>CM035142.1:23913878-24513878 GCA_020205605.1 Panax ginseng
TAACAGAAGAGGAACCAAGAATCTGAACTGCCCCATCGCAAAATCTGATGCCATCACAGCTTGGCGGCCTTCTTGGCCACTAATGCCGATTCCCACATCAGCCATTTGGATCATTGAGACATCATTAGCACCTGGAAATTATTTAGGAATTTTTATATATGAGCAAGCTGCCTAAGATGCAACATATCACTGTTGTACATTCTGATTATACTGAAGGGCAAGGGTTAAATGAAATGATGCTTACCATCCCCAATAGCAAGGGTCATATCTGATGTCCTCTTTTTTATCAGGGCAACAATTCCTGCTTTTTGCAGTGGAGCCACTCGACAACATAGAACCACAGTACATTTACTGGCTACCTGAAAGAGCTGCAAAATCAAGAACAGGTAAACAGTCAGAAAACAAGACAAATTTGGGTGAGAGAGTTTGTGAGCGAGTTAGTGGGCTTCGAGCTTTTACCTGTTCTTCGAGTTCAGTGTCTAGGATATAGACAAGACTTGTTCCATCAATGATCAAGGCAACTGTACTTGCACCATCTCCAGAACTCCTTTCAGTGCCGTGTGCAGCGCCAGATACAGTCAAGAGCTTCTTAATCACAATAAAGGCATCTTCTAAACTCTGTTTACATGATTCCTTAGATCTCTTGTTTATAACAATCTGGGTCATCCTGCTTGTTAAAAGCTTAGAGGAATAGCCAATTGATATCGCAGTTTCTTGCTTGTCCCCAGTCAAAACCCAAACTTTAATAGCCGCTGTTCTTAAAGACTCAATTGCTTCTGGCACACCTTGTTGCAGTTTATCTTCAATCCCGGAGGCACCTAGTATGCTAAGATTGGTTTCAACATTGCTGGCAACCTTGCGAAGTAAAGCAGCCCTTCCAATTACAGCAGTACTTGCTGTCTCGTAAGAAGACTGCCATTGCTCAAATTCAGAAGCACTCAATTCCCGCATTCCCACAACAAGAGTCCTCAAACCCACGGATGAATAAGAGTGAAGGTGGGTTTCAGTAGCACGTGTTACGTGCAGATTTAAGGATTTATCAATTACGTTAAACATGGATGTGTCGGCACCTTTTACAAAGATTTTCACCGTCTTGTTAGGGAAACCTAATATAACTGACATCCGCTTACGATCACTATCAAACTCATGCAAACCCAAAACGTTGAACCTGCACATACCCCAAATTTAGCACATTAGAGCAATGATAAGGTTCATATCTGTAGGTAATGTAAGGCACAAGTACCAATAGGTAAAACTAGAACAGAAAGAAAATAAAGAAAGAAATCAAACATATATGTGAAGACATAACTGAAGATCAAACTGTGAAGGAAATCAAACCCTTCCACCACCACCACCCATCCTTATTTCACCTTGTTTCCACGTTTATATACTAACTACTGTAGTACACAAAACAACTACGAGCCTACATTTGTAACTTTCGTTTGGAAGAAATCATTGTAATCCGATCTGGAGAATTCCAGAATATTTTATTTAAGTATCAGACATCTTCCCCTTGAATATTTGAAATGGTGTTAGACACCAAAGGATTGTGGAATCTTCTGGTCTAGTTTTTCTGTTTCCTGAAACCTAAAGCTCATACAAACCCTAACGCTCTGTTTCTGAGTTTTAAAATGAACAGAAAAGAAAAGAAATGGACGGAAAATTTAAGTTTTCTTTCCAATTCTTATGTTTCTGAGTTTTTTAATAAACGGAAAAGAAAAGAAATGGATAGAAAACTTGGCCACTTTTCCTGCTAAAGTTTTCCGTCCAAAATTGGCATGATTTGGACGGAAAAGAAATTAGAATAAGTAATATTTTTATAATTCTCATATTATCCTCAACTTTTAATATAATAAATTTTAAATTACAACTCATATCCTCACTTTTAAATTTTCTATCATTTTCCATTAAAAACTCAGAAACAACCCATAGGAAAACTTTAAGTTTTCTATTCTTTTCTTTTCTGTTCTAATTTAAGTTTTCTATTCTTTTCTTTTCTGTTCAAAACTCAAAAACAGAATGTAATTATCCACAGCACTAGCTGACACGGTGATACCATTTAACAAAGGCCTACAACTGCAGTAGTGACAATTAATTATATAGCAAGTGAAGAGTACTACCACTAGAATAGAATTACATGGAAGTGAAAAGGAATGAAAGAAGAATATGCAAATTACCTCTGTCTTTCCCCTTGAATATCAATAACTATGTGGCCAGAGGTTCGTTCTATTAGCATAAAACCATAAGCAGCAGCAGCGTAAACCAATGCCTGTTCATCTGGGGATTCTCCCTGATAATCTATCAATCTCACAGCAGGATCAGAAGTCTCTATAACAATAGGCACAATGGTGTTGCAAGCCGCCAATGCAAGGAAAAAATCATGAACATTGTTGCTTTCATTTGTACCCTTTCCACTTTTTGATAGTCGTAAAAGCTCTGGATCAACCTTCACAATCATCTTTGGCCTCCAAACCTGTCCGTCCACTGATAACAAATAAGAAAGACAAAATAATATCAGCTTACCTTTTTCTTTTTCTTTTTCTTTTGTTGGGTGTGGGGGACAATTTCTTTCTGCAGCAAACATTTAGACAGAAAATAATTTATAATAAGAAAAAGAGAAATTGCCCAGAGCTGCAAGTAAGCCATTGTCGCACCTTGAATGTAGTATCCAGATTGTTCTCCTTGAGAACTCATTTTTGAGCCACTGTAATCTACACCTGAAATGCTTGCACATTGAAATTCCATTTTGTTCTCTGTCAACGTACCAGTTTTATCCGAGAATACATACTTTATCTGTCCTAAATCTTCATTTATATTTAAAGCCCTGCATTGGAATCTCGCATTCAAGCTTTCATCGTACATCTGGTTATCTTGAATCATAAAATAAGCCTGACCAATACGAACAAGCTCCATAGATATGTACAATGATATAGGGATCATGATCTGGAAAACAATAACAGACATGAGGAATGTGAAGAATATCTCCAGCCCCCACCCAGAGTATTTGTAATCATCCTCTTTTCCATCAGAGAAGTCCTTTCTTCTGTAAAAGGGCATGTAATCCAGCTCATCCCTATGACGCCTCAACCACACTGCAGCACAAATTGAGACTACAGTACACAAACTAACAAGGAAAAGAGAGAGGAGAATGATCTCTTTGTTCATATGGGTCTCGAGACGGCTTCTCTTAGATGGGGCACCAGAGCTGTTGAGCATAACCTTGGTCTCCCTGCCAGCATAAACTGCAACACCAACAGCCCAAGCAGTGTTCTTTAGCATGCAACCTCGCAAAACAATATTGGATGGTCCAAGCGACATACGCTTCCCTTCAATCTCCATGTTAGCCTGGAACCCATATATATTCCTATTGGGTTTCTCACACTTGATCAGCCCACTAATCTTCTCATTCTCTGGAATCTTTGCAAGGGTCTCTTGCTTAGCATACCGCGTCTTTAAATTTGACTCCCCATCCAAATTAATGGTCAGGATGTAAGCAACCCCAGTTGGGTCACTAGTTGAAAGCAGTACCATGTCACATGGAAGAGTTTCATTTGCAAAAACTTTAATAATCTCACCCACCCTAATATCTTTCGATTTCTTCTGCTGAAACTGACCATTTACCAAGACTGAAGCTAACCTGTTGTTTTCAATTCGGTCAGATCGATGCCGCCTCCAATCCTCATAGACATCCTTAACTGCTGTAACTAATAACACAAAGCTTAACGGCAGGATCGAAGCTGTTCGACCAAATACCGCAAGCTGGGGAAGTTGATTGAGGACAGCAATCACAAGGAAATATATGTATGCAACTCTATGAAACTGTTCAAACAGGTTCCTAGGCAAAAATGTAATGATCGAATATTTCGCAGTTCTAATAGAATTCCCAGCGAATTCAAACTTCTCATTAGTCTTTAGAGGATCATTTATATAGACTAGTCTAGCATCCTCATCACTAATCTCTTTCTGAGACATGCTAAAACCTTCAGAATCAGCACCTCTCGAACCATGCCGCACAGCTCTCGATCCCAAATCAACAACATTCACCTCCCTAATGGAGTTACTAGAAGAGGTTTTCGTCTGAATTGAAGAAACACTTCGCAAAGACGACGATTTCAAGACCCCGTCCCAAATTGGGGGAACGTCAACTGAGGTATTTGATTCCATCCTAGAAGAGGATTTTGACAAATTGGCAGAAACAGGTGTATAGGGAAGTTCTTGGGTATTTGGGGTTCTAGGTGAAGGGATCAAAAGAGGCCTTGAAGCCATGATCTGAAGATCACAGACCTCTCCAGCAGCTCACAATCAAAGTTCAGCAAACTCATCAAACACCCAGATACAGATCTCAACCAAAATTGTAAAATCACACAAAACCCCACAAATCCACAAACCCCACAAACCCAAAATCAAATTAAACAGCTAAAACACAAAGGGATGCTGTTCTACTACTCTCTTTTTTTCTTCTACTACTAAAGTCGTAATATAAATTTTCTTCCAACACATGTATAAACAAAAAATATACAGATTAACTGAAGAGCTAGAACTATATATATGTATAATTATTGCTAAATTAGTAATGTCAGGACTTACTTGTCGGTACAACAAGACATATTCCAGAAAAGGGGGGTGATTCGTATATTTGGTGGCGTTTTTGCTGGGGGCTAAGATGGTTGAAGAAAGAGGAATAATAATATATGTGAGAGGGGAGGAGAGAGGAGAGAGAAAAATCAAATGTCAAAAGCAGCATTCTAGAGAGAGAAAAGCAGGCGAAGATTGCAAGGAACTGGGAAGGAGTCGTAATGGGAGGCGACAAGAGTCATCAAATGAACAAAATTGAGAAAAGTCATTGGAGAGACCCTAGAGAGAGTAATTGTTGATTGTCTGTTCTAGAAGGCTGCTAAACTGTAATTGAACCAGATATGTTCCGTGCCTCGGGTACTGTATAGACGGTCGAATTTATCTCAAATTTTAGACGATTCAAATGATTTATTGAGTGAGTAAAAAATTCAAAATCATTTGTATTTTATTAGATAGACTAGTTGGGTCCCGTGCCTCCGACACTGTATGGACGGCAGGATTTATCTCAAACTTTGAACGGCCCATATGATTTATTGAGTGAACGGAAAATTTAAAATTATTTGTATTTTATTAGATAGATAGATGGATGATGGGATTTATCCCAAACTTTGGACGACTTAGATGATGTATTGAGTGAGTGAAAAATTCAAAATTATTTGTATTTTATTAGATAGATATGTATGTAAGAATATAACATAAATTGTTTGAAAAAGAAGAGAAAAATAATTTTGTACATATATACTGTAATTAAAAATAAAAATTATAATTGTATATAAAAATACAACATGGAAAATGTAAGACCCCAAATTATTAATAAATGAAATTTAATTTCCTCTAATTATTATTTTGAATAGTAAGGGTTGATGTGATTAATATGGATAGTTATGGGTAAAATACGCAAATATTTTAAATAAGCAGGTGGTTATAAAATATTTGTGGAATATTCTTACTGTCGGGGAATATTCGTACGATGGCGCAGCCATGTGTGGGCCCCATAACGGAAAGCGATTGTAGGAAGAAAACGACAAAAATAAGTTGTTTATAAATAACGGCGTAGTTGTTCTGGTAATCAATCTTGTTGAATACCCTAGGTAGTTAAAAACACGAGAATACTGGCGTTGACAAGAAGATTACCGGTATTGCACCAATTATTGATTCTTACGTAAGAAGGCACTACTCAATAATTGTTACAAAGAGTTATCGCTCAAAGATTTTATTGATTCAATAATTGTCTGCGTTGATATTTTATATTACTGTTGTTTTAATAATTGTGACTGCATAGTATTTTTTATTATCGGAGCAATAATTCATATTATCTGAATAATATTATTAGATAACATTATTGGCAATGTCTAGAAAGTTCTATCTAAGGAGAGGTTTGGTCATCTAATTGCGCGCCAGTAAGGAGAGATCCTTATTGGAAAGCCCCCTCTATCCTGGGAACTGTCTGGTTGTCAATAATGTGATTTTGTAATATTATTTGTGAATAATTAATTATTGATTTATATGATGAGAAAAATATTGATTTTATGAGGATATAGATGGAGAAAATTTTTAATGTGACAATTGTTGAAAATTAATATTTTATCTTTTTCTGATAAAATAATTCATTTAAATATATTATTTTAATAATATATTAATGGTGATATTTTTACAATGAATGTGGAATATATGAGTATATGACGAGGAAGAGTATTTTTGTGGCATTAAATGTTTAACACATGTTTTGTGTGTGTGGTCAGGCACAATTATTGATCAGAAATTTGAATATACTTTGTCATAATCGTCTGCTTGTGGATTTCGGTCAATTTCATTTGAAATTTGGAAAAACTTTCTTTTGCAAAGTTGTAGAGAATTGAATTTCCTATAAAAATTAGCGAGATTCAATTTTTTTTCGATAAAAGGCTATTTATTATGAATTATGAAGTTCAAGTTCTCAAATAATTAATTTTTGGGAGTTTTAGTTAATTATTTTGAGAAAAAGTTTTTTGTACAATTAGTGGGCTCACATGTGTTATCAATATCTTTGAATTCAGATTATCAAAGGTAATTTGAAATTTATAATATATATTAATATTTTATTAAATTTTCTACTTTGGTGTTCTAAGCATTTTCTTATAAAAATAGGTGCTTAGGTTAGAATTGAAAATCACACGTAAATTGAAGTTTTTCTCTATTTCTCTCTCGATATATTGAAGCGATTCTTGTGAGTATACTTTGAGGGTTGTTATACGGTGCAAGTTCTCTTCAGTCTTGTATCCAGTTTTTCAGTCAGAAGTACCGTCTTTGTGAGGTAAGGGATGTTATTTTCTTCATATATGATATTATTTCTTCAATATCATTATGCCGAAATATTGGTTTGAATATTTTAATCAAATTTGGAACTTTTTTTGTGCCGAGTTACTATTCACGATATCAAGACAATTCACGATATCGATTAATTATTCATGAATACATCGCATTATTCACGGAAAAATAAAATTTTCCTTTTCGTCCAAAATATCTATTGTGGATACTAGCTTTGATTGTATCCATGTTTTTTATCATTCTTGAATTTTACACCACTATGATTATTTATGAGGTATTTTGGACATGAAATAATTTGAAATACTGAATCCGTAATACTTGTTCTTTTGTTTTCATTGGATTCGTTTCTTTAAAATATTTTTCATCATCCTCGGTCTTAAATGATGATATTATTGAATATCTTTGATTCAGTAGTGCAAAGATGAATAATTTCTTGATAAATATCTTTGGCCCGTAAGCAAAAGATGAGCAGTGTTTAGATGAACATGACCGATCGATGAATATCTTTGGCACGTGGTGCAAAGATGAATATTTGATTCAAGATGAATATTGATTGATGTTACAGGATAAAATAATGATGATGGATATTAAATTCATAGATATTAGTAGATTTCATCCTCTACGTAACTCTTCTATGAATTATTATTTCATTCTATGAATATTGATTTAAAACTTGTTGTCTATTGTATTCTATTAGATTTTTCCTCGTGAAGACTAACGATAATTTGTTGTATATTATCTTAGTCATAATATTCTTTTATTGGGCTAGTTGAGCTCACCCTTTTCCATTTTGTTCCATTTTTTCTTCTAAGGAGGCGAGAATATAACTTAGTACGAAGCTCTGGGGTATGAAATGAAGGTTCTAGAGAGATTTGTTTAGTAGTCCTCACATTTTTGTAAAATAATGTATCAATAAATGTGATGAGGATTTATTTGAGTATAGATATTGTCTAGAAGATAATATTTGTATTCAAACTCACAGCTTTTCTTGTTGTAATAATAAAGTTGTAGTTGTTTCGTACTCATGATATTATTGACAACTCGAGAATGGGTGATGTATACCTATTTTGGGGCGCCACAGTTGGTATCGAGCTTAGGGATATGATCTCCTGGCGGAGATCGGGGAATAGAACTAGGAGGGAGAGACGAGTAAATCCATCGCAAGGTGTCCTACCTAAGCTTATTTGTTAGTTGGTCAAGATATAGGGATATTATGTGATATATTGATTTTCTTAATTAACCCTTGTTTTATGGCGATGATTTGAGAATGTCGATCGAGAATATTATAAGTGGAAATGAGACCGTGGAGACGCCAAAGACTCACCAACGAAGAGAACGCGGCAACAGTCAGGGCAATGTTCCTCCGTGAACAACACCACCGAAAGCAGATGATGAACGAGGGATGTTTAGAAGCTTTTTTTTGCATTCATGCAAAATCTGGACGAGGAGACTCGTGTTCAAAATATGTGGAGGAAATGATAGCAATTCGCAAGTTATCACAAACCAAGTAGTTCAAAGAGTTGGGACCACCGAATTTAAGGGAAAGCCGAATCAGATTATGGCGGAAACATGGGTCAAGCAAATTACCAAGATATTCGATGTCTTGGGATGCACGGAGGAACAGAAGGTTCCATTCGCCACCTTTATGTTTCCAATGGCAGGCGACTCATCGGTGGGAGTCTCGTGAAACGGACCCAACTGCCGACTTAAAGCATGTCTTGGGAAGCGTTTGTAAACTTTTCAATGAAAAATACTTTCCGAAAGTGTTCTTCATATGAAGGAAGTGGAGTTTATTAGGACCGGAGCAGTAATAACATGGCGGTGTCCCAAAGACGAGGCGAAGTTCATGAGTTATCCGAGTTTGCACCTCATTTGGTGGAGAATGAGGAACGAATGACGCGGATGTTTTCGAGAGGTTTGAAACCCCAGATACGCCAATATCTCATTTCTCATAAATTTTTCTCTATTCAGGATGTTGTAAATGAGGCTCAATTATTAGAGCGAGATAACGAGTACTGGCCAACCGTAGAGGACCACAACCGAGGATCATACCGGGGATAGCGATCAACAAAACAACGATAACCAAACGGAGAAAGAAAAAGATGGACAAAAATGGTAACCACTCGGTGGTAATCATGGTCATGAAAATAGAAGAAGCGAGTCGAGGAGGAGATTTTAAAAAGAGGAGATTTAACAACGATTATGTGAAGACAAAGGTCTTAGAAGAATCGGTTCTAAGGAGGACGAACGACCACCCATTATATGCTATAAATGCGGAAAGAGGGACATATCACCAAACCGCCCACAACATTCAAGGTATGCTATAATTATGAAAAGGAAGGACATATCGCTTCAAGATTGTATGGTAAAAAACCTAGTTCAGCGGGGACGGTGACTCAAAAGACTGTCCTATAAAAGTCAAAGTCAACGGTTCTTGGAAGAGCGTTTGTTGTGACTGGTCAAAATTCGAGGAACCCAAACGAGGTGATCACGGGTTAGCTATTTATAAATTCTTGCGAAGTTTATACCTTACTCGACACTGGCTTTACCCATTCTTTTTATCTGTTTTGCTTCATACCAACGCGTTTGAACTTGACTCTGAGAGAAATTAGACTTTGACCTATCTATGGAGACTGTTAGAGAAACTTTCATTACATCCGTTGTTTAGAAATCTTGCTTGATTCAAGTTGGCACCATCACATTACCTGTTGACCTTATTTCTTTAAAGATACTTGCTTTTGATGTGATTTTGGGGATTGATTGATTAACTACTCATCATGCCAAAATTGATTTCTTTCGTAAGGTTGTTAGTTTTCATATTCCTAAGCAACTCGTTATATTCAATTCAAGCAACCAAACCATTGAAGTCAAACACTTTCATATCAAGCCATAAAGTCATTCGTTTATTGAAAAAACGGATGTCAAGCTTTCTTAGCCCATGTCATGGACTTGAACAAAAATACGTCAGATTTGAATGACATTTCTGTTGTTGGTAAAATCTCGACGTATTTTTTCTCAAGAAATTCTTCGCCTACCTCCAGTAGCGTGATATTGAATTTTGTATCATCTTTAAATCCCGACAAAACCCACTTCTAAAATCTCATATCGAATGGCTCTATTGAACTTCGTGGAGTTAAAATCCAACTATAGAATTTGGTACCGAGCCTTTATCCGGTGACTTCCTTTGTGGAATGCAATCAGAAGCGCTTTACTCTCCGTCGTAGGGACGCCATATTTGTCTTGCAGAGTAAATCGATAGGTGTCATTGTGACGTCATATCCAAGATTGGGATATGAGTCACAGTTGAGAGCAACCTAAATCGAAGAATCGAAATACGTAGCTTTCTATGCTTAAATGGTTATTATCAAAGATTTTGTGGAAAGATTTTCTCTAATCGCTATTCCATTAGCAGCGATTGACTCGTAGTAGAGATACAAAATTCGAATGGAGCAAGGAATGTGGAAAGAGCTTCAAGAACTCAATAGGAGACTCATTTCGCACATGTTTCGACCATACCATCCCGGAAAAGCGAACGTGGTAGCCGGCGTGTTGAGTAAAAGATCGCAGATACTTGAGCACGCTGACGATATTGTCAAAGACTCATTTCAGTATAACTTACAAATATTAGAGATGGAGATGAAAACTCTAGGTACCCACGTGATGATATACTGAGTATAATCGACTTTTATCGATAAAGTTAAAATCGCTTCGTGCTACACACAATCGAAATGATGAATATGAAGAAGGAGGGCAAGAAGTTGTTATTCCAAAAGCGAGAATTGGCGATGTGAGGAAAGCTCAAACCTTCGATTTATTGGTCTATTTGAAATCCTAGATCGAATAGGAACTGTGGCCTATAGACTCGTTTTACCGCCAAGTATGACCCGTGTTCATAACGTTTTTCGTGTATCGATGTTACATAAATATGTGGCTGACCTGAACCACATTATTGAGTTATAACTAGACGAGATAGCAGAAGATTTAACGTACGAGGAGGTACCTGTCAAGATCTTGGATGGGAATGAGCATGTCCTACGCACGAAGATCATACCACAAGTTAAAGTTTTGTGGAGAAACCATGCTATAGAGGAAATGACCTGGGAGTTAGAAACGGAAATGAAAGCGAGGTATCATCATCTTTTTGAAACACCAGGTACGTACGTCAATTTCGAGGACGAAATTTCATAAGGAGGGGAGGTTGTAAGACCCCAAATTATTAATAAATGAAATTTAATTTCCTCTAATTATTATTTTGAATAGTAAGGGTTGATGTGATTAATATGGATAGTTATGGGTAAAATACGCAAATATTTTAAATAAGCAGGTGGTTATAACATATTTGTGGAATATTCTTACTGTCGGGGAATATTAAATGCGACGATGGCGTAAATATGTGTGGGCCCCATATAAGAAAAAGCGATTGGAGGAAGAAAGCAGCAAGAATAAGTTGTTTATAAATAACGACGTAGTTATACTGGCCAATATTGTTGGAATATTTGAGTTAAAACACAAATAATCTGGCGTTATCGCACAAGAAGATAGCACGGTATTGCACCAATTATTGATTCTTACGTAAGAAGGCACTACTCAATAATTGTTACGATGAGTATTCTTATTCGAAGATTTTATTGATTCAATAATCACGTGTTGATATTTTATATTCTTTGTTGTTTTAATAATTATCAACGCATAGTATTTTCTATTATCGAGCAATAATTCATATTATCTGAATAATATTATTAGATAACATTATTGGCAATGTCTAGAAAGTTCTGCTTCTAAGGAGAGGTTTGGTCATCTAATTGCGGGCGTAGATGAGAGAGATCCTTATTGGAAAGCCCCCTACATCCAGGGCTATCTGGTTGTCAATAATGTGATTTTGTAATATTATTTGTGAATAATTAATTATTGATTTATATGATGAGAAAATATTGATTTTATGAGGATATAGATGGAGAAAATTTTAATGTGACAATTGTTGAAAATTAATATTTTATCTTTTTACGATAAAATAATTCATTTAAATATATTATTTTAATAATATATTAATGGTGATATTTTTACAATGAATGTGGAATATATGAGTATATGACGAGGAAGAGTATTTTTGTGGCATTAAATGTTTAACACATGTTTTGTGTGTTGGTGGGCACAATTATTGACCGAAATTTGAATATAGCCTGTACAATCGTCCGTTTGTGGATTTCGGTCAATTTCTGTTTGAAATTTGGAAAAACTTTCTTTTGCAAAGTTGTAGAGAATTGAATTTCCTATAAAAATTCGCGAGATTCGAATTTTCTGATAAAGGGCTATTTATTATGAATTATTGAAGTTCCGAAGTTCTGAAATAATTAATTTTTGGGAGTTTTAGTTAATTATTTTGAGAAAAAAGTTTTTTGTACAATTAGTGGGCTCACATGTGTTATCAATGTGCTGAATTCAGATTATCAAAGGTGGGCTGAAATTTATAATATATATTAATATTTTATTAAATTTTCTACTTTGGTGTTCTAAGCATTTTCTTATAAATAGGGTGCTTAGGTTAGAATTGAAAATCACACCAGAAATTGAAGTTTTCTCTCTATTTCTCTCTCGATATATTGAGCGTATTCTTGTGAGTATACTTTGAGGGTTGTTATACGGTGCAAGTTCTCTTCAGTCTTGTATCCAGTTTTTCAGTCAGAAGTACCGTCTTTGTGAGGTAAGGGATGTTATTTTCTTCATATATGATATTATTTCTTCAATATCATTATGCCGAAATATTGGTTTGAATATTTTAATCAAATTTGGAACTTTTTGTGCCAGAGTTACTATTTACGTATACGGCACAATTCACGTATACGATACTATTCATGAATACGGCACTATTCACAGAAAAATAAAATTTTCCTTTTCGTCCAAAATATCTATTGTGGATACTAGCTTTGATTGTATCCATGTTTTTATCATTCTTGAATTTTACACCACTATGATTATTTATGAGGTATTTTTGGACATGAAATATTTGAAATACTGAATCCTTAAGTAATACTTGTTCTTTTGTTTCACTGGATTCGTTTCTTTAAAATATTTTTCATCATCCTCAGTCTTAAATGATGATATTATTGAATATCTTTGGCCTGTAGTGCAAAGATGAATAATTTCTTGATAAATATCTTTGGCCCGTGGTGCAAAGATGAACAGGTGTTTAGATGAACATGACCGACTGATGAATATCTTTGGCCTGTGGTGCAAAGATGAATATTTGATTCAAGATGAATATTGATTGATGTTACAGGGATAAAATAATGATGATGGACTGTTAAATTCATAGATATTAGTAGATTTCATCCTCTACGTAACTCTTCTATGAATTATTATTTCCGCTGCGAATATTGATTTAAAACTTGTTGTCTATTGTATTCTATTAGATTTTTCCCTGTTGAAGACTAACGATAATTTGTTGTATATTATCTTAGTCATAATATTCTTTACTGGGCTAGTTGAGCTCACCCTTTTCCATTTTGTTCCATTTTTCTTCTAAGGAGGCGAGAATATAACGAGTAACTTAGTGGGGTATGAAATGAAGGTTCTAGAGAGATTTGTTTAGTAGTCCTCACCATTTTTGTAAAATAATGTATCAATAAATGTGATGAGGATTTATTTGAGTATAGAGATATTGTCAGAAGATAATATTTGTATTCAAACTCACGCTTTTCTTGTTGTAATAATAAAGTTGTAGTTGTTTCGTACCATGTATTGACAACTCGAGAATGGGTGATGTATACCTATTTTGGGGCGTCACGGTTGGTATCGAGCTTAGGGATATGATCTCTGGCGGAGATCGGGGAATAGAAACTAGGAGGGGAGAGGCGAGTAAATCCATCGCTAGTGTGTCCTACCTAAGCTTATTTGTTAGTTGGTCGATTATATAGGGATATTATGTGATATATTGATTTTCTTAATTAACCCTTGTTTTATGGCGGTATTTGAGAATGTCATTGAGAATATTATGAGTGGAAATGAGATAGTGGAGACGCAAAGATACTCACCAACGAAGAGAAGCGTGCAGCAGTGACAATGTTCCTCCCTGAACAACACCACCGAAAGCGAGATGATGAGCGAGGGGATGTTTAGAAGCTTTTTGCGGTTCATGCAAAATCGACGAGGAGACTTCGTGTTCAAAATCTGAGGAGGAAATGATAGCAATTCGCGGGTTATCACGGCCCAAGTAGTTCAAAGAGTTGGGACCACACGAATTTAAGGAAAGCCGAATCGATTATGGCGGAAACATGGGTCAAGCAAATTACCAAGATATTCGATGTCTTGGGATGCGGAGAACGAAGGTTCCATTCGCCACCTTTATGTTTCGTGGTGAAGGCGGGACTCTTGGTGGAGAGTCGTGAAAGCGGATGACTGCCGTGACTTAGCATGTCTTGGGAAGCGTTTGAAACTTTTCAATGAAAAATACTTTCACGAAAGTGTTCTTCATATGAAGGAAGTGGAGTTTATTAGGTGGAAGCGAGAATAACATGGCGGTGTCCCAAAGTCGAGGCGAAGTTCGCGGAGTTATCGAGTTTGCACCTCATTTGGTGGAGAATGAGGAGCGAATGACGCGGATGTTTCGAGAGGTTTGAAACCCGATACGTCGATATCTCATTTCTCATAAATTTTCTCTCTATTCAGATGATGTTGTAAGCGAGGGCTCAATTATTAGAAGCGAGATACTTGATGCGGCCAACCGAGGGACCACAACCAGGATCATACCGGGGATAGCAGTCAACAAAACAACGATAACCAGCGGAGAAAGAAAAAGATGGACAAAAATGGTAACCACTCTGGTGGTAATCATGGTCATGAAAATAGAAGAAGCGAGTCAGGAGGAGATTTTAAAAAGAGGAGATTTAACAACGACCATGTGAAGGCAGCGGTCTGCGTGACAAGCGGTTCTAAGGGAGGAGAACGACCACCGGTCATATGCTATAAATGCGGGAAAGAGGGACATATCAGTCCAAACTGCCCACAACAGTTCAAGGTATGCTATAATTATGAAAAGGAAGGACATATCGCTCAAGATTGTATGGTAGCAAAACCTAGTTCAGCGGGGACGGTGACTCAAAAGACTGTCCTATAAAAGTCAAAGTCAACGGTTCTTGGAAGAGCGTTTGTTGTGACTGGTCAAAATTCGAGGAACCCAAACGAGGTGATCACGGGTTAGCTATTTATAAATTCTTGCGAAGTTTATACCTTACTTGATACCGGTGCTACCCATTCTTTTATCTGTCTTGCTTGCGCTCAACGTTTGAACTTGACTACAGAGAAATTAGACTTTGACCTATCTATGGAGACTCTGTTAGGAGAAACTTTCATTACATCCGTTGTTTAGAAATCTTGCTTGATTCAAGTTGGCACCATCACATTACCTGTTGACCTTATTTCTTTAAAGATACTTGCTTTTGATGTGATTTTGGGGATTGATTGATTAACTACTCATCATGCCAAAATTGATTTCTTTCGTAAGGTTGTTAGTTTTCATATTCCTAAGCAACCTGTTATTCGAATTCAAGCAACCAAACCATTGAAGTCAAACACTTTCATATCAAGCCATAAAGTCATTCGTTTATTGAAAAAACGGATGTCAAGCTTTCTTAGCCCATGTCATGGACTTGAACAAAAATACGTCAGATTTGAATGACATTTCTGTTGTTGGTAAAATCCCTGACGTATTTTCTGAAGAATTTCTTGGCCTACCTCCAGAGCGTGATATTGAATTTTGTATCATCTTTAAATCCGGTACAAAACCCACTTCTAAAATCTCATATCGAATGGCTCTATATGAACTTGAGGAGTTAAAAATCCAACTATAAATTTGGTACCGAGCCTTTATCTGGTGACTTCCTTTGTGGAATGCACAAAGCGGACTCTCCGTAGGGGGCGCCATATTTGTGCGGTAGTAAAGCGATAGGTGTCATTGTGACGTCTATCCAAGATTGGGATATGAGTCACGAGTTGAGAGCAACCTAAATCGATGAATCGAAATACGTAGCTTTCTATGCTAGTTTTGGTTATTATCAAAGATTTTGTGGAAAGATTTTCTCGAATCGCTATTCCATTAAGTTAGCTTGATTGACTCGTAGAGATACAAAATTCGAATGGAGCAAGGAATGTGGAAAGAGCTTGAAGAACTCAATAGGAGACTCATTTCGGCACATGTTACGACCATACCATCTGGAAAAGCGAACGTGGTAGGGTGGCGTGTTGAGTAAAAGATCGTATTATCTGAGCACGCGTCACGATATTGTCAAAGACTCATTTCAGTATAACTTACAAATATTAGAGATGGAGATGAAAACTCTAGGTACCACGTGATGATATCTGAGTATAATCGACTTTTATCGATAAAGTTAAAATCGCTTTCGCTACTACACCGGAGGTGATGAATATGAAGAAGGAGGTGCGAAGTTGTTATTCCAAAAGCGAGAATTGGCGATGTGAGGAAAGCTCAAACCTTCGATTTATTGGTCTATTTGAAATCCTAGATCGAATAGGAAGCCGTGGCCTATAGACTCGTTTACTGCCAAGTATGAATGGCGTGTTCATAGCGTTTTTAGGTATCGATGTTACATAAATATGTGGATGATTGAACCACATTATTGAGTTATAACTAGGCGAGATAGCGAGAAGATTTAACGTCTGAGAGAGGTACTGTCAAGATCTTGGATGGGAAGGGAGCATATCCTACGCACGAAGATCATACCACAAGTTAAAGTTTTGTGGAGAAACCATCTTTATAGAGGAAATGACACAGGAGTTAGAAAGCGGAAATGAAAGCGAGGTATCATCATCTTTTGAAACACACGTGTGCGTCACGTCAATTTCGAGGACGAAATTTCATAAGGAGGGAGGTTGTAAGACCCCAAATTATTAATAAATGAAATTTAATTTCCTCTAATTATTATTTTGAATAGTAAGGGTTGATGTGATTAATATGGATAGTTATGGGTAAAATCATAAATATTTTAAATAAGCAGGTGGTTATAAAATATTTGTGGAATATTCTTATTCGTATTGTCGGGGAATATTAAATGCGATGGATGTGATGACCATGTGTGTGGGCCCCATAACTTGAAAGCGATTGGAGGAAGAAAGCGACAAGAATAAGTTGTTTATAAATACGCACGGCGTAGTTATTCTGAAATCAATCTTGTTGGAATACCGTTGGTTAAAACACGATAATACGCTGTTATTGCGACAAGAAGCTACTTCAATTGCACCAATTATTGATTCTTACGTGAAGAACCTTTACTCAATAATTATTACGATGAATTCTTATTCATTATTTTATTTTATTGATTCAATAATTCTTTGTGTTGATATTTTATATTCTTGTTGTTTTAATAATTATCAACGCACAAGTATTTTCTATTATCGAGCAATAATTCATATTATCTGAATAATATTATTAGATAACATTATTGGCAATGTCTAGAAAGTTACATCTAAGGAGAGGTTTGGTCATCTAATTACTTGCGGCATGATGAGGAGAGATCCTTATTGGAAAGCCCCCTCTATCACTGGGCGCACGGTTGTTAATAATGTGATTTTGTAATATTATTTGTGAATAATTAATTATTGATTTATATGATGAGAAAAATATTGATTTTATGAGGATATAGATGGAGAAAATTTTTTAATGTGACAATTGTTGAAAATTAATATTTTATCTTTTTACGATAAAATAATTCATTTAAATATATTATTTTAATAATATATTAATGGTGATATTTTACAATGAATGTGGGATATATGAGTATATGAGGAGGAAGAGTATTTTTGTGGCATTAAATGTTTAACACATGTTTTGTGTGTTGGTGGGCACAATTATTGGTAGAAATTTGATTATAGCTTTGTAAAATCGTCTGGTTTGTGGATTTGGTCAATTTACATTTGAAATTTGGAAAAACTTTTTTTGCAAAGTTGTAGAGAATTGAATTTCCTATAAAAATTCGCGAGATTGAAATTTTCGATAAAGGCTATTTATTATGAATTATTGAAGTTTGAAGTTCGAAATAATTAATTTTTGGAGTTTTAGTTAATTATTTTGAGAAAAAAGTTTTTGTACAATTAGTGGGCTCTCATATGTGTTATCAATGTGTTTGAATTTGATTATCAAAGGTGGGTGAAAATTTTATAATATATATTAATATTTTATTAAATTTTCTACTTTGGTGTTCTAAGCATTTTCTTATAAATAGGGTCTTGGGTTAGAATTGAAAATCACACCGAAATTGAGTTTTTCTCTCTATTTCTCTCTCGATATATTGAGCGTATTCTTGTGAGTATACTTTGAGGTTGTTATACGGTGCAAGTTCTCTTGAGCCTTATATCCAGTTTTTTTCGGAAATCTTGTCTTTGTGAGGTAAGGGATGTTATTTTCTTCATATATGATATTATTTCTTCAATATCATTATCTTTGAAATATTGGTTTGAATATTTTAATCAAATTTGGAACTTTTTGTGTCGAGAGTTATTATTCATTCGTGTCTATTCGCGAGCGTGATGATTCAAATGATATACGATCTTTATTCATGAATCTTATTATTATTATTGAAAAATAAAATTTTCCTTTTGAAATTTTTCTTTTTCGTCCAAAATATCTATTGTGGATACTAGCTTTGATTGTATCCATGTTTTTATCATTCTTGAATTTTACACCACTATGATTATTTATGAGGTATTTTTGGACATGAATAATTTAAAATCTGAATCAAGTAATACTTGTTCTTTTTGTTTCCTTTGGATTCGTTTCTTTAAAATATTTTTCATCATCCTCGGTCTTAAATGATGATATTATTGAATATCTTTTGGCTTTGTAGTGCAAAGATGAATAATTTCTTGATAAATATCTTTGGCCGTGGTGCAAAGATGAGCAGTGTTTAGATGAACATGATATGGTGATGAATATCTTTGGCACTGTGGTGCAAAGATGAATATTTGATTCAAGATGAATATTGATTGATGTTCTGAGGGGATAAAATAATGATGATGAATTTATTAAATTCATAGATATTAGTAGATTTCATCCTCTACGTAACTCTTCTATGAATTATTATTTCCGCTGCGAATATTGATTTAAAACTTGTTGTCTATTGTATTCTATTAGATTTTTCCCTGTTGAAGACTAACGATAATTTGTTGTATATTATCTTAGTCATAATATTCTTTACTGGGCTAGTTGAGCTCACCCTTTTCCATTTTGTTCCATTTTTCTTCTAAGGAGGCGAGAATATAACGAGTACGAGTCGGGGTATGAAATGAAGGTTCTAGAGAGATTTGTTTAGTAGTCCTCACCATTTTTGTAAAATAATGTATCAATAAATGTGATGAGGATTTATTTGAGTATAGATATTGTCTAGAAGATAATATTTGTATTCAAACTCACAGATTTATATGTTGTAATAATAAAGTTGTAGTTGTTTTACGTACCATGTATTGACAACTCGAGAATGGGTGATGTATACCTATTTTGGGGGCGTCGCGGTTGGTATCGAGCTTAGGGATATGATCTCTGGCGGAGATCGGGGAATAGAACTAGGAGGAGAGGCGAGTAAATCCTTCGCTAGTGTGTCTACTAAGCTTATTTGTTAGTTAGTCGGTATATAGGGATATTATGTGATATATTGATTTTCTTAATTAACCCTTGTTTTATGGCGAGTATTTGAGAATGTCATTTGAGAATATTACTTGGTGGAAATGAGGCCGTGGAGACGCAAGACTCACCAACTGAGAGAGCGTGCAACAGTGGCAATGTTCCTCATGAACAACAACCAAGCGGCGAGATGATGAGCGAGGGGATGTTTAGAAGCTTTTGCGATTCATGCAAAATCGAGACGAGGAGACTTCGTGTTCAAAATAGGAGGAAATGATAGCAATTCGCGGGTTATCACTGACCAAGTAGTTCAAAGAGTTGGGACCACGAATTTAAGGAAAGCCGGATCGATCATGGGCGGAAACATGGGTCAAGCAAATTACCAAGATATTCGATGTCTTGGGATGCGGAGAACAGAAGGTTCCATTCGCCACCTTTATGTTCCGTGGCGAGCGGACTCTCTTGGTGGGAGTCGTGAAAGCGGACCGACTGTAGCACTTAGCATGTCTTGGGAAGCGTTTGAAACTTTTCAATGAAAATACTTTCTGAAAGTGTTCTTCATATGAAGGAAGTGGAGTTTATTAGATGGAAGCGAAGAATAACATGGCGGTGTCCCGATGTCTGGCGAAGTTAAGCGGAGTTATCGAGTTTGCACCTCATTTGGTGGAGAATGAGGAGCGAATGACGCGGATGTTTACGAGAGGTTTGAAACCACGATCGTCGATATCTCATTTCTCATAAATTTTTCTCTATTCGGATGTTGTAAATGAGGGCTCAATTATTAGGCGAGATACTTGAGTACGGTCAACCGAGGGACCACCTGACGAGGATCATCTGGGGATAGCGGTCAACAAAACAACGATAACCGGCGGAGAAAGAAAAAGAGCGGACAAAATGGTAACCACTCTGGTGGTAATCATGGTCATGAAAATAGAAGAAGCGAGTGGGAGGAGATTTTAAAAGAGGAGATTTAACAACGACCATGTGAAGGCAGCGGTCAAGAAGAGGCCCGGTTCTAAGGGAGGAAACGACCACCGGTCATATCTTATATAAATGCGGGAAAGAGGGACATATCGATCAAAGCGCCCTGACAGTTCAAGGTATGCTATAATTATGGAAAGGAAGGACATATCGCTTCAAGATTGTATGGTAGCAAAACCTAGTTCGGTGGGGACGGTGACTCGAAAAAACATCTATAAAAGTCAAAGTCAAGCGGTTCTGGAAGAAGCGTTTGTTGTGGTGGTCAAAATCGAGGAACCCAAACGAGGTGATCACGGGTTAGTTATTTATAAATTCTTGCGAAGTTTATACCTTACTTGATACCGGTGCTACCCATTCTTTTATTTCTCTTGCTTGCGTTCAACGTTTGAACTTGACTACAGAGAAATTAGACTTTGACCTATCTATGGAGACTCCGTTAGGAGAAACTTTCATTACATCCGTTGTTTAGAAATCTTGCTTGATTCAAGTTGGCACCATCACATTACCTGTTGACCTTATTTCTTTAAAGATACTTGCTTTTAATGTGATTTTGGCGATTGATTGATTAACTACTCATCATGCCAAAATTGATTGCTTTCGTAAGGTTGTTAGTTTTCATATTTCTAAGCAACTTTGTTATTGAATTCAAGCAACCAAACCATTGAAGTCAAACACTTTCATATCAAGCCATAAAGTCATTCGTTTATTGAAAAAACGGATGTCAAGCTTTCTTAGCCCATGTCATGGACTTGAACAAAAATACGTCAGATTTGAATGATATTTCTGTTGTTGGTAAAATCCCTGACGTATTTCCTGAAGAATTTCTTGGCCTACCTCCAGAGCGTGATATTGAATTTTGTATCATCTTTGAATCCGGTACAAAACCCACTTCTAAAATCTCATATCGAATGGCTCCTATTGAACTTCAGGAGTTAAAAATCCAACTATAGAATTTGGTACCCGAGCCTTTATCTGGTGACTTCCTTTGTGGAAATACCGCCGCGGACTCTCGTAGGGGGGCGCCATATTTGTGCGGTAGTAAAGCGATAGGTGTCATTGTGACGTCTTATCCAAGATTGGGATATGAGTCACGTTGAGAGCAACCTAAATCGATAATCGAAAATCGTAGCTTTACATGCTTAGTGGTTATTATCGAAGATTTTGTGGAAAGATTTTCTCGAATCATTATTCCATTAACTTGATTGACTTCGTAGAGATACAAAATTGAATGGAGCAAGGAATGTGGAAAGAGCTTGAAGAACTCAATAGGAGACTCATTTCGGCACGTGTTACGACCATACCATCCGGAAAAGCGAGCGTGGTAGGCGGCGTGTTGAGTAAAAGATCGATATCTGACGCTGAGTACGATATTGTCAAAGACTCATTTTCGTATAACTTACAAATATTAGAGATGGAGATGAAAACTCTAGGTACCGCGTGATGATATCTGAGTATAATCGACTTTTATCGATAAAGTTAAAATCATTTCGAGCTACATGGCGGGTGATGAATATGAAGAAGGAGGTGCGAAGTTGTTATTCCAAAAGCGAGAATTGGCGATGTGAGGAAAGCTCAAACCTTGATTTATTGGTCTATTTGAAATCCTAGATCGAATAGGGCTGTGGCCTATAGACTCGTTTTTACCGCCAAGTATGGCGTGTTCATGCGCGTTTTTCGTGTATCGATGTTACATAAATATGTGGATGACCGAACCACATTATTGAGTTAGAACTAGACGAGATAGCGAGAAGATTTAACGTCTGAGGAGGTACTGTCAAGATCTTGGATGGGAAGGAGCATGTCCTACATACGAAGATCATACCACAAGTTAAAGTTTTGTGGAGAAACCATGCTTTATAGAGAAATGACACGGGAGTTAGAAGCGGAAATGAAAGCGAGGTATCATCATCTTTTGAAACACCAGTCGTACGTCAATTTCGAGGGCGAAATTTCATAAGGAGGGAGGTTGTAAGACCCCAAATTATTAATAAATGAAATTTAATTTCTCTAATTATTATTTTGAATAGTAAGGGTTGATGTGATTAATATGGATAGTTATGGGTAAAATACGCAAATATTTTAAATAAGCGGTGGTTATAAATATATTTGTGGAATATTCTTCTTGTCGGGGAATATTAAATGCGAATGGCGCATGCGGTAGCGACTATGTGTGTGGGCCCCATGTGAAAGCGATTGGAGGAAGAAAGCAGACAAGAATAAGTTGTTTATAAATAACGGCGTAGTTATTCTCGTCAATCTTGTTGGAATACCTTTAGTTAAAACACGATGTCTGGCGTTATTGCACAAGCGATAGCGCGGTATTGCACCAATTATTGATTCTTACGTAAGAAGGCACTACTCAATAATTATTACGATGAATTCTTATTCGATTATTTTATTGATTCAATAATTCTTTGCGTTGATATTTTATATTCTTTGTTGTTTTAATAATTATCTTTGCATAGTATTTTCTATTATCAGAGCAATAATTCATATTATCTGAATAATATTATTAGATAACATTATTGGCAATGTCTAGAAAGTTCTGTCTAAGGAGAGGTTTGGTCATCTAATTGCGCGCCAGTAAGGAGAGATCCTTATTGGAAAGCCCCCTCATCACAGGGCGCGTCAGTTTGTCAATAATGTGATTTTGTAATATTATTTATGAATAATTAATTATTGATTTATATGATGAGAAAAATATTGATTTTATGAGGATATAGATGGAGAAAATTTTTAATGTGACAATTGTTGAAAATTAATATTTTATCTTTTTCCGATAAAATAATTCATTTAAATATATTATTTTAATAATATATTAATGGTGATATTTTACAATGAATGTGGGATATATGAGTATATGAGGAGGAAGAGTATTTTGTGGCATTAAATGTTTAACACATGTTTTGTGTGTTGGTGGACACAATTATTAATAGAAATTTGATTATATTTGCGATAAAATCGTCTGTTTGTGGATTTTTTGGTCAATTTACATTTGGAATTTGGAAAAACTTTCTTTTGCAAAGTTGTAGAGAATTGAATTTCCTATAAAAATTAATGAGATTGAATTTTTACGATAAAAGGGCTATTTATTATGAATTATTGAAGTTAGAAGTTCGAAATAATTAATTTTTGGGAGTTTTAGTTAATTATTTTGAGAAAAAAGTTTTTTGTACAATTAGTGGGCTCACATGTGTTATCAATGTGCTGAATTCAGATTATCAAAGGTGGGCTGAAATTTATAATATATATTAATATTTTATTAAATTTTCTACTTTGGTGTTCTAAGCATTTTCTTATAAATAGGGTGCTTAGGTTAGAATTGAAAATCACACCAGAAATTGAAGTTTTCTCTCTATTTCTCTCTCGATATATTGAGCGTATTCTTGTGAGTATACTTTGAGGGTTGTTATACGGTGCAAGTTCTCTTCATAGCTTTATATCCAGTTTTTTTTGATTAAATCTTGTCTTTTGTGAGGTAAGGGATGTTATTTTCTTCGTATATGATATTATTCTTGATATCATTATCTTGAAATATTGGTTTGAATATTTTAATCAAATTTGGAACTTATTTTTTGTGCGTGATGAGTTACTATTTACGATGGTGTATTCTTATTCACGATATCGATACTTTATTCATGAAATGACTATACGACTATTCACGAGAAAAATAAAATTTTCCTTTTCGTCCAAAATATCTCTATGTGGATACTAGCTTTGATTGTATCCATGTTTTTATCATTCTTGAATTTTACACCACTATGATTATTTATGAGGTATTTTGGACATGAAATATTTGAAATCTGAATCCGTAATACTTGTTCTTTTGTTCCTTTGGATTGGATTTTTCTTTAAAATATTTTTTCATCATCCTCGGTCTTAAATGATGATATTATTGAATATCTTTGGCTGTAGTGCAAAGATGAATAATTTCTTGATAAATATCTTTGGCCGTAGTGCAAAGATGAGCAGTGTTTAGATGAACATGAATTGATGAATATCTTTGGCACGTAGTGCAAAGATGAATATTTGATTCAAGATGAATATTGATTGATGTTTGAGGGGATAAAATAATGATGATGATTGTTAAATTCATAGATATTAGTAGATTTCATCCTCTACGTAACTCTTCTATGAATTATTATTTCATTATGAATATTGATTTAAAACTTGTTGTTTATTGTATTCTATTAGATTTTTCCTGTTGAAGACTAACGATAATTTGTTGTATATTATCTTAGTCATAATATTCTTTTTGGGCTAGTTGAGCTCACCCTTTTCCATTTTGTTCCATTTTTCTTCTAAGGAGGCGAGAATATAACGAGTACGAGTCGGGGTATGAAATGAAGGTTCTAGAGAGATTTGTTTAGTAGTCCTCACCATTTTTGTAAAATAATGTATCAATAAATGTGATGAGGATTTATTTGAGTATAGATATTATGCAGAAGATAATATTTGTATTCAAACTCACAGTTTTTCTTGTTGTAATAATAAAGTTGTAGTTATTTACATACCATGTATTTGTGACTCGGAATGGGTGATGTATACCTATTTTGGGGCGCCGCGGTGGTATCGAGCTTAGGGATATGATCTCTGGCGGAGATCGGGGAATAGAACTAGGAGGAGAGAGGCGAGTAAATCCATCGCTAGTGTGTCCTACCTAAGCTTATTTGTTAGTTGGTCAAGATATATAGGGATATTATGTGATATATTGATTTTCTTAATTAACCCTTGTTTTATGACGAAGATTTGAGAATGTCGAACCGAGAATATTAATAAGTGGAAATGAGACCGTGGAGATGCCAAGACTCACCAACGAAGAGAACGTGCAACAGTGCAATGTTCCTCCCCGTGAACAACACCACCGGAGCAGATGATGAACGAGGGGATGTTTAGAAGCTTTTTGCAGTTCATGCAAAATCGGACGAGGGAGACTCGTGTTCAAAATACAGGAGGAAATGATAGCAATTCGCGGGTTATCACAGCCAAGTAGTTCAAAGAGTTGGGACCACCAGAATTTAAGGGAAAGCCGAATCAGATTATGGCGGAAACATGGGTCAAGCAAATTACCAAGATATTCGATGTCTTGGGATGCACGGAGGAACAGAAGGTTCCATTCGCCACCTTTATGTTCCGTGGGAAAGGCGGATCATGGTGGGAGTGCGTGAAAGCGGACCCACCGCCGACTTAGCATGTCTTGGGAACGCGTTTGAAACTTTTCAATGAAAATACTTTCCTGAAAGTGTTCTTCATATGAAGGAAGTGGAGTTTATTAGACTGGAGCAGAATAACATGACGGTGTCCCAGTACGAGGCGAAGTTCGCGGAGTTATCCAGGTTTGCACCTCATTTGGTGGAGAATGAGGAACGAATGACGCGGATGTTTCGAGAGGGTTCAAACCCAAGATACGTCAATATCTCATTTCTCATAAATTTTTCTCTATTCGAGATGTTGTAAAATGGGCTCAATTATTAGAGCGAGATAACGAGTACGGCCAACCGAGGGACCACAACCAGGATCATACCGGGGATAACAGTCAACAAAACAACGATAACCAGCGGAGAAAGAAAAAGATGGACAAAAATGGTAACCACTCGGTGGTAATCATGGTCATGAAAATAGAAGAAAAGCGAGTCGGGGAGGAGATTTTAAAAAGAGGAGATTTAATAACGACCATATGAAGAAGACGACAAAGGCTTAAGAAAGAATCGGTTCTAAGGGAGGAGAACGACCACCCATCATATGCTATAAATGCGGAAAGAGGACATATCACCCAAAGCGCCCATGATTCAAGGTATGCTATAATTATGAAAAGGAAGGACATATCGCTCAAGATTGTATGGTAGCAAAACCTAGTTCAGCGGGGACGGTGACTCAAAAGACTGTCCTATAAAAGTCAAAGTCAACGGTTCTTGGAAGAGCGTTTGTTGTGACTGGTCAAAATTCGAGGAACCCAAACGAGGTGATCACGGGTTAGCTATTTATAAATTCTTGCGAAGTTTATACCTTACTTGATACCGGTTACCCATTCTTTTATACTGTCCTTGCTTGCGCTCAACGTTTGAACTTGACTACAGAGAAATTAGACTTTGACCTATCTATGGAGACTCTGTTAGGAGAAACTTTCATTACATCCGTTGTTTAGAAATCTTGCTTGATTCAAGTTGGCACCATCACATTACCTGTTGACCTTATTTCTTTAAAGATACTTGCTTTTGATGTGATTTTGGGGATTGATTGATTAACTACTCATCATGCCAAAATTGATTTCTTTCGTAAGGTTGTTAGTTTTCATATTCCTAAGCAACCTGTTATTCGAATTCAAGCAACCAAACCATTGAAGTCAAACACTTTCATATCAAGCCATAAAGTCATTCGTTTATTGAAAAAACGGATGTCAAGCTTTCTTAGCCCATGTCATGGACTTGAACAAAAATACGTCAGATTTGAATGACATTTCTGTTGTTGGTAAAATCCCTGACGTATTTTCTGAAGAATTTCTTGGCCTACCTCCAGAGCGTGATATTGAATTTTGTATCATCTTTAAATCCGGTACAAAACCCACTTCTAAAATCTCATATCGAATGGCTCCTATTGAACTTCAGGAGTTAAAAATCCAACTATAGAATTTGGTACCCGAGCCTTTATCTGGTGACTTCCTTTGTGGAATGCACCGAAGCCAGACTCTCCGTAGGGGACGCCATATTTGTGCGGTAGTAAATCGATAGGTGTCATTGTGACGTCTTTATCCAAGATTGGGATATGAGTCACAGTTGAGAGCAACCTAAATCGAAGAATCTAAATACGTAGCTTTCTATGCTTAATTGGTTATTATCGAAGATTTTGTGGAAAGATTTTCTCTAATCGCTATTCCATTAAGCGCAGATTGACTCGTAGAGATACAAAATTGAATGGAGCAAGGAATGTGGAAAGAGCTTCAAGAACTCAATAGAGACTCATTTCGGCACATGTTCGACCATACCATCCTAGAAAAGCGAACGTGGTAGCCGACGTGTTGAGTAAAAGATCGATACGAAAGACGCTGCGTCGATATTGTCAAAGACTCATTTCGTATAACTTACAAATATTAGAGATGGAGATGAAAACTCTAGGTACCCACGTGATGATATACGAGTATAATCGACTTTTATCGATAAAGTTAAAATCGCTCAGGCTACACACCGGAGCTGATGAATATGAAGAAGGAGGTGCAAGAAGTTGTTATTCCAAAAGCGAGAATTGGCGATGTGAGGAAAGCTCAAACCTTCGATTTATTGGTCTATTTGAAATCCTAGATCGAATAGGAACTGTGGCCTATAGACTCGTTTTACCGCCAAGTATGACGCGTGTTCATAACGTTTTTCGTGTATCGATGTTACATAAATATGTGGTCGAATTCGAACCACATTATTGAGTTATAACTAGACGAGATAGCAGAAGATTTAACGTACGAGGAGGTACCTGTCAAGATCTTGGATGGGAATGAGCATGTCCTACGCACGAAGATCATACCACAAGTTAAAGTTTTGTGGAGAAACCATGCTATAGAGGAAATGACCTGGGAGTTAGAAACGGAAATGAAAGCGAGGTATCCTCATCTTTTCGAAACACCAGGTACGTACGTCAATTTCGAGGATGAAATTTCATAAGGAGGGGAGGTTGTAAGACCCCAAATTATTAATAAATGAAATTTAATTTCCTCTAATTATTATTTTGAATAGTAAGGGTTGATGTGATTAATATGGATAGTTATGGGTAAAATACGCAAATATTTTAAATAAGCAGGTGGTTATAAAATATTTGTGGAATATTCTTACTATCGGGGAATATTCGTACGACGGCGCAGCCATGTGTGGGCCCCATAATGGAAAGCGATTGGAGGTATGGCACGCTTCCATCGGACTCCCGAATTGAAAGTTATGAGCGACCGAAATTTACAAGGTATACTCCTGTTATATAAATGTACTCTCAATAAAAATTTCACCAATTTTGGAGTTAACCACAAGGAGTTATAAGAGTTTACTTTTAAAATAGTCTTTTCCCATAAAATCCATAAATCTTAATCTATACATCCAAAAATCGCCATTTTTGGACACAATTTAGAAAACTCATTAAATTATCATTTCAATTTTTTTCAGAATTTTTGAGGGTCGTAAAAAATTACTTAATCACCGGAAGAAACCCCTTTTATTGAAAATACTATTCGTAAGAATACGTAAAGATCATTCACCATGCATGTGGTAATCCACATAGACAAAGTTATTCTACGAGTAATAATAAAGAATGGAATAACAAAAGGATTCACCATGCGCAATAGATCGCACCGGACAAGGTTATTCCCAACGATGTAATAATAAATAATTGAACCAGTCGCCAGAACGCATTACATCTGAGGATATTCAACGGAATAATAAATAATGGAATCAGTCCCGGCCAGAACGCATTGCATGTGATATTCGACGAGAATAATAAAGAACGAAATAGTAAATAATAGAACTGTGTCAGGCGTAATCCTTATGACCGGCTGTGATATTCCAACATAATAATAAAGAACGGAATAACAAAAGAATTTCACCAAGTATAGGGTATCCCGCGTATACAGGTTATTCCAACAGAATAATAAAGAATGGAATAACAAAAGTTCTCTTCACGAATAAGAAAGAAAGAATACCCCTTACGAGTACAACAAATTATATCCCTTACCGTAAAAGAAACTGAATATAAGAGTAGGGAAGGAGCAGAATACTTTTCTATAGCTTCTCTATAATTTCTCTCTCTAGAGTTTCAGTGAATTCGTAAGAAATAATGAAGGAATGAGCTTCTATTTATAGAAAAATGGACTGCATAGTAACTAACTCATGAACGGTCCAGATTGATTTACTTTAATCTGACGGTCCATATTTAAAGCAAAATCTTTTAAATAAAATATAATATATTCTATTTATAATCTAATAAAACGAATAATTTTATAAAAGATTTTACTATGCAAACACTATCTGTGCACTATGCAAACACTATGCATAATAAAATATAATATATTCTACTTATCGCCTAATAAAGCAGATAACTTTATAAAAGTATTCTGCATTTTTATATAAAAAAGATTTTACTATACAAAACACTACCTGATAGAATATAATATATTCTATTTATAGAATAACTTTATAAAAGTATTTCGTTTTTATATAAAAAGATTTTACTATGTAAAACACTATGCATAATAGAATATAATATATTCTATTTATAGAATAATTTTATAAAAGTATTCTGTTTTATATAAAAAACTTTTCTATTTTATTACATTAATAATACCAATAAAACAAAACTGAGTGACTTATCACATAAGCATCAATAATCAATACCGTGCTATTTACCAAAATAGAAATAAATGTTTTCTTTGAATGACACTTCTACAACGAATCAACAGTTGTGAAGTAAGTTAAACAATTAATAACAACATATCACTTCTATATAAAATTTTTGAAACTACGTACTGACTATAACTGGAGATCAGTCAACAGACTATGAACATTGTCTTTTATTTTTGAAAAGTTTAAACAGAACTTCATCTGTAAACCGTCATAACTTACAGGCATGGGGGGTGATCAACCCGTTATGCTCTGTATTGATCAATACTACATGCAAGAACGATATTATCGTTCATCTTATCCACCTCAAGTGCATAAAAGTTTTCCCATGTTCGGGATGTTTATATTTAGTCGGGAATTCGAACCAAAATAATCTAGTTGGATACAATAAAGTTCTATCTTGTTCAACAATATTTTTATGTCTAGCTGAATCAAATAACTTAGACGACTTTTTAAATCAACGTATACATACTGGAACCCAATAAGTATGTATAAACATGTGATTAAATACAATGATTATTCAAGTGAGGACACTTGTCTAACCCTATTTAGGAATTAACGAACATAATAAATATCTGAATTATACAGTAATACTGTGTTGATAAATAATGATCGGATAATTTAAGAACTTGTATGAATACAAAGATTGGATGCATAATCGATAACAATAGAGTTAATAATCTGGCATAATGATAATATAATTCTGAAACTTTCTTACTCATGTCCATTGCATAAAGTAAATGCAAAGTTAGGATGTGACGGCCCCAAAATCGGTATATATCAATTCTGAGTCGCCAGATACATGGTACAAAATTCAAATACAACTTAATTATACAACAGTCGTGTAAAATACGACTAAACATATGCTGTGAGTTTTAATACAAATATTGTCATCTAGACAATATACAAACTCAATGGGGTCCTCATTACATTTATTATCACACTATTTCATAGAATAGTGAGGACTACTAATGCTATTATCGGACCATCACTGTTCCCCGACTAGTCCTCGCCACGTTCTCTCATTTCCGAAAATAACAATGAAAGCAAAAGGGTGAACTCAACTAGCCTAAAGAAGAAATATTATGACTAAGATAATGCGTAATAAATTATCATTAGCCTTCAAATGGTGTTAAACTGACAAAATATGACAAACATCAAGTTTAACTGCAGCGGAACAAGCAATCCATTAGAAGAGTCAAGTAGAGAATAAAATCTACTATTTTCTATGATTTAAAAGGTTTTTCATGACTTTTATCGCTAAGACTCAGCTTAATAAATAATCCACATCATCCCTGCACTACGACCAAGGATATTCATTAGTATCACAACCACAAATTATCCATGCACCACGGCCAAGGATATTCGTGTATTCATCAATGGTCATGATCATGCCAACAACTGTCCATCAATGCACTACGGGTCAATGAGGACTTTTTCCACATCATTTGTAACATTACGGCCATGATTACACCAAATAATCCTTGGTCATAATCATACCAAGTCAATCTATGCACTACAGGCCACAGATGACTTTCAACATAATATAAACATGAGGATGATGACAATGATATAAGAATTCAATAAAACAAGTTCAAGAATTAATTTATCCGGGGAACTAATAATGTCCAAATTGTCAACATGATACTTCTTTGTAGAGTAACACTCAAGAATGCTCGTAAGAATATTTCCATGAAAAGATCTTTGGATGAAGCGCAAATATCAAGGATATTCCACTAATTTCATGGAGTATAGAAGTCAAAACTTTAACCAACCGAGTATAATAAAGAATGGAATAACAAAAGAAATCACCGGGCATGCGATGATCCGACAGCAAAAGTTATTCTAACGAGAATAATAAATAATGGAACCGGAAGTAAATGCGTAAACGCACCGACAGGATATTCCAACAGAATAATAAATAATGGAACCAAGTCATGCGTAAATGCACCGAGAAGATATTCCAACAAAATAATAAATAATGGAACCAAGTCATGCGTAAATGCACAGACATGATGTTCCAACAGAATAATAAACAACGGAACCAGGTCATGCATAAACGCACATACATGATGTTCTAACAGAATAATAAATAATAGAATAATAGAAGAATTTCACCAAGTATAGGGTATCCCGCGTATACAGGTTATTCCAACAGAATAATAAAGAATGGAATAACAAAAGAATTTCACCAATAAGAAAGAAGGAATACCCCGAACGAGTACAATAAATAATATCCCTTACCGTAAAGAAGAGTATTTTAACTGGTAGAGCGAGGATATACTCAAAGAGAACTTGTACTACGCTCAAAGCTTTCTTAAACTCTAAAGAAATACGCTCAAGATTATAGAAGAAGAACTCTCTCTATAGTTTCTCTCTCTAGAGTTTCAGTGAATTCGTAAGAACTAATGAAGGAATGAGCTTCTATTTATAGAAGAATAGACTGCATAGTAACTAATTCATGAACGGTCCAGATTGAATTACTTTAAACGGACGGTCCAAATTGGTTTACAATAAAATATAATATATTCTATTTATAATCTAATAAAACGAATAACTTTATAAAAGTATTCTGTTTTCTATAAAAAGATTTTATTATGCAAATACTATATAAAGCGCTTATGCAAATACTATGCATAATAAAATATAATATATTCTAATTATTGTCTAATAAAATAAATAACTTTATAAAAGTATTCTACATTTTATATAAAAAGATTTTACTATTAGTCTAATAAAACGAATAACTTTATAAAAGTATTACATTTTATATAAAAGCTTTTCTATTTTATTACATTAATAATCTTGATAAAACAAAACTCATTATCATTATTATAATTCACAATATTAATCGACCAGGTCGTTCCCAGGAAAGAGGGGGCTTTCCAATAAGGATTTATCCCCATTGGCGCGCAATTAGGTGACCAAACCTCTCCTTGATAGAACTTCTAGACATCGTTAATATTGCAAATAATAATATTAATAACTTTGTCATCTCAATTATTGATTATAAAATATTGACAATAATTGAATCAAATAATGTGAGATACTATGCACCAATTACTGTAACAATAATTGGACAAAACTGAGTGACTTCTCACGTAAGCATCAATAATCAATACCGTGTGCTACTTTGTAACTCACGCCAGACATCGTATTTTTAACACCGGATGTTTTCAACAGTTAACGGTAAAACTTCTCGCCGTTATTTTCATAAAGTATTTTGCCGTTTTCTCAATCAGAAACAATAATTTCGTCATGGGTCCACCAATGATTGTGTGGTTATATCGAATATTCTCTGTTAAAACTAATATTCCCCGACCAATCGAATATTATATAACAACTTGTGTACTTTGCAAAATTTATAAATATTACCCACAACTATAACATTATATCAAATTCATTCCATAATATTCAAAAATGATATTTATAGAAAATTCATCTTTATTCATAAAAGTTGGGGTCTTACAACCTCCCCTTCTTATGAAATTTTGCCCTCAAAATTAGGGTATGTACCTGGTATGTCGAAGAGGTAAGGATACCTTGATTTCATTTCAGATTCTAACTCCCAAGTCATTTCCTCAACATCGTGGTTTCTCCACAAAACTTTGACTTGAGGTATAACCTTGGAGCGTAGAACATGTTCTTTCTTATCCAAGATTTGAACAGAACCTCTTCATACGTCAAATCTTACGCTATTAAATCGGTTCTAACTCAATAATGTGGTTCGGGTCTTCCACATATTTACGTAATATGGATATGTGAAAAGCGTTATGAACACGAGACATACTTGGCAAGAAGCGAGTCTATAGGCCACAGTTTCCTACTCGATCGAGGATTAAAATGGGCCGATGAATCGAGGATTGAGCTTTCCTCTCTTTTCAAATCTCATAACTCCTTTCCATGGAGCAACACGTAACAACACATGTTCTCCTATATCGAATTCCACGTCCTTTCGATGAAGATCAACATAACTCTTTTGTCGATCTTGTGAGGTTTTTATACGTTGTCGGATCGTTTGAATCTTTTCTGTAGTCATACGTACCAACTCCGATCCCAACAACGTTGCTTCACCCACCTCATCCCAGCATACTGGAGAACGACACTTTCTTCCATACAACGCCTCAAATGGAGTCATACCAATACTTGCTTGATAACTGTTGTTGTAGGAAAATTCCACCAATGGTAAGAACTTATCCCAACTTCCCTTGAAGTCAAGGACATAGAGTCTTAATAAATCTTCAAGAGTTTGAATAGTCCTCTCCGACTGCCCGTCTATCTGAGGATGATATGCTGAGCTAAATCGTAAATCTATGCCCATAGCTTTCTGCAAACTAGCCCAAAATCATGAAGTGAATCTTGGGTCTCGATCAGAAACTATGGATACTGGCATACCATGCAGTCTTACAATCTCGTTTATGTACATACGAGCAAGATGTTCAAGTGTATAAGTTTCTCATATCGGTAAGAAATGAGCAGACTTGGTCAATCTATCAACAATGACCCAAATCGCATCTATACCTTGAGAAACCTTAGGAAGACCGGTAAAAAAATCCATGGTAATGTGCTCCCACTTCCATTCTGGAATTTCAAGTGGTTGCAATGGACCTTTTGGTACTTGATGCTCCGCTTTAACTCGTTGACAAGTTAGACACCTTGAGATAAACAACGCTATCTTTCTCTTCATATTGCTTCCACCAAAATGTATATTTAATATCATGATACATTTTGGTACTCGAGATGGATTGCAAGCGGTGTGTTGTGCGCCTCCATCATGATTTTATACTTTAAATCGAGATTGTTAGGAACACAAAGTCCGGAGTTGACTCTAAGTATTCCTTCTTCATCGATTCTTGCTTCCGGCATAGCACCATCTTTCACTTTCTTCCTCATACGCATCACCTGTGTCTCAGAGCTTGAGCAACTTTAACTTTATCAATTAAAGTCGGTTCTACTCGTATATTCACCATCATCACATGGGTCCCTGGAGTCTTTAACTCTATCTCCATCCTTTGCAAGTCACACAAAATGGGCCTTTGTGTTGATAATATCGCACTCAGATCGTGCGTATATCTGATCTTCTACTCAATCGTCGCCACTACCATGTTCGCTTTTCCAGGATGGTATGATCATAATCTTTCAACAGTTCAAGCCAACATCCTTGTCGCATGTTGAGTTCTTTTTGAGTGAAAAAATATTTGAGGCTTTTATGATCCGTAAAGATCTCCACCTTCTCCCCATACAAGTAATGCCTCCAAATTTTAAGTGCGAAGACAACAGCTGCTAACTCTCTAGGTCATGAGTAGGATAATTCCTCTCATATTCTTTGAGTTGTCTTGAGGCATAGGCTATGACTTTCCCATGTTGCATGAGAACACATCCCAACCCCTTTGCCCGAAGCATCTTTGTAGATGACAAATCCTCCCGAGGCAAATGGTATTGTCGAACAGTCTTTGAAATGAGTCTCCTCTTGAGTTCTTGAAAACTCTTCTCACATTCTTCGCTCCAACCGAACTTTGTATCTTTCCGAAAGTCAATTTGAGTTAATGGAGTAGCTATTCGAGAAAATCCTTCCATGAATCTCCGATAATAACCAATTAAGCCGAGAAAGCTACATACTTCGATCCATCGATTTAAGTTGCTCGACTTTGAATTGCTTCAATCTTTTAAAGGTCAACAGATATTCCATGACTTGATACTACGTGCCCAAGGAATGCTACTTCCTCAAGCCAGAAGTCACATTTCTTCAACTTGGCATAAAGCTTGTATTCACGAAGCTTTTGGAGTGTCAGCCTCAAGTGTTGCTCATGATCTTCACGGTTTTTGGAATAAATAAAGATGTCATCAATAAAGACGACCACAAAGTGATCCAAATATTCCTTGAATACTCGGTTCATCATATCCATGAAGGCACCAGGAGCATTAGTTAATCTGAAGGACATGACTAGAAATTCATAATGCCTGTACCGAGTTCTGAAAGCCGTCTTTGGAATGTCATCGGTTCTAATCTTCAATTGGTGATATCCGGAATGAAGAACAATCTTTGAAAAGAATTTGGCTCCTTGCAACCCGGGTCAAACAGTCATCAATACGTGGCAATGAGTATCTATTTTGATGGTGACATGATTCAACTCCCCGATAATCAATACAAAGTCGCATACTCCCATCTTTCTTCTTCACGAATATAACAGAGCACCCCAAGGAGACGTCTTGGGGACGAATGAAACCAATGTCTAACAATTCTTGCAATTGGGTCTTTAACTCCTGAAGTTCAATAGGAGCCATTCGATATAGGGCTTTGGAAATGGGTTTTGTACCGGGTTCAAGGTCGATACAAATTTCAATTTCACGTTCAGGGGGTAGGCCAGGAAGTTCTTCAGGGAATATATCAGGAAATTTATTAACAATAGAAATATCATTTAAAACTGACGTATTTTTGTTTAGATCCGTGACATGAGCTAAGAAAGCTTGACATCCATTTTTCAATAAACGAATAGCTTTATGGCTTGAGATGACAGTGATTTATTTTAATGGTTTGGTCACTTGAATTCGCATAATAGGTTGATTAGGAATATGAAAGCTAACAACCTTTCAAAAACAATCAATTTTAGCATGATGAGTAGTTAACCAATCAATCCCTAGAATCACTTCAAATGCAAGTATTTTCAATGAAATAAGATCGACAGGTAATGTGAGGGTACCGATTTGAACCAAACAAGACTTATTAATAGTGGATGTAATGAAAGTTTCTCCCAACGGAGTTTCCACAGATAAGTCAAAGTCTAATTTCTCCGGAGTCAAATTTAATCGTTGAGCGCAAGTAGGAGAAATAAAAGAATGGGTAGAACCGATATCAAATAAAGTATAGACTACGCTAGAGTTTATGATAAGTTTTTCCGTGATGACCTTATTCTGGTTCCTTGTTTTCTATGAGGTCACAACAAACGTTCTCCCTTGCACTACCGGCTTTGACTTTTCTGGGACGGCCTTTGGTGCCTCCATCCTAGCTGAACTTGTCTTTGGTGAACGACAAAATCGGGCTAAGTGACATTCTCTTCCACAATTATAACATGCTTTGGACGGCATCGCGCAGTTTGGACTGATGTGTCCCTCCCCTCCGCATTTGAAGCATATGATAGGTAGTCGTTCTCCTTCCTTAACAACGGGTCTTTGGTCTTTGACGTCTTTCCATCATTGTTGAATCTCCTCTTCTTGAAATGTCCATTCTTATTGTTTTGGTCCTGATTACCACCGAAGTGGTTACCACTTACGCCTGTTGATTCCTCCACGCTTGTTGTCACCGCTTGATGGATCGCTCTCCTTTGGTATTATCATTTCTTTGGGTGCTCTCTCTTTTGGTTGCGTTGACTAGTTATCGCGCTCTACTAACTGAGCCCTATTTACAACATCTGAATATAAACACAGTTTATGAGAAATAAGATGTTAACGTATCTCCGGCTTTAAACCTCTTAAAAATATCTACGTCATTCTCACTTCATTATCCACCAAGTGGGACGCAAACCGAGACAACTCGGCAAACTTAGCTTCGTACTGCGACACGGTCATTGTGACATCCCAGATTTTAGAATTTATAAATGAGAATTTTATAAATAAAAGTATTATTTATGAGATATGTTGGGTGTGAGTATGTGTATGTCATATATTGTAGAATATTTGAATTGATGTGAAGAGAATGTTATATATTAATTTTAATATATATAAATATTTAATTGAATTATTTATTAAGTTAAATAAATAAATTTTGTTTTGATTATAGAGTAATGTAATTAAGTGTAGTAGATTAATTAAATGAATATTTAGTATTTAATTTAATTAATATAATCATTTTATGTTATAGTTCTAATTTAATTGAGATAATTAAATTAGATGAGCTATATGATGATTGTTACACGAAATTATAATTAACAAGTAAATATAATTATGTGACAATTTGATGAGATTGATTGATGTTAAACCATTGATTAATGAAAATAATGAGTATTTGCCAAACATGGTCTTAGGCTTTTCAAGTTCAAGTTGGTGTAACCTATGTATTAACTAGTAATTAGTATATATAATAATTACTAGGAGTTACATATATTATATATTACTGGTATTGTATATTATATGTATATACTACAAGTTAGTACATTAGTTTTAGAAAACAAACCAAAGAAAGAAGAAGAGAGTTAGAGATAGTTGTAGGAGAAGAAGAAGAGGAAGAAAAAGAAGAAGGGAAAGTTTTGAGAAGACCAAACAAGCCCCATCATCATTATCTCCATCTCTCTCTTAAATTCATACTAATAAGGTTATAATCTAAATTCCTTGTTTTAATTATATTTTTATGTTCTTCATAATGTAGTTCTCTGATAATTGTTATATAGAAGTTGTATTGAGAAATTGAGAGAGATAGAGAGAAATAGAGGAATTGAGATGAGCTAGAAGAAGAAGAAGAAGAAGAAGAAGAAGAAGAAGCTAGAAGAAGGTAACTTCTAAACTCTTATTTAATCTTTGATTTTTTTGGGTAGATTTATGTTCTAGGGTAGTAGATCATGCTTAATCTTGTTTGTATAGGTTTAATATTGGATTATCAAGAATCAAATAAGAGGATTCAAGAAAGAAAATGAAATGGAAAGAAAATTTGAAGAACAAAATTCGTAGGTTTTGAGTAATTGTGGACAAATCTTGTGAAATTCATACCTCTTTGGGTATAATGAGTTAGAAAGTGAGCCTTATATCAAATCGAAGATATGGAAGTAAGCTATATTCTGAAAGTGGAATCACATGAAAACTCTTTGTAGATTTCTTGCAATGTCTATTTTAGTAAGGCTGGTCTGAAGGGAAAATAATCTGCCCAGAAAATCAAAACTGTTACGGTTTCTGACTTTGAACAATTCATATAAATTCATGTGTTTTGAATTTGAAGGAACTTTAAACTATAAAGTTGTAGATATGGAAGTTTACTAGCTAGATTGCGAGATTTAGCCATTTTATGGACTGGATCATGTCCGGAATAAATTGTTTAATAAGGATGTCCAGAAAATGAAATTTTCTAGACTAGTTGATGAATTACAGAATCTGGTTTAAGGGTCTGAATTTAAGGCCTAGATGAGGTTTTAGTACACTGAGTAAGGGTTAATTCTATATAAGAAGGAACAAAAATGGACATGTAACGAAGGAGTTATGTTAAAAACAAAAATAACATTTTGTTAAAGAAATTGTGAAGATGAGTTTTATAATTCTGTTTGAATTAAGATTTTGGGTGATGGTATATTTTGATGATTAAAAATATGTTTTGACATATGTAATGAGTATAGATATGTGTTATCATATTCTATGCATAATTAACCATTTAAGATCAAGAGTTGAGATAAGTTAATGTGTGCACATAACGTGCTCGATAAAATGCCTAAGAGTAATAGTGTCTGACGGCTTTAACGGGTAATTATCGTGTACCGACGGCTTTAACGGGTAATTATCGTGTACCGACGGCTTTAACCATTTCTGAAATATTTCGGTGTATCGACGGCTTTAACGGGTAATTATCGTGTCTAAAACTCCATTCAGTAATTCAATAACTGTAAATCTCAGTCATATTATTTTTAAATGATTTATAATAATTTTTAAATAATTATTATAATTTATCATGATTTTTCAAACATCGGAATCATTATTAAATGATTTAAATATTAACTAGTTTTATTATCATTAATATTTAATTGATATTAAATTATTAATGAAACCATTACCAAAATATTAAAGTTATTTATAATAACTTAAAATACTTTTAAAAGTATTAATATTACCCTTAAATAATTTTTAAAACATTAAAAATCATTTTTAAATAAGTTATCATTAATATTTAAGTATTCATGTATTATTTATCAAAATATTAGAAGTCATTAATTATAACTTAAAATATTTTTAATTCATTTATATCCTTTTTAAATGAATTTTAAATCAATAAAACCATTTTAATTTATTTATTCAATATAATTATTAAATAAATCAAATATCATTAATATAAAATTATTAATGAAATTTACCTTTAAATATCAAAAGTTATATTTTATAACTTAAAATATTTTAAACTTATTTATTTTCATTTAAAATAATTTTTATAATATTAAAATTATTTTTAATTTATTTATTTAATATAATTACCAAATAAATCTAATATCATTAATATTTAATAATTAATTAAACTTATCTTAAAATATTAAAAGTTATGTTTTATAACTTAAAATATTATTAAATACCTTATTATTGTTTAAAATGATTTTAATATAATAAAATCAATTTTAATTAATTTATTTAATGCATTTATTAAATAACTTAAATATCAATAATATTCAAATAAATATTAATATTTATGAAAAATATGTCAAATTATTAAAAGTTAATTTCAATAACTTAAAATAAAATTTAAAATTATTTTGTAATTTTCAGAAATTATTTTCTATTTTTAAATGATTTTTAAATTTTAAATTAATTAATTTTAATAAGTTTGTCACTAAAGCCCTTTGGCGACAGTAAGTGTCGCCCCCAAAATAGGTATACATCACCCATTCTGAGTCGCTAAATACATGGTACAGAAACAAATACAACTTCAGTAATACAATTGTCGTGCAAAATACTACAACACATATACTGTGAGTTTGAATACAAATATTGTCTAATAGACAGTATACAAACTCAAAAGAAGTCCTCATTACAATTATTGATACACTATTTTACAAAATAGTGATGACTACTAAAACAACTATCTTGAATCATCACTCCATACCCATTTAGTTCCTGCTAAATTCTCTCCTCTTGAGAAGAACAATGGAACAAAAAGGAAAAGGGTGAGCTCAACTAGCCCAATAAAGAATATTATGACTACGATAATATACAACAAATTATCATTAGTCTTCAACAGGGAAAAATCTGATAAAATATAATAGCCAACAAGTTTTAGATCAATAACTGCAGCGGAAATAACAATCCATTAGAAGAGTCAAGTAGAGAAAGAATTCTACTATCTTCTAAGATTTAAAAGTCCATCATCAATATTTTATCCCTGTAACATCAATAAATATACATCTTGAATCAAATATTCATCTTTGCACTACAGGCCAAATGTATTCATTTGTATCACTAGTTGGTCATGTTCATCTCAACACCTGTTCATCTTTGCACTACGGGCCAAAGATATTCATTAGGTAATCATTCATCTTTGCACTACAGGCCAAAGATATTCAGTAATATCATTATTTAGGATTGATGATGATGAAAAATATCTTAAAGAAAACGAATCCAGTGAGATAAAAGACCAAAGATTAGGGATTCATACTTTAATTTATCCAAGTTCAAAAATACTCCATAATAACCAATTGTGAAGTAAAATTCAAAAATAAAGATCAAAACATGGATACAATCAAAGATAGTAACCATAATAGACATCTTGGACAAAAAGGAGAAAATTTCATTTTTTGGTGAATAGTGTCGTATACGTGAATAGTGCCTTATACGTGAATAGTAATCCTGACACAAAAAGGTAGAAATTTCACAATAAAATCTATACCAATATTTCGGTATAATGATATTCAAAGAATAACATCATTAGAAAGAAAATAACAACCCTTACCTCAAAATATCAGTACTTCTGATCGGAATATCGGTATAAGGCTGAAGGAAACTTGTACTGATGAATATCAACTCATAAAGTATCTAAATACTCACAAAATACGCTCGATAATATAGAAAGAGAAAGAGAGAAAACTTGTTTCTGGTATGATTTTCAATTCTAACTAAGCACTCTATTTATAAAAAAATGCTTAGAACATTATAGCAGACTAATCTGCTACCTGATGGCTTTACCGCTACTATTCAAGCCCACCACTTTTGAAAATAAATTCCAGCACATTTCATTACTCGCCAACCAAAAGTGGGGCCCACCATATTTTTAATAAAAATATTTTATTTTCTGAAACTTCAAAAATTCATAATAAATAGCCCTTTTATCAGAAAAATTCGAATCTCATGTGCTTTCCATAGGAAATTTAATTCTCTACAACTTTGTAAGTTTAAGTTTTTTCAAATTCCAAACGAAAAATGACTGAAATCCACATACGGACGATTTTCAAAACCTCCATTCCTACAAAATACTGATAAAATACCTCAGCATTAATTCCTTCATTTATAACCACATAAAATAAATATTTCTTTATCATATAAATCAATAACTAATTATTCACAAATAATATTACAGAATCACAATTATGATAACCAGGTCGTTCCCAGGAAAGAGGGGGCTTTCCGATAAGGATTTCTCCTTATTGGCGCGCAATTAGGTGACCAAACCCGTTTCCTAGACAGAACTTCCTTAGACATCGCCAATAATGCTATCTAATAATATTATTCAAATAATATGAATTATTGATCTGATAATGGAGATACTGTGCAGTGACAATTATTGAAACAACAATAATATAAAATATCAACGCAGCAATTATTGAACCAATAAAATAGAATATTGAACAGTAATTACTATAACAATTATTGAGTAGTGACTTCTTACGTAAGAATCAATAATTTCAAAAATATTGTGCAATACTGGTGCTACTCTTGTGCAAACCAATGCCGTATTATTGTATTTTAACCACCAGTATTCCAATAGTGTTACTTGGTAACCATTACGCTGTTATTTATAAAAACTCAAACTTGTCGTTTTCTTCATCGTAAAGCAGGTTATCCGTTAGCAGGGCCCACAAATGGTCGCGCTTTCGCATTTAATATTCTCCAAGCTGTAAAAAGAATATTCCACGACCAAACGAATATTCCTCGACAAATGAATACATTATAACCACTTGCTTATTTTACAAAATTTACACATTTCACCTATAACCAAAGTATTATATCGAATTAACACTTTATTATTCAAAATAATAAACAGAGGAACTTTGATTTTATTCATTAAAAAGTTGGGGTCTTACATTAGGTGTTCTTGAGAAATCCAGAACCTTCATAGACAGTTTCGAGTGGGTAGGTTTGACCATGAATTAATCTCTGACCAGGATGTTTCTGGGTATGTTGTTGGTTAGATGTTGTAGTGCTAGTGCAAGACTACATGATCCAACAACAATCTTGGCCAAACAACATAACACTAAGGAGATCTAAGCTTGCAAAGTGGGTTAGTCGAATTTGTTCATCAAGTTTCGGTCGCTTTAATTTTTGATCATGTGTTGGCCAACGCTTTTGTTGACCTTATATCTATAAATATGTTCATGTTAAGTGTGTTTTAGATGTCGGGCTATGTAGAGTATCTATCAGGGTATATGAATCAAGCACGTATCAAGTTTAAAAATCATCAAGCTAAAAGATCTAGGCCTCAGAAAATCGTGTCAGAGGCTGTTCTTCATTTCTGGGTTTTCCTGAAATGAAGAACAGAACGAGGGTGCTACTTTGGATCCTTATATCTCGCGTTCTGAGTTTTCTCTATGTGATATATCTTTTCCAGGTTGTAGCCAACATGTAATACTACCGATATATTATGGATCTAACATCTAGCAACCCAGATCATCTATGTACACTATAAACAACATGTTTTAACATTAAATCATAACATTTAACATGACATTCAAGATCAGATTATAAATTAGGGTTTTGTACCTCTATTTAAAAAATCTTGATTCTTAGCTTCTGATCTGTTATTGGAAGTCGTGGGGCTTGATTTTGGGACTGATATGCCTTATATTTTCGGAGGTTTGGGAGAGAGAAAAGTTGTTTGAGAATTAGATGACCAAATGAGCAATTTTAGTAGCTTTCTCTCTCTTAATCTATATCTACAACATGTATGCAATGTATTTGGAGGAATAAGGGCTGATGGCTGGTGTTTCTTAGACCCTAGCTTAGACTAGGTTGATGACTTGCCAAGATTTGGCAAGATTTAGTTAGCAATAATTCAAGAATGGGACAAAAAGGGTATAATGGTCAGTTGGTTAGCAATTTTAATGGTATTCTTGTCCATGGTACTTGAATATAGGGTTTAATCACTAGATTTTAATTCTTAAAGTTTTCCAAATAATTTCTAGGGTTTGAAAAATTAAAATTCAAGTGTAATAAAATTTTAATTAAAACACACTAATTAAAATTAGGGGTTTTAATAGAAAATTAGGGTTTAAATAATTAGGGTTCTTTAATTATCATTAGGGTTTCCAAATTAACAATTTAATTTACTAAAATAATAATTAGAGTTTCTAATTTTAGCAATTAGGGTTCCTAATTAGCAAATTAGGGTTTTCAAATATTAATTAGGGTTTTTCCTAATTAATAGAAATTCTATAATATGCTACTTAATTCATATAACACCATTTCTGATCGACCTTAAACTCTAGTTTTGAGTTTCTAATTATGGTTTATGACAGTAATACTAGGGTTTATCGTGATACACACCATAATTGACTAACCAATATCAGTCTACACATATACAGTATATATTTATAACACTGAAAAATAATATTATAATTAATATAATATTATTATTCTCATTCATTGCTCAAAATCCAAAATTAGGGTTTGGATTCCATATCTGATTTATCTTTCATATATAACAATATTAATTAAGTTATAATAATTAACTTAATAATGAACTAAAATTCATATAATAAAATAGTAATTATAATAATTCCAATAATCATTTCATATATTATTTAAATAATATAAAAATCATATTTTCATAGAAAATAAATAATAAAGACATTTCTTCTATAAAATTAATTATTATAAGTATATACTCTATAATGATCAATAATTCTAAAATGAAATTATTCATGTAATAAATAAATTTTATTTATCACATATTTACATACACATTACTTGGCACATATTTCCACCTTTAAAATAAATAAAAAATTATATGCAAAATTTCTTATTTATTTATATAGAAAATATCGGGTTATTACATTCTCCCTCCCTTATAAAGATTCCATCCCCGGAATCACCGTTTTAAAACTTATACATACTAGGGTACATAGCCTACGCAATCACTGCAAATAGATCTCGATCATAATTGATCGAACACATATTTAACTATTTATATAAAGCTTGTCTGTCTTATTAAACGGAAGTTTGATTTCTAACATAACTCAAATTCCTCCTTCAAAATTTCTTTATAACATAATTTGCTATATATAGGAAAATCATATATATACGAAAATTAAAGTTATTCAAATAATACCTGGAGTTCCATTCCCAGCTACCACAGTATCATGGACCGTCATGTTGAAGACTCTCGCGGTTGCTTTTGTTGGTTTGTTGGTTGAAGTCGGTCCTGTGATCGCCATAGTCCCACTGCCTTTTTCCCGTGGTTATACTCCCTGCCTCCATTTTCCTTTTTGGACAATCCTTCACCTTATGCTCCATAGACCCACACAGAAAACACCCACTGTTCATCCTTGGGTTGGAGCAGTTGGGAGAAATATGGCCCTCCTGCCCGCACTTGTAACATACAAACTTACCGTTCAGACACTCACCAGAGTAATTCTTCCCACAGTTCCCACACTGAACTACCTGCTTCTTCACACCTTCCTGTTTCACCTGGACATTTCCAAAATAATTCCCTTTTCTCTTTTCACCCCTATTCCCACTATTAGTTTCCACCTACACAGCTCCTATGACCTTGCCTTTGTTCCTTTTCTCCTTGTTGTAGAGGCTCATGACCTCACTCCCCTCCTCAGCCATGATATCCTTTTCCATGAGTGCTGCAAACGTATTGATCTGCAGCACCGCTACATTGTTGTAGATCCAGGGTTTTAATCCCAGCTCAAACCTTCTTGCCTTCCTAGCCTCCGTATCAACTTGATGCGGAGCGAACCTAGCCAACTCATTAAACTTTGCGATATACTCTGCAACAGTCATGTTATCCTGCTTTAACTCTAGAAATTTCACCTCCATCCTAGCCTGCATACGAGCTGAGAGATAGTTTTCAAAAAACAAAGTCTTAAACCTAGCTCAAGTTATCACACCTTCTCCCGCCCTCGCTTTATTTGCTTCCCACCAAAAGTTTGCATCCCCTTTCATCATATAGGTGGCAAAAGCGGTCTTTTGCCCCTCATCTACCCTAGTAATTATGAACATCTTTTCTATCTCGTTAACCCATGTCTGTGCTTCTATAGGGTTAGTTGTTCCCTTGAATTCTGGTGGTCCTACTACCTTGAAGTCTTTAAAATTTGCCAAGCGATTGTCTGGTCGGTTCCTGCGGCTAGTAATCCCTGCTGCATAGCCTGAGCTACCATGTTCACAAAGTTTTACATTTGGTCTTGCTGTTGTCCCTCAGCGTTGTTGACAGATTCTTCTGCCCTTTGATTTTGTGTTCGACGTCTTGGCGGCATTATCTGATTACATAAAATCATAAATTTAACTTATATTCTAAACCTTATGGTATAAGTTTAACATGTAACACGAAGTTTTATACAAAACCTATTCCATTAATCAAACATAGATTCGTATTCATTAATTCAAAGTACTTTACATAACATAACACATACTGCTATCCCTTTGTGACCACAAAAGTCTGGAATTACTGTAATAACTTACACAAAAGTTTTAGAATATTACATTACACCCGTACATTATCAAACATACATAATCAACTACTAATCCTACTTATTTCCTAAGTCACAGTCTTTCATCTTTCTTTTCCCCTTCTTGCTCCTGAGTCATGCATACGATTTGTTGCTTCTCGCTCCCATTTGATCAATTTGGATTTTAAGCTTATCTTGTTCTTCCATAGTTTCTATTAACGCCTTTCGCAATTGGTTATTTAGTAACTTTTCTATTTCCCATAGCTTTTCTAGAGAAGAAACCTTGTTCTTCAGATTCTGTACCTTCATTGATGCTTGATCAGCTCCAACTTTTGTGTCTGAATCACTATCTGTCAATTCCACCATTTCTGGATCTGGTACTACGATTTCCAATACCACCACCTCATCAAGGTTGCTTGCACTGTGAGCCTCTATTTCAACTATTTGCTTTGATATTGGCTCCTTCTTTATGATCTGAGGGTATCCTAATTCTTTTCCACCTGACATCTACACACAAATTCTCTTGATTAGCAAGCCGATCCTTCAATTATGCCAAATATTTCACCATTCTCGAGCCTCGAGCTTCATACTCCCCTGAAACATGCTTGACAACTATCTGACTCTAGAGTCACTATAAATCACTAACCTTCGAACCTCCAGACTCTTCACCAATCGTAACCCTACCAGAACTGCTTCGTATTTAGCCTCATTATCTGTTGCCCCGAAATTGAATCTGATAGCTTGTTGTACTTTGAACCCTTCTGGACTTGTCAAAATTATCACAGCCCCACTGACATCCGAGGTTGATGACCCATCTGCATACAATGTCCATAAATTTTGTGTCTGCTGAAGTTTCGCAATCACCTTCTATGATCCTTCAACTTCACCCAAACTATCATCGACTTCAAAGAACGAACACTCTACCACAAAATCAGACAACGCTTGACCCTTAATAGTTGTTCGAGGATGATACTCTATGAAGAACTGAGATAGCTCCATTGTCCATCCAGCGAGCCTCCCCGAAACCTCTAGTCTGCACAACACCTTCTTCAGTGGCTGATCCGTGTACACCACTATTAACCGACCTTGAAAGTATTGCCGAAGCTTTCGACTAGCTATTATCAAGGCAAATGCAAACTTCTCAAGGTTCAGATACCTTGTTTCTGCATCCCTTAGGGCATGGTTCACATAATAAACCGGGTGCTACTTACCCCCAATCTCCCACACCAGAACTGTAGCGCCCCCAAATCCGGGTATCTTCCAACCCGACTGATGGTGCTATATTGTACAACATTCATACATTCATTCAATTGAAAAGTTTCAAAGAACGAACATAACTTCTATATATTTAAATTAATATTTACAATTCACAGGTTCTATACCCGTTACAAAGGTTCTTTGTCATAATATCGTTTAAATTACAACAATAGACCTATACTATTACAAGACAGCTTAGTAATCTGCCTTAGCTTTTCCCTTATCCTTTTTCGATCCTTCGGGATGTTTGTTGCCTATTGTATAGTTCTTATAAAAGAGCTCTAACTCATGCAAGTATACACGGGTCAACAAGTAATAAAGAGTAAGTAAAGTATCGATCCCACAGAGAAAGTTGTTAACTTTAGACTACTATGCATTAATTAACTCACTATATTTATATGCTTAGACTATGGACTTAATTGTTGATTTAAACTAATTATGATTACCAACTAAAAATAAGAGTATAAATGGACTAAATATAATGTGGAAACAATGGGATCCTAACTTCATTCAATATTTCATTCAATCGCCATATGTCATGCAAGAAGTGTTCACATATCACAGGATAATAGCCAAGGGCATAAAGGCGAGTTATAACCATTTTCCAATGCACTATAACCAACTCACATATCATCTATGATGTTAGAATCTATGTAATCACCAATACCATCACAATTACCATATTCTCTTGCCGCAATTGCAATCCTATTGATTTTAAGCACAACCCTTATTATAGCTCATACTAAAAAACAAAGATATTCCTATTCTGTTTCACAAAATATGCAATCCCCATATTCAAGATGCTATCATGATTTCATCCATATTCATATGTTCATTTCCAATTCCATACAAATACTAACATGAATATTATCAGTCATTCATACATACAAACCAACCATGGTAGATAATCCATATGATATGCAAAACAAATCTAACATTCAGATGTGCAACCAAATTACATATTAAAATCCGTTAGGATCCCATAATGGAGTTTAGTTCATGACTGAACCAAAAGCCATTATGAGATCAAGACTAAACATGATCAATAAACAAACGAATGGAAGAAAGTTAGAATGATCAAACCCAAACGTTGAATAGAAACCAATGATTAACTATTGAATCCACAAAGAACTCCTATAAACAATAATCAATATCCACGATGACAGAGATCTCTAAGAAGAAGTAGAGAAAAATAGACGTTATGGCTTTCTCCTACGTTGGAATCTCTCCCAAGGTGTAAACCCTAGTTTCTACTATGAAAGTTATATAATAAAAGTCTCTTCTCCTTTGACACACGTCAGAATCGTTTTATCCCACATTACACATCATTAAGTTGAGAAATAAAAATAAAACAAATTACAAAGATCAAGATTTATCGACGCGCTGCAAGCGTCCTCAGGTATCTATCTCACATCGCGAGACTTGCAAGTAAGTTTCGTTCCCTAGACGTTTTCACATGGTCACGCTGGGCGTCGCCAGAGGGCGGCATGCCTCATGCTCGCGCCAAGATCCTTGCCTCATGGGCGCTTGACTTGCGAAGGTTCCCATGTAAAGCTTAGTATTACATGGGCCATGAGTCACCTTTAGATTATCGTCGCCACGCTACCGTGTCCTACAATTCTCGAGTCTGTTTCTCGCTTTGTCTGCCGCTTCTTGCTTTAATCCTCATGCTTGCTTGATTTCCATGCCTCATTGTACCCCATGCCATGCACATCCTCGCCTTTCAATTCAGCTTCTTCACGCATCCGGCCACCGATACCTCAATTCCACCAAAATAAAGCCGATTTCTGCACTTGTTCACCAAAAGGAGTTTTAAGTATATTCAATGTAAAATAACGTGAAATACAACTAAAACAAAATGAAATGTACTCGAGGTGGGAAAAATTCGCATGGATTAATATACAATAAGTGAGTAAAAATATCACTTATCAACGTTCAGTCTTAGCTGCATTCATATGGTTCAAGCAAGAGTGAGCATAACTAGCTCAGTAAGTATAACAATTTAATAACAACATGTTTGATACATACAAATCGTATATCTTCAATAACTGAACAATAGTTATGAAGTACTATTGATAATTCAAAATAGCACTTCATCTTTTCTTTCAAAATGTTTTACAATAACAACCATATTTAGTAAAACATTCACTCCGGTCAAAGACCTCGAGTATTCATTCTTTGTTGGAAGAAGGACAACCCGGAAACAAGTCCATAAGCCCGATATCACATACGAACACTTCTAGGTGATCAGCCTATTGTATTCTATGTTGATCAACACTACATCCATTAAACGTATGCATGTTTAAGCATTTGGCAACCTCACGTGCCTATCATTTTACCGACAAAACATTTGTTTAACATTTCAGTCTTCTTTTGAAAATCATATCAAGTAGTTGACAAAAGATAGCAACATTTGATAATACATGGATAGATTATCAATACATCAAGTCTAGCCAAAGGAATTGGCTTCAACTTCAACATACCTTAATTCATGCGAAAGAATACATGAACCTCAAAAACTTGTTCAGATTGAACTGAGACAAGAGTTAGAATACTTGCCTTTAGCGTCTGCTACGGTAAATTAACTTTATGTTCAAGTAGTTTAAGTCTCTACAATACATGATCACATAATGCCTTACATTAGGTCACATATAATCAAGTATGTATATGACTATATCATACCCTTCATTTCAATCTAATGTGTATTAGATTCGCTTATTATTCATTCCGCTTATCATTACCCTTCCATTTATATTCGACTAGGTTAGTTCTCTCGACCTTTACATTAAATTCTTAAGGTTTAACAAAGTTTAAAATGTTACATTACCTTCCTTAAGTTATGTTTACTTTTAAATCAATTAGGTTTTCTTCTTTGTACTTTGAAACCTTCATTACTATCTTTGTTTCGAGATCAAAATGCAGCCGCCAACTTTATACTCTACATCTCGCTACTTGCCATGAAGTCCTTACTTTATTGGATCGTGCATTTGGCATACCACTCGCAGAGGTTTTGTTTCTGTTAATGGCGCTTACGGCCGAACTCTGCAAAGGTGCTTTACATCGTTTCAAGGCTACTACTGGTCATTTTTTCCTAGGGTTGGCGCCGCGACGCCAACTCTGTGCACCAGAAAAAAATTTTAGTTTTGAAATTTTGTGAACTTCCCGGACGCATAACTTCTTCGTTATAAGTCCTAATTGGCTCGTTCAAAAGCCTACGGTTCACAAATTACGTACTCTATAAGTTTATGCAAGAATTTTATCTATTTGACTTTGTTTACTAAAAATTCACCTATTGGTTCATTTTTAACGAAAACGATAAACGTTCGTGAACGTTCAACGCTCGTTTCTTCGTTCTAAGTCAGAATTCGATCATTTTTGAGTCCAAAACTCTTAAATGCCAAATATGACTTGTCTCCATTGGAAAATAATGGTTCCGAGTTCAAACACAAAATTTGACTTTCATTCCGAGAATTTTACGAATTCGCCAATTATCGTCCAATTGTGCAAATTCTGGCAATTCTTCCTTCTTATGATTTATTCAACATTACAAATGAATTTCATTCATCATGTGAGCACACTAACATACTTAATACAACAACTTATATTCATTGTTGGATTTTGACTTATTCTTCATGAGCTTATAACTTGTCAAATTATAAACTACTTAAGATTTCATTGTTAATGATTTATGACAATTAAAGTTTCTTAAACATCATTTCTTATATGTTCTTAACATATAACTTAACTTAGGTATACATGATACATATGATCATATAAATTCTTTTATATTCATATCATTTTTCTTAATAAACTCTTTACAAGTTCACATTATTTTCACATAAGTTTATAACTTATGCTAGCTTAAATGACTTATTACCAACTTAATTGGCTTAAGTTCACTACTTATTCATTCATATTTCTTAATCCAACTTTTCTTATCATCCTATCATGGTAGAGATAGAAGATACTTGAGAAGAAATCTTACTCTTTTGAAGTCTTGGTAAGGTAGCTTTCTTCTTCTTTTTACTTATGGAAGTAACTTATTTGTGACTTAAACTCTTTAACACTTAAGCACTTTGTGATGTCTAGATTATTTGAACAACCAACAAATGGCTTGTAAGCTTCCTCTATTTATAGTAATTGCAAAGCTAGGGTAGTTTAGTCATTAAACCATCCCACCTCCTCATGCACCTCCTTACTATTCATTTCTTACAAGGCACAAAACTTATCCTACACTTGGTCATTACTTCAAAGTCTTGGTCACCACACTAACTTGGTCACCACTATACTTGGTCACCACAATAACCATATCAATATGGTTTTGCCCCATGGGTCTATTAACTCATGGATTCTAGTGGGCTTGGATTAATAAACTGGGCTTTGCATTAATAAACACTAGCTTGTTCATTAACCAATTATTGGGCCTCTTCCTTTAATTCACTTGGACTTGTATTAATTCTTATCAATCTTTCCAAGTCCATTAACATTTCTTAATACATATACATCTACTTTATATATTATTTTCGTATTTTAATTCATATAGAATTTATATACGATATTTCATCCTTCATACAAACTCATATAATACTTCGTATTATACTTGTTTTCATTACTCTTGTACAATACCAAGTATCATACAATTATTACTTATTCCTTAACACTTCGCTTTTACTTAACGCTTATAAATTAAGTCCAAAAAGTTTAATTATTACATTTTCCATAACTAGATTTTTATTACATAATCCATCTTACCTTGTTATTTCATCATTACGTATTTCTTTGAAACTCAAAATTATATCCCGAAAAATACCTTATGAATAGTGTTTTTCGGAAAATTTCTCGGAAAAACTTTTATTTTCGTCTTGGAAATTCAAACACTTTAATTCATCCACGTAGCTCAAATACTACGACATTCTAACATCAATAGGTTATATAATGACAACCGTCTTGATAACACAAGGAATACAATTTTATTATTATTTAATTTAATAAAATCATTTTATAATAAGATCTGAATTTTTCGGTCGTTACAAGAACTGCTCCTACTGCCAATGAACTTGCCGCTAAATACAAATACAGAGGTTCAGCAGGAACTAGCTTCACCAACAAAGGAACCGAAGACAAATACATCTTTATCCCCTGGAAAACATCTTCACACTCCGAAGTCCATTTAAAACTTTTCACATTCTTCTGTCCTATCAACGTATCAAAAAATGGCAAGCACCTTTCTGCCGATTTAGACATAAACTTCCTCAAAGCTGCAATCCGACCCATTAGACGCTTAACATCTATGACAACCTGAAATTTTAGAAGATCTTGAATGATTAAATTAAGGGTTAAAGTTTAAAGCCTAGAGTGGAAATAGAGGATTTATTTAAAATTTTTAAGAAAAATCTAAGGAAATGGCACGTTGAAATGATTCAACGATAAGGTTACAAGAAAGAATAAGATCTAAACTGATTAAGAATGATTCAGTATTATGATTCAGGGGACGGAATCCTTATAAGGGGGAAAGAATGTGATAACCCAAATTTTTGGGTAATATTAAAATAAGAATTAAGTAAATAAAATTCTTATTAGATATTAGGTTGTATGATATTATATTGCATAAGTGGGTATGAACTATGCAATATGTGATATTTATGCTTAATAAATATATTGGTATTATATATTTATTATATGTAAATAAATTATAGAGGCAATATATTAAAGGAAATGAGATGGGTATAATTAAAATAATCTATAATATTAAATTATTTTAATGTGGTGAATTGGTGGCATTAAATCTATACTTAATGTATAACCACCCTTTTTTTTTTTGAAGAAATCATGTATTACATTATTGGATGTAATGTATGTATGTTTTAATGTAGTAAGTATAGTATTATATTTATTACGGGAAAATTGTTGAAAATAATTTATAGAAGGAAAAGAAAGTAATTAGTACACAAGAATTATTGTATACTTTAAATAAATGATATTAAAATAAATTCTAGAGTTGAATTATTTTAATAAAAAAATATTATTTTAATTATAATATCTTATTTATTGAATAAATTTCTATTTATAAGATAAATATATTAAGTTATACTTATTATATCTAAATAAATTGATATAAACAATTTATAAGGTGAGAGAATAAATTTATTATTTATTTTCTATATGTGATGCGAGTACATGTGCATTATAAAGAATATTTACAAGGAGATAAATATAAATATATATATATATATTACACAGGGGAAATAAAATTGTTGGGAACAATTTTGCGTAATGAGGCAAAAAGAGGCGGGTTAATAATATTATATTTATATATACTTTACCCAAGAGTATTAGAATAAATTCTTATATAAAATTAATTTAATAAAAAAAGATATTATATTTATCGTAATATCTTAAGAAAGTAAATAAATTCTTAATTGAATTTATGATAATGAGGTAAGGATATTATATTAGAATATCTTGGGTATGTAAATAATTGTATTTACATAAGAAATTATGTGTAGAATATTTATTTTACAATTATGAAATAAATATATAATTTGAGTATGTTATGTTATATTTTAAATAATTTATATATCATAGATGGGTTATGTGAGACCCCAGATTTTATGAATAAAAATTTAATTTTCTCGAAATATTTTTTTAATATTATAGTGTGGATTTGATATAATGTTATAGTTGTGGGTAGTATTTATAAATTTTGCAAAGTGTGCAAGTTCTCATATTATATTCGATTGGTCGGGAATATTTGTTTTATCAGAGAATATTCGTGCAACGACACAATCATCGACACAATCATTGGTGGACCCCACAACAAAATTATTATCGGATTGAAAAAACGACTAAAAATACTTTTTATGAAAATAACTATTAAGTTTTACCGTTAACTCGTGAAACACCCTTATGTTAAAAGTACAAGAATAATATGGTTGCATAAGAAAGACACACAAGATTGATTATTGATGCTTACGTGATAAGTCACTCAGCTTTTGTTTTTATTTTATTGGTATTATTAATGTAATAAAATGTAATACTTTTATAAAGTTATTCTATAAATAGAATATATTATATTTTATTTGCATAGTGTTTGCATAGTGTCTGCATAGTGTTTTGCATAGTAAAATCTTTTTATATAAAACAGAATACTTTTATAAAGTTATCTGTTTTATTAGACAATAATTTGAATATATTATATTTATTATGCATAGTATTTTGTATAATGCCTGCATAATGTTTGCATAGTAAAATCTTTTATAAAGTTATTCGTTTTATTAGATTATAAATAGAATATAGTATATTTTATTTAAAAAAATTTGCTTTAAATATGGACCGTCAGATTAAAGTAAATCAATCTGGACCATTCATGAGTAAGTTACTATACGTATCCATTTTTCTATAAAGAAGCTCATTCCTTCATTATTTTCATTTAATTCATCGAAACTCTAGAGAGATAAACTATAGAGAAAAAGAAGAAAAGTATTCTGCTACTTCACTACTCATATATCTAGTACTCTTCTTCTTAAGGTAGGGAATATTATTTGTTGTACTCGTAGGGGATATTATTTGTTGTATTTGTAGGGAATATTATTTGTTGTACTCATAAGGGGTATTCTTTCTTTCTTATTCATGAAGAGAACTTTCGTTATTCCATTCTTTATTATTCTCGTTGAATAACTCAGATAATGCTGGATACCCTATACTTGGTGAAATTCTTCGTTATTCTATTCTTTATTATTTCTTGAATATCTCATTCATATGCTTTTACGGATCCGGTTCCGCCTTTTATTATTATTTTGTTGGAATATCCTCGTCTGCATTTTACGCTCGACCGGTTTCGCCTTTATTAGTATTCGTTTGAATAACTCGCTCCTGCGTAAGCACCGCATGCATAGTGATTTCGTTGTTATTCCATTCTTTATTATTCTCGTTGGAACATCTTGTTTGATTGTGATTTTCACCGATTTTGGTTCCATTAATTATTATTCGCTGAATAACCTGCATGCTATGCAAGTACCGCATGCATGGTGATTTCTTTTGTTATTCCATTCTTTATTATACTCAGTTGGTTAAAGTTTTGACTTCTATACTCCATGAAATTAGTGGAATATCCTTGATATTTGTGCTTCATCTAGTATCTTTTCATGGAAATATTCTTCTGAGCATTCTTAAATTTTACTCTACAAAGAAGTATCATGTTGAAAATATGGACGTTATTAGTTCCTGGATAAATTAATTCTTGAACTTGTTTTATTGAATTATTATGTCATTGTCATCATCCTCATGTTTATATTATGTTGAAAGTCATCTGTGGGCCTGAGTGCATGATGGACTTGGTATGATTATGACCAGGATTATTCGGTATAATCATGACCGCAATGTTACAAATAATGTGGAAAAGTCCTCATTGGCCCGTGGTGCATTGATGGGATGCTTTTGGTATGATTATGGCTATAGATACTTTTCGGGTCAGAGTGTAAAGATGAATTGTTTTATGGCATGATCAGAATCATTGATGAAAACATGATTATCTTTGGCCCGTAGTGTATGGATAATTCATGGTCATGATACTAAAGAATATCATGGTCTCAGAGTGCAGGATGATTCGATGATGTGGATTATTTATTGTCGAGTCCCACGATAAAAGTGATGAAAACCTTTTAAATCATAAAAGATAGTAGATTTTATTCTCTACTTGACTCTTTTTAATGGATTGCTTGTTCACCGCAGCTTAAACTTGATGTTTGTTATATCAGATCAATTTAACATCGCTTTTAAGGCTAATGATAATTTATTCTCGCATTATCTTAGTCATAATATTTTTATCGGGCTAGTTGAGCTCTCACCCTTTCTTTCACCGTTTCTTCGTGAAATGAGAACGTAGCTGGGACTAGTCTGGGAACAAAGTGATGGTCCTAGAGGTGCATTAGTAGTCCCTCACTATTCGTGAAATAGTGTGATAATAAATGTAATGAGGACTCATTTCGAGAGTGGATATTGTCTAGAAAACAATATTTGTATTTAAACTCACAAACTCTGTTTTGTGTACAATTAAGATTGTATTTATATTTTTGTACCATGTATTTGGCGACTCAAGACAGGTAATGTATACCTATTTTGTGGGCGCCACAATTGGTATCAAAGCTAGGATATGATCCCCGCCAGGATGTGAGAATAGAACTAGAGGGGAGAGACGGGAATTCTTCGCTAATATGACCTACCTAAGTTTATTTGGTATTTAATTGGCTCACGAGTATAGAGATAATATGTGATATGTTAATTAACCCTTGTTTTGTGGCGTGATTTGAAAATGGCATCCGAAAATGTTGAGATAAGCAATAGAGCATGTGAGACCGTTGAGTCTCCACAGATCAATAATCGACAATGTGCAACAGATGGCGATAATCCTCCCGTAAATAACAACACCGATCAATCGATTTAACGATGGTACGCTTAAGAGCTTTTAGAATTCATGCAACATCAAAGTAAGCGCTACCCTGCTCATAATGCAGAGGAAACAATGGCAACCCACTATTGGTCACCGCTAAGCAATTCAAGGAGCTGGGAACACCGGAGTTTTTGGGAAAGCCAGAACCACTTAAGGCCGAGACGTGGTTAAAGCAGATCACCAAGATATTTGATGTCTTGGGATGCTCCGAGGAGCAAAAGGTTCCTTTTGCCACCTTTATGTTGCGTGAAGAGGCAGATCACTGGTGGAAATCTGTAAAACGTACCCAGCCTGACGCACTCAAGATGTCTTGGGAGAAGTTCCAAGTGTTGTTCAATGACAAGTACTTTTCCAAAAGCATTCGTCACATGAAGGAGGTGGAATTTATCAAGTTGGAGCAAAACAACATGACCGTGTCGCAGTACGAAGCCAAGTTTGCCAAGTTGTCCCGATTTGCGTCCCACTTGGTTGATAATGAAGAGAGAATGACGCGGATGTTTTTAAGAGGTTTGAAGACGGAGATACGTCAATATCTTATCTCTCATAAGCTGTGTTTGTATTCAGATATTGTTAATAGGGCTCATTTATTGGAGCGCGATAATGAGTCAACCAAACCAAAAGAGAGCAGTCGGCAAAATGATAATATCGGTGATAACAGTCATCAAAGCAGTGACAGTAAGCATGGAGGGAATCAACATGTTAGAAATGGTAACCACTTCAGTGGTAATCATGGCCAAAACAATAACAATGGACATTTCAAGAAGAGAAGGTTCAACAATGACGTAAAGACGTTGGTACCAGCACCCGTTTCAAAGGAAGAAGAACGACCACCGGTCGTATGTTTCAAATGCGGACAGGAGGGACACATCCGTCCAAACTATACGCAGCAATCTAAAACGTGTTTTAATTACGGAAGAGAAGGTCACCTAGCTCAATTTTGTCGTATGGTGAAGTCAATTCCATTGGATAGTGATGCCAAGGATGTCCTGCACAAGCCAAAGCCAGATTTTAAGAGAGAGTTTTTTTTCGTGACGAGGAACCTAAATAAAATTATCTTGTATGTTAGTAATAAACTCTTGCGAAGACTATACCTTGTTAAATACCGGTTCTACTTACTCTTTTATTTCACCTAGTTGTGTTCAATGTTTGAAGTTAACTCCGGAGAAGTTAGACTTTGATATATCTGTTGGGAGAAACCTTCGTTACCTCCACTATTTATAAATCTTGTTCAAATCAACACTTTCACTTTACGTGTTGATCTTGTCTCTTTGAAAATACTTGCCTTTGATGCGATTTTAGGAATCGATTGGTTAACTACTCATCGTGCTTTTCGTAAGGTTGTTAGCTTTCATATTCCTAACCAACCTGTTATGCGAATTCAAGAAACCAAACCACTAAAGTCAATCATTGTCATATCAAGCCATAAGTAAAGATCCCCGGTCCTTTCGTTGTTGACTTTGTGTGTGTGGAATGCACCAAGCCGGACTTTTTCAGAGGGCGACGTCGTGAATGACGATGGCAAGTTGATAGGTATCAATGTGACATACTATCTAAGTCTTGGATGAGGGTCATAGTATTGAATGATATTTCTATTGTTAATAAATTTCCTGACGTATTCTTGAAGACTTCTTAGCCTACCCTAGAGCGTGAAATTGAATTTTGTATTGACCCCAGTACAAAACCCATTTCTAAAACCCTCAAATATTTTCTTCAACTAAAACAAACGAATAACGTGCCAAAGACGTTGGCTCGAGCTGTTGAAGACTACGATTGTAACATTCAATACCATCGTGGAAAAGCGAACGTGGTAGCTGACGCGTTGAGTAGAAGATCGTATGCGTTTACGAGTGCGATGTTGTTAACACAAAGGCCCATTTCGTACGACTTACAAATGATGAAGATAGAGTTAAAGACTCTAAGAACCCAAGTGAAGATAACGAATATACAAGTAGAATCGACTTTAATGGATAAAGTTAAAGTCGCCAAGCTACACAACCTTGAGTCGATAAATGTGAAGAAGAAGGTTCAAGAGGGCGTTATTCTAGAAGCAAGAATCGAACGAAGAGAGGAAATCTCAACCCTCGATTTAATCGCCCATTTAAAAGTCTCGATCGAGTAGAACTACGATATATAGACTGCTTTTACCGCCAAGTATGTCGCGTGTTCATAACGCTTTTAACGTATCGATGTTACGTAAATATGTGGACGACCAACCCACATTATTAATTTAGAACCGGACGAGATATAATGGATGATTTAACGCTTGAGGAGATACGTGTTAAAATCTTGGATAAGAAGGATCGATTCAATACTCAAAGGTTATACCTCAAGAATTAGAATTGAAATGAAGTCGAGGTATCCTCACCTCTTCGACATACTGTGTACGCACGTAAATTTTGAGGGCGTAAATTTCATAAGGAGGAGATTGTGAGACCCAGATTTTATGAATAAAGATTTAATTTTCTAAATATTTTTTTAATATTATGGTGTGGATTTGATATAATGTTATAGTTGTGGGTAAGTATTTATAAATTTTGCAAAAGTATGCAAGTTCTCATATTATATTCGATTGGTCGGGGAATATTTGTTTTATCGTGGAATATTCGTAATGACACAATCATTGGTGGACCTTATTAACGGAATTATTGTTTGATTAAGAAAACGATAAAAATATTTTTATGAAAATAATGTTAAAAGTTTTACCGTTAACTATGAAACACCGGTGTTAAAAGTACGTAAAGAATAATGGCGTGGTTGCATAAGTAGCACTACCAGTGTTGATTATTGATGCTTACGTGATAAGTCACTCAATTTTATTTTATTGGTATTATTATGTAATAAAACAGAATACTTTTATAAAGTTATTCTATAAATAGAATATATTATATTTTATTATGCATAGTGTTTGCACAGTGTCTGCATAGTGTTTTGCATAGTAAAATCTTTTTATATAAAACAGAATACTTTTATAAAGCTATTTGTTTTATTAGACAATAATTAGAATATATTATATTTATTATGCATAGTATTTGCATAGTGCCTGCATAGTGTTTGCATAGTAAAATCTTTTATAAAGTTATTCGTTTTATTAGATTATAAATAGAATATATTATATTTTATTTAAAAAATTTTGCTTTAAATATGGACTGTCCGATTAAAGTAAATCAACTGGACCGATTCATGAGTTAGTTATTATGCAGTCCATTTTTCTATAAATAGAAGCTCATTCCTTCATTATTTTCTTACGAATTCACTGAAACTCTAGAGAGATAAACTATAGAGAAAAAGAAGAAAAGTATTCTGCTACTTCACTACTCATATATCTAGTACTCTTCTTCTTAAGGTAGGGAATATTATTTGTTGTACTCGTAGGGGATATTATTTGTTGTACTCGTAGGGAATATTATTTGTTGTACTCATAAGGGGTATTCTTTCTTTTTTATTCATGAAGAGAACTTCTGTTATTCCATTCTTTATTATTCTGTTAGAATAACTTGTATACGCGGGATACCCTATACTTGGTAAAATTCTTCTGTTATTCCATTCTTTATTATTCTGTTGGAATATCCTGCTCTGCATGCTTTTTACGCCGCGGACCGGTTCCGCTTTTTTATTATTATTTTGTTGAATATCCTGCGTCGCGCTTTTACACCGGATTCGGTTAAAATCTTTATTAGTATTCTCGTTGAATAAACTGTCTACGCTAAGTACCGCATGCATGGTGATTTCGTTGTTATTCCATTCTTTATTATTTCGCAGGAACATCCCCGCTTGGTGTGATTTTATCGATTCGGTTTCGTTAATTATTATTCTCATTGAATAACTGTCTGCCTATGGCAACCGCATGCATGGTGATTTCTTTTGTTATTCCATTCTTTATTATACACAATTGGTTAAAGTTTTGACTTTATACTCCATGAAATTAGTGGAATATCCTTGATATTTGCGCTTCATCCAAAGATCTTTTCATGGAAATATTCTTCCGAGCATTCTTAAATTTTACTCTACAAAGAAGTATCATGTTGACAATTTGGACGTTATTAGTTCCTCGGATAAATTAATTTTGAACTTGTTTTATTGAATTATTATGTCATTGTCATTATCCTCATGTTTATATTATGTTGAAAGTCATCTATATTCAGAAGTGCATAGATGGACTTGGTATGATTATGACCTGTGGATTATTCGGTATAATAATGACCGCAATGTTACAAATAATGTGGAAAAAGTCCCCATTGGCCCGTGGTGCATTGATGGACAGTTTTTGGTATGATTATGGCTATGGATTCTTTTTGGCCGTAGTATAAAGATGAATTGTTTTATGGCATGATCAGGACCATTGATGAAAACATGATTATCTTTGGCCCGTAGTGCATGTATAATTCATGGTCGTGATACTAAAGAATATCCTCGGCCTCAGTGATGTAGGATGATTCGATGATGTGGATTATTTATTGTCGAGTCCAAGCCGATAAAAGTGATGAAAAACCTTTTAAATCATAAAAGATAGTAGATTTTATTCTCTACTTGACTCTTTTAATGGATTGCTTGTTCCGCTGCAGTTAAACTTGATGTTTGTTATATTGTATTAGTTTAACATCTTGTTTAAGGCAAATGATAATTTATTTCGCATTATCTTAGTCATAATATTTCATCGGGCTAGTTGAGCTCACCCTTTCTTTTACCGTTTCTTCGTGAAATGAGAACGTAGCGGGGACTAGTCGGGGAACAGAGTGATGGTCCTAGATGGTGCATTAGTAGTCCTCACTATTCTATGAAATAGTGTGATAATAAATGTAATGAGGACTCATTCTGAGAGTGGATATTGTCTAGAAGACAGTATTTGTATTTAAACTCACAGCTCTCTTGTTGTATAATTAAGATTGTATTTATGTTCTATACCATGTATTTGGCGACTCAGAATAGGTAATGTATACCTATTTTGTGGGCGTCACAATTGGTATCAAAGCTTAGGGATATGATCCCTGGCTAGGATGTGAGAATAGAACTAGGAGGGGAGAGACGGGGAATTCCTTCGCTAATATGACCTACCTAAGTTTATTTGGTATTTAATTGGTCGATCAGAGTATAGAGATAATATGTGATATGTTAATTAACCCTTGTTTTGTGAAAGTATTTGAAAATGGCATCTGAAAATGTTGAGATAAGAAATGGAGCACATGTGAGACCGTTGAGTCTCCACGGATCAATAATCGTGGATAATGTGCAAAAGATGGCGATAATCCTCCGTAAAACAACAACACCGATCAATCGATTTAACGACAGACGCGTTTAAGAGCTTTTTAGAATTCATGCAACATCAGGCGAAGGCGGCTCCTGTTCATAATGCAGGAGGAAACAATGGCAACCCGCGGTTGGTCACCGCTAAGCAATTCAAGGAGCTAGGACCACCGGAGTTTTTGGGAAAGCCAGAACCACTTAAGGTGGAGACGTGGTTAAAGCAGATCACCAAGATATTTGATGTCTTGGGATGCTCCAAGGAGCAAAAGGTTCCTTTTGCCACCTTTATGTTGCGTGAAGAGGAAGATCATTAGTGGGAATCTGTAAAACGTACCCAGCCTGACGCACTCAAGATGTCTTGGTAGAAGTTCCAAGAGCTGTTAAATGACAAGTACTTTCCCGAAAGCATTCGTCACATGAAGGAGGTGGAATTTATCAAGTTGGAGCAAAACAACATGACCGTGTCGCAAAGACGAAGCCAAGTTTACCGAAAGTTGTCCCGATTTAAGGCCCCCTTGGTTGATAATGAAGAGAGAATGACGCGGATGTTTTTAAGAGGTTTGAAGTTCGAGATACGCCAATATCTTATCTCTCATAAACCGTGGTTTGTATTCAGATGTTGTTAATAGGGCTCGCTTATTGGAGCGCGATAATGAGTCAACTAAACCAAAATAGAGCAAAATTTAAGCAAAATGATAATATCGTGATAATAAATCATCAAAGTGGTGACATGAAGAATGGAGGAATCAACATGTCGAAATGGTAACCACTTCGGTGGTAATCATGTCCAAAACAATAAAATGGACATTTCAAGAAGAGAAGGTTCAACAATGACGTAAAGACGCTTGCATCAAAGACCCGCTTCAAAGGAAGAAGAACGACCATCGGTCGTATGTTTCAAATGCGATGTGAGGGACACATCCATCCAAATCAGACGCAAAGAATCCAAAACGTGTTTTAATCATGGAAGAGAAGGTCACCTAGCTCGATTTTGTCAGATGGTGAAGTCAATTCCCATTGGGATAGTGATGTCAAAGGATGTCCTGCATAAGCCAAAGCTTTGGTATTTTAAGAGAGAGTTTTTTTTTTGATGACGAGGAACCCGAATAAAATTATCACTTGTATGTTAGTCATAAACTCTCACGAAGTCTATACCGTGTTAAATACCGGGTTCTACTTACTCTTTTATTTCACCTAGTTGTGTTCAATGTTTGAAGTTAACTCCGGAGAAGTTAGACTTTGATATATCTGTTGGGAGAAACCTTCGTTACCTCCACTATTTATAAATCTTGTTCAAATCAACACTTTCACGTTACGTGTTGATCTTGTCTCTTTAAAAATACTTGCCTTTGATGCGATTTTAGGAATCGATTGGTTAACTACTCATCGTGTTTTTCGTAAGGTTGTTAGCTTTCATATTCCTAACCAACCTGTTATGCGAATTCAAGCAACCAAACCACTAAAGTCAATCATTGTCATATCAAGTCATAAGTAAAGATCCCCGGTCCTTTCGTTGTTGACCTCCTTGTGTGGAATGCACCGCCGGACTTTTCAGAGGCGACGCCGTGAATGACGATGGCAAGTTGATAGTATCAATGTGACGACTATCTAAGTCTTGGATGAGGGTCACAGTATTGAATGATATTTCTATTGTTAATAAATTTCCTGACGTATTCTTGAAGACTTCTTAGCCTACCCTAGAGCGTGAAATCGAATTTTGTATTGACCCCAGTACAAAACCCATTTCTAAAACCCTCAAATATTTTCTTCAACTAAAACAAACGTATAACGTGCCAAAGACGTTGACTCGAGCTGTTGAAGATTACGATCGTAACATTCAATATCATCGTGGGAAAGTTTCGTACGACTTACAAATGATGAAGATAGAGTTAACGACTCTAGGAACCCAAGTGAAGATAACGAATATACAAGTAGAATCGACTTTAATCGATAAAGTTAAAGCCGCTCAAGCTACATACCCGGAGCTGATGAATGTGAAGAAGAAGGTTCAAGAGGGCGTTATTGTAGAAGCAAGAATCGACGAAGAGAGGAAATCTCAACCCTCGATTTAATTGGCCCATTTAAAAGTCTCGATCGAGTAGGAACTGTGGCATATAGACTCGTTTTATCGCCAAGTATGTCGCGTGTTCATAACGTTTTTAACGATAGATGTTACGTAAAATGTGGACTACCAACCACATTATTAATTTAGAACCGGACGAGATAGCGGATGATTTAACGTTTGAGGAGATACGTGTTAAAATCTTGGATAAGAAGGATCGTATTCAACACTCAAAGGTTATACCTCAAGAATTAGAATCTGAAATGAAGTCGAGGTATCCTCACCTCTTCGGCATACCAGGTACGTACGTAAATTTCGAGGGCGAAATTTCATAACGTTTGATTAAATTAAGTTACTAAAATTGGGTAATTAAATAACTTAACAGAAACTAACTAAAGATAAGAGAGTGAGAATTGTGCGAGTTATGAAAATATTTGAAAACCTAATATTTGAAACTTAAAAAAATATCTAAAGGAACATGCTATGGAATAAAGAATATTTCGAGAATATATTAAGGATATGACATGGGGTGATTTGCATGTTTTTAAAGACGAAGGAAAAGACTAGAGAAGACTTGAGTTGGGTGACCAACTTATAAAAAATTGACCAAGTATAATAGTGTCATGTATTAGTATAATTATAAATATGTGATAAAGGCTTTTGCTGAGAATTATGATGTAATCAAATGGGTCGTTGTTGAGTGGGTTATGCTGATTCACTTAACAAGCAGGAGGTGGAAATATTAGGGAACATTAGCCTCCACTAAGCTTGCTTCAAAGTATGAGCTCTGATTAAAGTAGGACATTACAATAACACTAATCTTGAAATTCAAGTCTGATATAGAGAGAAAGAAGGAACCACTCAGCTGGGGACTTGACGAAATTCAATTGAGAGTTATTTCCCGTACTATTTACAATTCTCAACATGCATGTTCCCTTCTTTCTCAAATTCTCTATATACCAAGTGCCATAATCACCGAAAACTTGATAAACCCCTTCAATGTTCGGCAATTAGTAGCAGTTCGGCTTGTAGTGTTGTAATACCTAGTATAAATAAATAACATTTTAATTTTATATATATATATATATATATATATATATATATTAATTGAACTTTGTATTTTATTTGGGTCAAGTGGTCATTTAATTTATATGGGATAATAAATAATAATAAGTGATGGATAAATTAATTTGATAAAATTGGGCCTTAAAACTAATTGAGTTTAATTTAGGGTCCTTAACACTAATATACAATAATTAGAAAGTATTTACAAAAATAAAATATACACAAAATATTTACAAAAATAACGCAACATCATATTACGTTGCTAAAATTACGGATCATTAACCCTACACGTCAGTTACCGACTTTCATACTTCCAACTAACCGCACCTAAATTCAATCAACTGAAAAAAACATGCAACTTTGATATCGGAAAAACAGATCAACGACGTATCTATCCAAGAAGACGAAATCTCTTGTCGCGACGCAACTCTGAGATCGGAGAAAAACATAAAAGATCAACAACAACTTCAAGATCTGTAACCGGAACTTACGTACTGCACTGATTGTTGATCGTACTGCTGATTCGTTACAAATTTTTATACTGAGGTATTTGATTTTCCAATTTATATGCATAATGTTACCCCGTGTTTACTGCGTACTCGTCTAATAGTTACTTTTCTCAAATTTTTTGCTCTTTAAATGGTCACAAAGTCAGAATAATGAATGTTTTGAATGCAAAATGCATTTGAAATTATGTTTTATACTCTGGTTACTAAATACATATAAATTGGTTACTGTTTATTATTGATTTGGTTGGTGTAGAATGTTTATTTGCTTGCTTTATAATTTTAAAATTTATTCTACTGATGTTTTTTATACTAATGATTACTTATTAAATACATTGGTTACTAACCTACAACTGTTGGTTACTGTTTAATCTGGATTTGGTTAGTATATAATGATGACTTGGTTACTGTGTAAAATTGCAATGGTTACTGCATAATATTACCCCAGATCATGTTCTGGTTACTAACATTATGTAGTTCGGTTACTGTCTAACATTGAGTTGGTTACTTTACATACCACAAGCTATCAGTAACCAAAAACATACTAAAAGGTTGATTCATCTGATATACTGGTCGATGGAATATCGCTTCTAATCTGAAATTTGATTGACAATGTTGTGTATTATACAGTTGAATGATTGACAATGCAAAATGCATTTGAAATTATGTTTTATATTCTGGTTACTAAATACATATAAATTGGTTACTGTTTATTATTATTTTGGTTGATATATATTGTTTATTTGTTTGCTTTATAATTTTAAAGTTTATTCTACTGCTGCTTTTTATACTAATGATTACTTATTAAATACATTGGTTACTAACCTACAACTGTTGGTTACTGTCTAATCTGGATTTGGTTAGTATATAATGCTGATTTGGTTACTGTGTAAAATTACAATGGTTACTACATAATATTACCCCAGTTCATGTTCTGGTTACTAACATTATGTAGTTTGGTTACAGTCTAACATTGAGTTGGTTACTTTACACACCATAAGCTATCAGTAACCAAAAACATACTAAAAGGTTGCTTCATCTGATATACTGGTCGGTGGAATATTGCTTCTAATCTAAAATTTGATTGACAATGTTGCTGTGTATTATACAGTTGAATGATTGACAATGCAAAATGCATTTGAAATTATGTTTTATATTCTGGTTACTAAATACATATAAATTGGTTACTGTTTATTATTGATTTGGTTGTTGTATAGTGTTTATTTGTTTGCTTTATAATTTTAAAGTTTATTCTACTGATGCCTTTTATATTAATGATTACTTATTAAATACATTGGTTACCTTCCTGCAACTGTTGGTTACTGTCTAATCTGGATTTGGTTAGTATATAATGCTGACTTGGTTACTGTGTAAAATTGTAATGGTTACTGCATAATATTACCCCAGTTCATGTTTTGGTTACTGTCATTATGTAGTTTGGTTACTGTCTAACATTGATTTGGTTACTTTACACACCATAAGCTAACAGTAACTAAAAACATACTAAAGGTTGATTCATCTGATATACTAGTCGGTGTGTTTTATACTGATATGTTATGTAGATGATTACTTATTAACTGAATTGGTTACCTTCATGCAACTATTATAATTTAATTGGTAACTATATCATCATACTGATTGTTTCGTTGTAAGATGCATGTAAATATGTGGTTTATGTTCTGGTTACTATTAATGTGTAGTTTGGTTACTGTCTAATATTGATTTTGTTACTTTATAATGTTTATTCAGTTATCAGAAAATGGAGATGATTCCAGTTGTACTTTATTTCAACGGGACGTGGACTGACAGTAACCGATACAACAAATTTAAAGTTACCGGCCTACTAGTTCCATCAACTAGTTCGTTAAGAGAAATGCAAAACTTGATATGCAATGCATTACAGCTAGACACAAACACAACAACATTATCAATCAAATTTTAGATTAGAAGCGACATTCCACCGATCAGTGTATCAAATGAAGCAACCTTTAGATTCTTTATGGAAGTCATTAGAAAATCAGATGAACAAGGCAAGTTCCCACTGATTATAGATAATGAACACAGAAGAGGGCGCACAATAATCTTGCAGAACATGATAAATGTAGAAGAAACTAGAATCCACGATGCAACGCCAATCAGATCAACACACTGGAATTCAACACTAGTTCCACTAGCTTCACAAGATTGCCAAATTGGAACTCAATATGTTGATCAGCTTGCCATGGAAGTTATTGAACAACAACAAGACATACAACATGACATATCATATTTAGAAGAACGATCTGTTGATGTAATAACAGATCCGAATGAACGTGAAGTAAAATTACATCTAACTTACAAAGACAAAAAAATCCCATCATAATCAATGAGGCTGCATTCAATCAGGAAAAATAGACAACACAAAGTTGATCGAACAGGTTGTAGAGACTTTGTACTAGTGTGCGTAGATAATAAAAATTGCAGATGGAAGATGAGAGTATCAAGGTTTCGAAAAACCAGTATGTTCAAGGTGAGAGAATTCAATGACATTCACACGTGTTCAGTCAACGTGTTTCTTGGAGACCACAGACAGGCAAATAGTGAGTTAGTTAGTAAATGCATAATGCACAAATTAACAAATCTGAAGAAAATATACACACCAACAGATATTGTTAAGGACATGATGACAAAATATAATGTTTCTATCTCTTACCAAAAACCATGGAGATTAAAGGAGAAAGCATTGGAAAAGGTTAGAGGAAATCCACACGACTACTCACTGATCCCATCATGGTTGCACATGTTGAAAAAAAAATCCAGGTAACACTTTAAAACAGTTTATTGGTTTTTCATAATTAGTTGGTTACTCAATTTAACTAACTTGGTTACCTTGTTATGCATATTTAGTTACTAACTGTACTGTACTGTACATTGAGATTGTGTTAAATAAAAAAATTTTGTATGACAAATATCTACACAAAATATTACCATTTACTACAAGTTTGTTTACCATTTACTACAAGTTTGGTTACCATTTACAACAAATTTGGTTACCATTTATTACAAGTTTGGATACTGTATTCCACTTGTAATTATAATGATATTCTTGAGATTTCATATCAGGTTCCGTCACAGCCCCGGAGTTGGAAACAAATGGTTGTTTCAAGTATTTATTCTTTGCCATTGAAGCATCCATTCAAGCATGGCACCATTGCTTTCCAATTATTTTAATCGATGACACGTTCATACAATCAACTTACGGGGGGACACTATTGATAACAAGCACACAGGATACAAAAAGAAACATTGTTCTGCTTGATTTTGCGGTGGTTGACATCGAAAATGAATTATCTTGGAGATGGTTTTTCGTAAAATTGAGAATTGCTTGTGGAGTTAGAGAAGGCCAATGCATTGTTTCAGATAGACATGAAGCCATTATACAAGGACTGAATTGTGTGTTTTCGGATGTCATGCATGGTTCGTGTACATACCATATATTGAATAATATAAAAAATAGATTCAGAAAGAGAGGAGAAGAACTCAAACAGTCATACAACGAGGCTTGTAGAGCTTACACTATTGAAGAATTCAACAAACACATGGCTGAACTTGATGCGATTGATCCTCGAATAAGGACATATTTGGAAGAAGATGTCAAGTTGGAGAAGTGCACAAGGCTCCATGGGGCTATAAACAGGTACTCGACAATAACTTCAAACCTCGCCGAATCTATTAACAATGCAATCAAGATGATCAGGGATCTTCCAGTTGCGTCAATGATTAAATACCTACGTTGTCTGGTTCAAAGATGGTATTTCACAAACAAACAAGTAGTCATATCAACATTCACTACACTATCCACAACAGCTGAGGGGAGGTTGCAATCTAATATCATTAAATCAAGGAAACTTAAGGTAACTAATACAAATTTTAAATTTTTACAACATAAGTTGCATTTGCATTTTGTGAAAACCTATTTGTTCACTATTGGTTACATGTATATGCTGATAAATTTAACAAAAATAAATATAACTGTTATTATTTCGATGTAAACAAACTAAATATTTATACATACTAAAACCTGTGTCCATTAAAACCTGTTCTGGTTACCTTTACATAAATATTTGGTTACTTATTTATTATATTTTGGTTACTTTTATGTAACTATTTGGTTACTGTTATTTTATTGCTTTTGACTTGTTCTGTGACGCCCCCAAAATAGGTATACAACACCCATTCTGAGTCGCCAAATACATGGTATAGAAAACAAACTACAACTTCAATAATACAATTGTCGTGCAAAATACGACAACATATACTGTGAGTTTAAATACAAATAGTGTCTTCTAGACAATATCCACACTCAAATAAGTCCTCATTATAATTATTCATACACTATTTTATAGAAATAGTGAAGACTGCTAAAACATCTTTCTAGAACCATCACTCTATACCCCGACTAGATCCTGCTATGTTCTCACCTCCTGAGAAGAAAAATGGAACAAAAAGGAAAAGGTGAGCTCAACTAGCCCAGTAAAGAATATTATGACTAAGATAATATACAACAAATTATCAGTAGTTTTCAACAGGGAAAATCTGATAAAATATAATAGACAACAAGTTTTAGATCAACAACTACAATGAAATAAAGAATCCATTAGAAGAGTTAAGTAGAGAATGAGTTCTACTATCTTCTAAGATTTAAAAGTCCATCATCAATATTTTATCCCTGTAACAACAATCAATATACATCTTTAATCAAATATTCATCTTTGCACTACAGCCAAAGATATTCATTCAGTATCACCATTGGTCATGTTCATCTCAACACTGCTCATCTTTGCACTACTGGGCCAAAGATATTCATCGATTAATCATTCATCTTTTGCACTACAAAGCTAAAGATATTCAAAGTAATATCATCATTTAGGACTGAGGATGATGAAAAATATCTTAAAAAAAACGAATCCAGTGAGATAAAAGGACAAATATTAGGGATTCGTATTACAGTTTATTCAAGTTCAATAATACTCCATAATAACTAATTGTGAAGCAGAATTCAAAAATAAAGATCAAAATATGGATACAATCAAAGATAGTAACCATAATAGACATCTTGGATAAAAAGAAAAAATTTATTTTTTGGTGAATAGTGTCGTATACGTGAATAGTAATCCCGACACAAAAAGTTCTAAATTTGATAAAAAGTTCAGACCAATATTTTGGCATAATGATATTGAAAGAAATAATATCATTTATGAAGAAAATAACATCTCTTACCTCAAAATAATTGGTAGATTTCGCATCGAATATCGGATATAGTCTTATGTAAACTTGCAGACCTAATATAAACTTTCAAAGTATCAAAATACTCACAAAAATACGCTCGATAATCTAGAGAGAAAGAAAACTTGTTTCTGGTGTAATTTTCAATTCTAACCTAAGCGTCTATTTTAGGAAAATGCTAGAACGTCATAGGAGACTAAAATAATAAATTAATATTATTTCTCATTCTTTCTTCTACGCATGCATCAATTGAACAAGCTAGCCACCAATTCTGAAAATTTTTAGCAGCCCATGTGCATTCAACACCAACCAAAAAGTGGGTCCCACCCATAATTTAATAAAAATTATTTTATTTTCTGAAACTTCAGTAATTCATAAAAAATAGCTCGTTTATCAGAAAAATACGAATTTTATGTCTATTCCACACGAAATCGAATTCTCTACAACTTTGCAGAAGAAAATATTTCCAAATTCCAAACAAAAAATATCTGAAATCCATAAACGGGTGATTTTTAATACCTCCACTCCGATAAAATACAGATAAAACACCTCAACATTAATTCCTTCATTTATAACCACATAAATAAATCCATCATTTATATCCACATCGAATAAATATTTTCTTATCATATAAATCAATAATTAATTATTCACAAACAGAATCACAATTATGACAACCCGACCGTTCTCAGGAAAGAGGGGGCTTTCCAATAAGGATTTCTCCTTACTGGTGCGCAATTAGGTGACCAAACTTCTCCTTGACAGAACTTTCTAGACATTGTCAATAATGTTATCTAATAATATTATTCAAATAATATGAATTATCGATCTGATAATGGGAAATACTGTGCAATGACAATTATTGAAACAACAATAATATAAACTATCAACGCAACAATTATTGAATCAATAAAATAAAATATTGAAGCAAGAACTCATCGTAACAATTATTGAGTAATGCCTTCACGTAAGGATCAATAATTCAAAATATCATGTAATACTGCAAAGTGCTACTACCACGATAATATCGTATTTTAACCATCGGGTATTCCAACAAAGGTTAACTCAGAATAACTACGCCGTTATTTATAAAAACTCATACTTTGTCATTTTCCTTTATCCAACCGTTTTTCGTTATGGGTCCCACAAATGGCTGCGTCGTCGTACGAATATTCTCCGACAAAAAAAATATTCCACGACCAAACGAATATTCTCCGATAAAAATGAATATTTTACAACCACTTGCTTATTTTATAAATTTTTACATTTCACCCATAACCAAAGCATTATATCAAATTAATTCCTTATTATTTCAAGATAATAAATAGAGAAAATTCAATTTTATTCATAATAAGTTGGGGTCTTACATGTTCTGCATATAGAGGTAACCATTTTATTTATTTTTTATGGGTAAGCAAATTGGCATAAAATTGGTCCAAAATAGTATGCATCAGCCATTTAAGTTGAAATATTAGGTTGGTATCCAAACATACACATTTGGTTACTTATTTGTAACTATTTGATTTTTATGTAACTATTTGGTTACTTATGTATTATATGTTGGTTACTGTTATGTAACTATTTGCTTACTGTTATTTTATGGCTTTTGACTTATTGTGCATATAGAGGTAACCATTTATTTATTTTTTATGAGTAAGAAAATTGACATAAAATTTGTCTAAAATAGTATGCATCAGCTATTTAAGTTGAAATATTAAGTTGGTATCCAAACATACACATTTGGTAACCATTTTTGTTTTTGTTAGTAACCAAATAATTATAAGTTTGAGTCAGGAATGTTATAAAGTGTTAAATGTATATGTTTTATTTTTACACTATCATCGTGATGGAATCAGAAACTCCAATTAAGAGTTGCCATCCATATATATTTATGCATACTAACAACACACTTAATTTGTGTTGTAGGTTGAGACATCAAATTTAGTAATTTTCATTGTTTACGATGTCGCTAAACAGTATATTGTGGACATCGAACAAATGACATGCACATGCCGTAAATTTCAGTACCATGAGATGCCTTATCCACACGCTGCTAATGTTATCAACAAGCGGAATTTGATCTTTTATGATTTTTGCTCAAAAAATTACTCTAAAACAACTTTGGTCAACACATATTCAGCTTCCATCCTGCCATTAGATGACAAAGAGAACTGGGATGTACCAGAAGAAGGTAATAAACATATGTGTAAAACCACCAAACACAAGAAGACCAGCGGGAAGTGTGACGCCCCCAAAATAGGTATACAACACCCATTCTGAGTCGCCAAATACATGGTACAGAAACAACTACAACTTTATTAATACAACATAAAAACTGTGAGTTTAAATACAAATATTGTCATCTAGACAATATCCACACTCAAATAAGTCCTCATTACAATTATTAATATACTATTTTTACAGAATAGTGAGGACTACTAGAACCACTTCTAGAACCATCATTCCACACCCCGACTAGTACTCGCTACATTCTCGCCTCCCGAGAAGAAAAATGGAACAACAAGGAAAAGGGTGAGCTCAACTAGCCCAGTAAAGAATATTATGACTAAGATAATATAAAATAAATTATCATTAGTCCTCAATAGGAAAAAATCTAATAGAATACAATAAACAATAAGTTTTAGATCAACAACTGCAGCGGAAACAACAATTCATTAGAAGAGTTAAGTAGAGAATGAAATATACTATCTTCTATATATGAATTTAAAAGTTCATCGTCTATCTTTTATCCCTGTAACATCAATCAATATATAACTGAAATCAAATATTCATCTTTGCATTACAGGCCAAAGATATTTATTAGTTGGTCATGTTCATCTAAACACCTGTTCATCTTTGCACTACGGGCCAAAGATATTCATCGAAATCATTAATCTTTGCACTCTGAGGCCAAAGATATTCAATTATATCATCATTTAGAACGGAGGATGATGAAAAATATTTTAAAGAAAACGAATCTAGTGAAACAAAAGAATAAATATTAAGGATTCGTACTTTAAACAATCCAAGTTCAAAAATACTTCATAAATAACCAGAGTGGAGTAAAATTCAAGAATGATCAAAACATGGATACAATCAAAGCTAGTATCCATAATAGATATTTTGGACGAAAAGCAAAAATTTAATTTTGTGAATAGTGTCGTATTCCTGAATAGTGTCGTATACGTGAATAGTGTCGTATACATGAATAGTGTCTCCAACACTAAAAGATAGAAATTTCACAAAAAAATCATCATGCTTCATGAATAATACTCGTGAATAGTAACTCATGAATAGTAACTCATGAATAGTAACTCGTGAATAATAACTCATGAATAGTAACCCCGACATGAAAAGTTCCAAATTTGATAAAATTGGACTAATATTTAAGATAATGATATTAAAGAAATAATATCATTTCTGAAGAAAATAACATCCTTACCTCAAAAGGATAGTACTTGATGGAATCTGGATATAAGTCTTTGAAAGAACTTGCACCGTATAGCAATACTCAAAGTAGTAAAATACTCACAAAAATATGCTCGATATTATAGAGAGAAAGAGAGAGAAATCTTTAGTTTCTTGTGTGATTTTCAATTCTAACCTAAGCACCCTATTTATAGAAAATTGCTTAGAACACCAAAACAGAAAATTTAATAAAATATTAATATATTTATATAAATTTTCCTTAGCCCACTTTTTTGGTCTAGACATCAGCCACCAACCCACCAAAATCACAAAAAACGTTTTTGTTAAAATAAATATTTAAAACTTTCAAAAATCAATTATTTCGGAACTTCGAAACTTTAATAATTCATAATAAATAGCCCTTTTATCAGAAAAATTTGAACCACATGTCCTTTTCATAGGAAATTTCATTCTCTACAACTTTACAGAAGAAAATGTTTTCAAATTCCAAACAGAAATTGACTGAAATCCATAAACGGACGATTTTACAAGCTATAATCAAATTTCAGTCAAGAAATGGGGTCCACCGACACACAAAACATGTGTTAATCATTTAATGCAACAAAAATACTCTTTCTCCTCATATACTCATATATCCCATATTCATTGTAAAAATATCATCATTATTATATTATAATAATATAATAAAATATTATTTTATCAGAAAAGATAAAATATCGATTTTCAACAATTGTCACTTTAAAAATTTTCTCCATCTATATCTACATAAAATGAATATTTTTCTCATCATATAAATTAATAATTAATTATTCACAAATAATATTACGAATCACAAATGACCCAAAGGCGTTCTAGGAAAGAGGGGCTTTCAATAAGAATTTCTCCTTCTACAGCTTGATTAGGTGACCAAACCACTCCTTAGACAGAACTTTCTAGACATTGCCAATAATGATTTCTAATAATATTATTCAGATAATATGAATTATTTCTTTGATAATGGAAAATACTGTGTAGTGACAATTATTGAAACAACAGTAATATAAAATATCAACGCAACAATTATTGAATTAATAAAATAAAATAATGAACAGTAACTACTGTAACAATTATTGAGTAGTACCTTCTTACGTAAGAATCAATAATTGGTGCAATCTGCAAGTATCTTCTTGTAATCAACAACGCGTATTATTGTGTTTTAACCATAGGATATTCTAACAATTGTTAATGGTAACAACTACGTGAATTATTTATAAACAACTTATACTTGTCGTTTTCTTCATCCAATCGCTTTCATTATGGGGCCCATTAAAGGTGTCTTGGTCGTCATTTAATATTCTCAAACAGGTAAGAATATTCCACGACCAAACGAATATTCTCGATAAAATGAATATTTTATAACCACTTGCTTATTTAAAATATTTGCGCATTTTACCCACAACTAACCACATTAATCAAATCAACCCTTACTATTTCAAAATAATAAATAGAGGAATTAAATTTCATTTATTAATAATTTGGGGTCTTACAGGAAGACTAAAAATAGGGAGGTACAAGCATGGATCTGAAAACAAAATTAAAAATAGATGCAACATGTGCCAAGAAAAGGGACACAACAGGAAAACGTGCAATAATCCACCGATTTTACGACAAAAAAAAGGTCTGATATAGTACATAAACAAACATATTGTAATTACATGAACATATAATTGTTTACTGAGAGTAACCATTAACCACATGATTTGTAACATTTTAAATGGTGTACATTACCCAAAATTATTATTCATTAATATTTTGATTTCTGATTCCATCATTAGTTATCAATATAAACCAAACATATAAATTGAACAATTAGAAACTGTTCTGAAACATGTTTATGTAAATTTGGTTACCATCTAAAATAAAATGGTTACTTCTATATTCATATTTAGTTACCAACAGAACATTTCTTAATAACTTTTATAACTATGTAATTTAAAATTATCCATCAGCTAGATAAATGGGAACTCTCACATGTAAATTAAGCTTTTGATAACTGTTATAATATAAGTTATAAATTATTTGGTTACTAAAAAAACTAAATTATTTTAATGAGATTCTAAATGACCATCATTGTAAGACCCCAACTTTTATGAAAAAAGATTAAATTTTTTCGAAATATATTTTTGAATATTATGGTGTGGATTTGATATAATGTTATAGTTGTGGGTAATATTTCCAAATTTTGTAAAGTAAACAAGTGGTTATAAAATATTTGATTGGTCGGAGAATATTCGTTTTAACAGGGAATATTCGTATGACGACACAATCATTGGTGGACCCCACAACAGAAGTTTTGTCGTAGTTAGAAAACGACTAAAATATTTTTAAAAATAACTGTAAGACCCCAACTTATTATAAATAAAATTAAATTTCCTCTATTTATTATTTTGAAATAGTAAGGGTTGATTTGATTAATGTGGTTAGTTATGGGTAAAATGCGCAAATATTTCAAATAAGCAAGTGGTTATAAAATACTCATTGTTATTCGGAGAATATTCGTTTGGTCGTGGAATATTCTTTGCGTGAGGAAATATTAAGTATGTGGTAGCGACCTTTGTGTGGGCCCCATAACGGAAAGCGATTGGATGAAGAAAACGACAAGTATAAATTGTTTATAAATAACGGCGTAGTTGTTACCATCAACACTATTGGAATACCGGTGGTTAAACCCACAAGAATGTCGCCGCGTTGTTGCACAAGAAGCACGCAGATTGCACCAATTATTGATTCTTACGTAAGAAGGCACTACTCAATAATTGTTACGAATTAATCGCTCAAGAGATTTTATTGATTCAATAATTGTTGCATTGATATTCTATATTACCATTGTTTCAATAATTGTCACTATATAAAGATTTGCCATTATCGAAGCTAATAATTCATATTATCCGAATAATATTATTAGATAACATTATTGGCAATGTCTAGAAAATTCGCATCAAGGAGAGGTTTGGTCACTTAATCATGGCGCCAGAGAAGGCGAGAAATCTTTATTAGAAAGCCCCTCTTTATTTGAAACTACCGGTTGCAAAAGATTATGATTCTCGTAATATTATTTGTGAATAATTAATTATTGATTTATATGATGAGGAAAATATTCATTTTATGTGGATATAGATGGAGAAAATTTTTAAAGTGACAATTGTTGAAAATCGATATTTTATCTTTTCTGATAAAATAATATTTTATTATATTATTATAATATAATAATGATGATATTTTTACAATGAATGTGGGATATATGAGTATATGAGGAGAAAGACTATTTTTGTGGCAAAAGTTGTTTAAAACATGTTAAACATGTCTGAGGGCCCATATCTATTTGAAATTTGATTGTAATTTTATAAAATTTTGCTTGTGGGTTTCTTTTCAATTTCAGATGGAATTTGGAAAAACTTTCTTCTGTAAAGTTGTAGATAATAAAATTTCCTATGGAAAAGACATGTGTTTCAAATTTTTCTGATAAAAGGGCTATTTATTATGAATTATTGAAGTTCCGAAGTACCGAAATAATTGATTTTTGAAAGTTTTAATTATTTTTATTAAGAAAAATGTTTTTTCCATTTGAGTGGCACATGTTAATGGTTGAAATCAGCTAGTGTGGTGTGCTAAGGAAATTAAGAAAATTATATTATTAATTTATTAAATTTTTTGCTTTGGTGTTCTAAGCATTTTCCTATAAATAGGGTGTTTAGGTTAGAATTGAAAATCACACCAGAAACTGAAATCTTCTCTCTCTTTCTCTCTCGATATATTGAGCGTATTCTTGTGAGTATTTTGATACTTTCAGTGTTGCTATATCTATTGCAAGTTCCTTCAAAGACTATACCCAGATTCCAAACCCGTAATATTATTCTTTCGAGGTAAGGGATGTTATTTTCTTCGTAAATGATATTATTTCTTCAATATCATTATGCCAAAATATTAGTCTGAATTTTTTTTATCAAATTTAGAACTTTTCATGTCGGGGTTACTATTTATGAGTTACTATTCACGAGTTACTATTCATGAGTTACTATTCACGAGTTACTATTCATGAGTACTATTCACGAAGCATGATAATTTTTTCTGTGAAATTTTTATCTTTTAGTGTCAGAGTTACTATTCACGATAATACATACACTATTCAATTAATATTTACACTATCGATGTAAAATTAAATTTTTTCTTTTCATCCAAAATATCTATTATGGATACTAGCTTTGATTGTATCCATGTTTTGATCATTCTTGAATTTTACTCCACCGTTATTTATGAAGTATTTTTGAACTTGGATTGTTTAAAGTACTAATCCTTAATATTTATTCTTTTGTTTCACTAGATTCGCTTTTCTTTAAAATATTTTTCATCATCCTCCGTCTCTAAATGATGAAATAATTGAATATCTTATTCAGTAGTGCAAAGATTAATGATTTCGATGAATATCTTTATTCAGTAGTGCAAAAGATGAACAGTGTTTAGATGAACATGATTAATCGATGGATATCTTTGGCCAGAGTGCAAAGATGAATATTTGATTTCAGCTTATATATTGATTGATGTTACAGGGATAAAAGATAGACGATGAACTTTTAAATTCATATATAAAAGATAGTATATTTCATTCTCTACTTAACTCTTCTAATGAATTGTTGTTTCCGCTGCAGTTGTTGATCTAAAACTTATTGTCTATTGTATTCTATTAGATTTTTTCCTGTTGAGGACTAATGATAATTTGTTTTATATTATCTTAGTCATAATGTTCTTTATTGGGCTAGTTGAGCTCACCATTTTCCTTGTTGTTCCATTTTTCTTCTCAGGAGGCGAGAATGTAAGCGAGTACTACTAGCTCTGGGTGTGGAATGATGGTTCTAGAAGTGGTTCTAGTAGTCCTCACTATTCTGTAAAAATAGTGTATTAATAATTGTAATGAGGACTTATTTGAGTGTGCATATTGTCTAGATGACAATATTTGTATTTAAACTCACAGTTTTTATGTTGTATTAATAAAGTTGTAGTTGTTTTGCATCTATGTATTTGGCGACTCGTAATGGGTGTTGTATACTTATTTTGGGGGCGCCACAGCTTGGTATCGAGCTTAGGATATGAACTACTGGCGGAGATCGGGGAATAGAACTAGGAGGGAGAGACGAGTAAATCCTTCGCTAGTGTATCCTACCTAAGCTTATTTGTTGTTAGCGGTTATATAATATAGGGTATTATGTGATATGTTAATTTGTTAAATTGACCCTTGTTTTATGGCAGTATTTGAGAATGTCAACTGAGAATATTAACAATGGAGTGAATGAGACCGTGGAGAAAGCTCTAATCACTAACCAAGATAATGTGATGTCAGGCGAAGAAAGAATTAGAGATATCCATGTGGTGAGTGAAGAATTAATAGTCAGCTTTTGAGAGATAGTCGCAGAGAGGTAGCAATTTGAGAGTGAGGAAGAAGAGGAAGAAGAGGAACCTGAGGATGATTTATTAGAAGAATTTTATGATAAAAATTTAGAATTACAAAATCGTATTCATGAGTTAGAAAGCAGTCAAGAACGATAAAGCGGCCATAGAGCAAAGAGATGCAACAATTCTAAATTGTGTTACCAGATGTGCGATGCTTGAACAGAAGCACTCTTTGGCAGAGTATAAGATATTAGAGCTGGAATCTGAGAATGCTATGATCAAAGTTCTGATGAAAGAAGAAGAAACCAAACGAATGAGAATGGAGGATGCATGGGTAAAAGCTACACGACAAGCTGATATTGTAGAAAAAGACGTCCGATCCAATAAGGCCAAAATAGATGAAATGGATTTCGCTTTTTGACAAAGAATTGGGAGAATCCAACATCGAGTTCGAGAATTACCCTATGCGAGAGCGGTCAACCCCAATTCGATATGGATCAGAGAGTAATGATTGAAATCATGGATCAGGAATTCGACGAAGCAATGACGGGTGGAATGTACTCTCTAGCAAAGTTAATCCAGTTGGGATGGTGGCACCAGAGGCGGATACGAACAAGTCAAAGTCAACGGTTCTTGGAAGAGCGTTTGTCGTGACTACCCAAAATGCGAGGAACTTGAACGAAGGTATCACGGGTTAGTTAATTATAAATTCTTCCGAAGTCTATACCTTACTAGATACCGGTGCAACCCATTCATTTATTTCTCCTGCTTGTGCTCAACGTTTAAACTTGACTCCGGAGAAATTAGATTTTGATTTATCTGTGGAAACTCCGTTAGGAGAAACTTTCATCACATCCACTGTTTATAAATCTTGTTTGATCCAAGTTGGCACCATCACATTACCTGTTGATCTTATCTCTTTAAAAATACTTTCTTTTGATGTGATTTTAGGGATTGATTGGTTAACTACTCATCATGCCAAATTGATTTCTTTTGTAAGGTTGTTAGTTTTCATATTCCTAAGCAACCTGTTATTAGAATTTAAGCAACCAAACCATTGAAGTCAAACTCTTTTATATCAAGCCGTAAAGTCATTCGTTTATTGAAAAACAGATGTCAAGCTTTCTTAGCCATGTTATGGACTTGAACAAAAATACGTCAGATTTGAATGATATTTCTGTTGTTAGTAAATTTCCTGACGTATTTCCTGAAAAATTTTCTGGCCTACTCCCAGAGTGTGATATTGAATTTTGTATCGACTTTGAACCCGGTACAAAACCCATTTCTAAAATCTCATATCGAATGGCTCCTATTTGAACTTCAGGAGTTAAAAACCCAACTATAGAAGTTAATAACCGAGCATCTATCTGGTGACTTCTTTTGTGGAATGCACCGAAGCCAGACTCTCCGTAGGGGACGCCATGTTCATGCGATAGTAAACTAATAGGTGTCATTGTGACGTGCTATCCAAGGTTGGGATATGTGTAAGACCCCAAATTATTAATAAATGAAATTTATTTTCCTCTATTTATTATTTTGAAATAGTAAGGGTTGATTTGATTAATGTGGATAGTTATGGGTAAAATACGCAAATATTTCGAATAAGCAAGTGGTTATAAAATATTCATTATTGTCGGGGAATATTCGTTTGATTGTGGAATATTAAATCGTCTTTTGGGAATATTCATACGGACTATGAGCCTTTTGTGGGCCCCATAACGGAAAAGCGATTGGATGAAGAAAATGACTAATATAAGTTGTTTATAAATAACTGCGTAGTTGTTTGCCAGATTATCTTTGTTGGAATGCCGGTGGTTAAAACACACTAATACGCGTTGTTGAACAAGAAGACACAGTATTGCACCAATTATTGATTCTTACGTAAGAAGGCACTACTCAATAATTGTTACGAAGAATTCTGCTCAAAGATTTTATTTTATTGATTCAATAATTCTTTGCATTGATATTTTATATTATCGTTGTTTCAATAAATTGTCATTACACAAGATTTTCCATTATCGAGCAATAATTCATATTATTTGAATAATATTATTGGATAACATTATTGGCAATGTCTAGAAAGTTCATCTAAGGAGAGGTTTGGTCACTTAATTGCTATTTAGTAAGGAGAGATCCTTATTGAAAGCCCCTCTTCCTCAGAACCGCTGGGTCATCAATAATGTGATTCGTAATATTATTTGTGAATAATTAATTATTGATTTATATGATGAGAAAAATATTGATTTTATGAGGATATAGATGGAGAAAATTTTTAATGTGACAATTGTTGAAAATTAATATTTTATCTTTTTCCCGATAAAATAATTTATTTAAATATATTATTTTAATAATATATTACTCAAGTGATATTTTATAATGAATGTGGGATATATGAGTATATGAGGAGGAAGAGTATTTTTGTGGCATTAAATATTTAACACATTTTGTGTGTTGGTGGACACAATTATTGACCGAAATTTGATTATAGACTGTAAAATTGCCTCGTTTGTGGATTTCTTGGCCAATTTCATTTAGAATTTGGAAAAATTTTCTTCGCAAAGTTGTAGAGAATTGAATTTCCTATAAAAATTCGCGAGATTCGAATTTTCTGATAAAAGGGCTATTTATTATGAATTATTGAAGTTCCAAAGCTCCGAAATAATTAATTTTTGGAAGTTTAAAATATTTAAAATAGGAAAAACATTTTTTTTGTTTTGTGGGCAGCCCTAGCATGTGCAAGATAAGATGAAATCAGTTGTCAAAATGTGCGTAGAGAATTTGTAATATATATAATATTATTATATTAAATTTTCTACTTTGGTGTTCTAAGCATTTTCCTATAAATAGGGTGCTTAGGTTAGAATTAAAAATCACACTTTAAACCCAAGTTTTCTCTCTATATTATTGAACGTATTCTTGTGAGTATTTTGAGTATACTTTGAGTATTGCTATACGTCTGCAAGTTCAAGTCATAGCCTATATCCGGTGTTTCAACTCTGTAAGTAATGCCTTTTCGAGGTAAGGGATATTATTTTTTTCAGTAATGATATTATTTCTTCAATATCATTATGTTGAAATATTGATCAAGTTTTTATCAAATTTGGAACTTTTGGTGTCTGAGTTACTATTCACGTGATACTCAGATTATTCATTTAATACGCAAGACTATTCATCGAAAAATGAAAATTTTCCTTTCTGTCTAAAATATCTATTGTGAATACTAGCTTTGATTGTATCCATATTTTGGTCATTCTTGAATTTTATACCACTATGATTATTTATGAGATATTTTTGGACATGAAATAGCTGAAATACGAATCCTTAATATTTATTCTTTTGTTTCACTGGATTCATTTTCTTTGAAATATTTTTCATCATCCTCAGTCCTAAATGATGATATTAATGAATATCTTTGGTAGGTAGTGCAAAGATGAATGATTTCTTGATGAATATCTTTGGCTCAGAGTGCAAAGATGAAGCAGTGTTTAGATGAACATGACCAATGATGAATATCTTTGGCTGTAGTGCAAAGTTGAATATTTGATTCAAGATGAATATTGATTGATGTTACAGGGATAAAATAATGATGATGGACTGTTAAATTCATAGATATTAGTAGATTTCACCCTCTACGTAACTTTTCTATGAATTAATATTTTCCGCTCGGGAAAGAAAGGAGTCACACAAATAGGTGGTGACTTCCTCTACTCGCTTCAGTACAAGAAGGCGAACCTTTTTCCAGCAAGTCGGGTTGCTACCGGGACTACTGTGGAAGCCGGGTGGTTCTCGAGGTACCATCCCTAGGCTTTCAAAGGGCCTATGGAAGTAGCATGTCGGGGGTGAAGAAGGTGGCTCCATACCCGGGAATGTGGGGTGTTTGGTTTGCGCAAAAGACGAAAGGAAATACGGGGGTCTAAAACTTGTTGTTTAATGTATTCTATCAGATTTTTCCCTGTTGAAGACTAACGATAATTTGTTGTATATTACCTTAGTCATAATATTCTTTCTTTGGGCTAGTTGAGCTCACCCTTTTCCTTTTGTTCCATTTTCTTCTCGGGGAGGCGAGAATATAGCGAAGTATTTAGTGGGGTATGGAATGAAGGTTCTAAAGAGAGTTGTTTAGTAGTCCTTACCATTTTTATAAAATAATGTATCAATAATTATGATGGGGATTTATTTGCGTGTGGATATTGTCTAGACGGCAATATCTGTATTTAAACTCACAGTTTATATGTTGTAATAATAAAGTTGTAGTTATTTCTGTACCATGTATTTGGTGACTCGGAATGGGTTGGATGGAATGGACCTGTTTTGGGGAAGTCACAATATGATTCACAGTTGAGAGCAACCTAAGTCAGTAATCGAAATACGTAGCTTTCTAGGCTTAGTTGGTTATTATCGGAGATTCGTTGAAGGATTTTCTCGAATCGCTACTCCGTTAACTCAGCTGACTCGGAAAGATACAAAATTCGTATGGAGCGAGGAATGTGGGAAGAGCTTCGAAGATCTCAAGAGGAGACTCATTTTGGCACCTGTTTTGACAATACCATCTGGTTCAGATGGATTTGTTATCTACAGCGATGCTTCAGGCAAAGGGTTAGGATGTGTTCTCATGCAACGTGGGAAAGTCATAGCCTATGCCTCACGACAACTTAAAGAATATGAGAGGAATTATCCTTCTCATGATCTAGAGTTAGCAATAAGCTTTTCGCTTAAAGATCCGGAGGCACTATCTATATAGGAAAAAGTGGAGATATATTCGGACCATAAAAGCCTCAAATATTTCTTCACTCAAAAAAGAACTCAACACGCAAGAACGACGCTGGCTCGAAATGTTGTTGAAAGATTATGACCACACTATTCAATACTATCCCGAAAAGCAAACGTGGTAGCCGTACGTTGCTGAAAGAAGAAGATATCACGAGAACGAAAAGCGATGATGTCAAGTATACGCATAGAACCGACTTTAATCGAAAAAGTTAAAGTTGCTCAAAGCCACGATCCCGGAAATGATGTGTATGAAGAAGAAAGTACAAGAAGGTACTATTCCGAAGCAAGAATCGATGAAGAAGGAATACTTGAGTCCACCTGGACTTTGTGTTCCTAACGATTCGACTTGAAGCATAGAATCATGATGGAGGCACACAACACACCGTTTGCAATCCATCCTGGAAGTACCAAAATGTATCGTGATCTTCGACATACATTTTGGTGGAATAATATGAAGAGAGAGATTGCAAAGTTTATCTCGAGGTGTTTAACTTGTCAATGTGTAAAGGCGGAGCATCAAGTACCTAAGGGTCCGTTGCAACCACTTGAGATTCCGAGATGGAAGTGGGAACACATTACCATGGATTTCGTTACGGGTCTTCCCACGGTTTCTCAAGGCATAAATGCGATCTGGGTTATTGTTAATAGATTAACCAAGTCTGCCCATTTTTTATCGATACGGGAGACTTATTCCCTTGAACGTCTCGCTAGTATGTACATGAATGAGATTGTGAGGTTGCATGGCATGCCAGTATCCATAGTTTCAGATCGTGACCCAAGATTTACTTCAAGATTTTGGGTTAGCTTGCAAAAAGCTATGGGTGCAGATTACTTGCCTTCGATTCAAGATACCATCCTCAAACAGACGGACAATCAGAGAGGACTATTCAAACTCTTGAAGATCTATTAAGACTTTGTGTCCTCGATTTCAGAGGGAGTTGGGATAAGTACCTACCATTGGTGGAATTCTCCTACAACAACAGTTATCAGGTAAGTATAGGTGTGGCTCCATTTGAAGCATTGTATGGACGAAAGTGTACCCTCTAGTATATTGGGATGAGGTAGGAGAAACAACGTTGTTGGAACCAGAGTTGGTACGAATGACTACAGAGAAGATCCAAACGATTCGACAACGTATACAAACGGCACAGGATCGACAAAAGAGTTATGCGGATCTTCATCGAAAGGACGTGGAATTTAGTATTGGGGATCATGTATTGTTGCGTGTGGCTCCATGGAAGGGAGTTACAAGATTTGGGAAGAGAGAAAAGCTCAATCCATGATTTATTGGTCCATTTCAGATTCTTGACCGAGTAGGAAATGTGGCCTATAGACTCGTGTTACCTCCAAGTATGTCTCGTGTTCATAATATTTTTCATATATCTGTGCTTTGTAAATATGTGAAAGACCCGAACCACATCATTGAGTTAGAACCGGACGAGATAGCCGAAGACTTAACGTACGAAGAGGTACCTGTCAAGATCTTGGATAGGAAGGAGCATGTCCTATCCACGAATGTCATACCACAAGTTAAAGTTTTGTGGAGAAACCATGCTATTGAGGAAATGACCTGGGAGTTGAAAACGGAAATGAAAGCGAGGTATCCTCATCTTTTCGAAACACCAGGTACGTACGTCAATTTCGAGGACGAAATTTCATAAGGAGGGGAGGTTGTAAGACCCCAACTTATTATAAATAAAATTAAATTTCCTCTATTTATTATTTTGAAATAGTAAGGGTTGATTTGATTAATGTGGTTAGTTATGGGTAAAATGCGCAAATATTTCAAATAAGCAAGTGGTTATAAAATACTCATTGTTGTCGGAGAATATTCGTTTGGTCATGGAATATTCTTGCTGTCGGAGAATATTCGTACGACGGCGCAGCCTTGTGTGGGCCCCATAACGAAAAGCGATTGGATGAAGAAAACGACAAGTATAAGTTGTTTATAAATAACGGCGTAGTTGTTACCGTTAACACTGTTGGAATACCCGGTGGTTAAAACACAGTAATACGCGTTGTTGCACAGTAGCACACGGTATTGCACCAATTATTAATTCTTACATAAGAAGGCACTACTCAATAATTGTTACAGTAATTACTGTTCAGTATTTTATTGATTCAATAATTGTTGCATTGATATTCTATATTACTGTTGTTTCAATAATTGTCACTATACAGTATTTGCCATTATCGAAGAAATAATTCATATTATCTGAATAATATTATTAGATAACATTATTGGCAATGTCTAGAAAGTTCTGTCTAAGGAGAGGTTTGGTCACCTAATTGGGCGCACCAAGTGAAGGAGAAATCCTTATCGAAAGCCCCTCTTTCTCGGAAACAGTATGCAGTTGTCGAAGATTGTGATTCTGTAATATTATTTGTGAATAATTAATTATTGATTTATATGATGAGGAAAATATTCATTTTATGTGGATATAGATGGAGAAAATTTTAAAGTGACAATTGTTGAAAATCGATATTTTATCTTTTACGATAAAACAATATTTTATTATATTATTATAATATAATAATGATGATATTTTTACAATGAATGTGGGATATATGAGTATATGAGGAGAAAGAGTATTTTTTGTTGCAAAAGTTGTTTAAAGCATGTTAAACATGTACGTGGGGCCCAATTCTTATTTGAAATTTGATTATAGCACGTAAAATCGCCTGCTTGTGGATTTCGATCAATTTGCATTTGGAATTTGAAAAAACTTTCTTCTGAAAAGTTGTAGATAATGAAATTTCCTATGGAAAAGACATGTGGTTCAAATTTTTCTGATAAAAGGGTTATTTATTATGAATTATTGAAGTTCCGAAGTTCCGAAATAATTGATTTTTGGAGTTTTTAATTATTTTTATTAAGAAAAATGTTTTTTCCATTTGAGTGGCACATGTTAATGGTTGAAATCAGCTGGTGTGGTGTGCTAAGGAAATTAAGAAAATTATATTATTAATTTATTAAATTTTCTGCTTTAGTGTTCTAAGCATTTTCCTATAAATAGGGTGCTTAGGTTAGAATTGAAAATCATACTAGAAACTGAAATCTTCTCTCTCTTTCTCTCTCGATATATTGAGCGTATTCTTGTGAGTATTTTGATACTTTGAGTGTTACTATACGGTGCAATTTTCCTTCAGCACTATACCCAGTATTCCAGCCAGAAGTACTATTCTTTCGAGAGAACGGATGTTATTTTCTTCGTAAATGATATTATTTCTTCAATATCATTATGCCGAAATATTGGTCTAAATTTTTTTATCAAATTTGGAACTTTTCATGTCGGGGTTACTATTCACGAGTTACTATTCATGAGTTACTATTCACAAGTTACTATTTATGAGTTACTATTCACGAGTACTATTCACGAAACATGATGATTTTTTGTGTGAAATTTCTATCTTTTAGTGTCGGAGTTACTATTCACATATACGACACTATTCACGATATCTGAAGACTATTCACGAATCGAGCACTATTCACAGAAAAATTAAATTTTCGTTTTTCGTCCAAAATATCTATTATGGATACTAGCTTTGATTGTATCCATGTTTTGATCATTCTTGAATTTTACTCCACTCTGGTTATTTATGAAGTATTTTTGAACTTGGATTGTTTAAAGTACGAATCCTTAATATTTATTCTTTTGTTTCACTGGATTCGTTTTCTTTAAAATATTTTTCATCATCCTCCGTCCTAAATGATGATATAATTGAATATCTTTGGCCTGTAGTGCAAAGATTAATGATTTCTGATGAATATCTTTGGCCCGTAGTGCAAAGATGAACAGGTGTTTAGATGAACATGACCAACTAATAAATATCTTTGGCCTGTAATGCAAAGATGAATATTTGATTTCAGTTATATATTGATTGATGTTACAGGGATAAAAGATAGACGATGAACTTTTAAATTCATATATAGAAGATAATATATTTCATTCTCTACTTAACTCTTCTAATGAATTGTTGTTTCCGCTGTAGTTGTTGATCTAAAACTTATTGTCTATTGTATTCTATTAGATTTTTCCCTGTTGAGGACTAATGATAATTTGTTTTATATTATCTTAGTTATAATGTTCTTTACTGGGCTAGTTGAGCTCACCCTTTTCCTTGTTGTTCCATTTTTCTTCTCAGGAGGCGAGAATGTAGCGAGTACTTGTCGGGGTGTGGAATGATAGTTCTAGAAGTGGTTCTAGTAGTCCTCACTATTCTGTAAAAATAGTGTATTAATAATTGTAATGAGGACTTATTTGAGTGTGGATATTGTCTAGATGACAATATTTGTATTTAAACTCACAGTTTTTATGTTGTATTAATAAAGTTGTAGTTGTTTCTGTACCATGTATTTAGCAACTCAGAATGGGTGTTGTATACCTATTTTGGGGGCGTCACAATAACGGTGAAAGTTTTACCGTTAAACTGTTGATCTACCCGGTAGTAAAAGTACAGTAATACGTGTGGTTGCATAGTAGAACATGGTATTGATTATTGATGCTTACGTGAGAAGTCACTCAGTTATACTCAATTATTGCTACAGTAATTGCTGCATAATATCTCTCATATTATTGATTCGATTATTATCACAGTATCATCTGCATAATATTTATTATTATTAAATTAATAATTGAGACGACAAAGTTATTCATATTATTATTTGCAAAGTTGACGATGTCTAGAAAGTTCTGTCGAGGTGAGGTTTGGTCACCTAATTGCGCCAATAGGGAGAAATCCTTATCGGAAAGCCCCCTCTTTCCTGGGAATGATCTGGTTGTTAAATATTGTGAGTTATAATATTAATGATGAATAAGTTAGTGTTGATTAAAGATGAAATTGATATTTCCATTGTGTTGGAATTATTAGTGTTAGTGGAAATCTACATCTATTCCGATAATAATTGATGTCTAGAGGTTATATTGACCAATCGGGTAATTAATCGAATAAATGAGCAATTAATTGCTATTAATTCACATGCTTATAACTATTTGTTTACGTCTGTGTACTATTTATTCACATGCATGTATTATTAGGGGAGGTGGTGCAAGATTGATAATACTTGCATGACTAAATTAAAAATGGAGGTATAGAAGAAGGTATTATTGTGACGCCCCAAAAATAGGTATACAACACCCATTCTGAGTCGCCAAATACATGGTACATAAAGCAAACTACAACTTCAATAATACATTGTCGTGCAAAATACGACAACAAATACTGTGAGTTTAAATACAAATATTGTCTTCTAGACAATATCCACACTCAAATAAGTCCTCATTACAATTATTCAAATACTATTTTACAGAAATAGTGAGGACTGCTAAAACATCTTTCTAGAACCATCACTCCATACCCCGATTAGATCCTGCTATGTTCTCACCTCCTGAGAAGAAAAATGGAACAAAAAGGAAAAGGGTGAGCTCAACTAGCCCAGTAAAGAATATTATGGCTAAGATAATATACAAAAAATTATCATTAGTGTGACGCCCCCAAAACAGGTATACCTCACCCATCTTGGGTTGCCACTTACATGGTACATAACTTCAAATACAACTTAGTTATACAGCTGTCGTGTAAAATATGACAAAACATATGCTGTGAGTTTTAAACACGAATATTTCCTTCTAGACAATATCCACACTCAATGGATTCCTCATTACTATTATTATCACATTATTTCGTAGAATAGTGTGGACTACTAAAGCCACTTATACTAGATCATCACTCCGTTCCCCGACTAGCCCCCAGCTATATTCTCATTTCCTGAAGAGAACAATGAAAGCAAAAAGGGTGAGCTCAACTAGCCCAGTAAAAAATATTATGACTAAGATAATGCAAAATTAATTATCATTAGCCTTCAACAGTGTTAAATAGATAAAATATAATAAACATCAAGTTTAACTGCAGCGGAACAAGCAATCCATTAGAAGAGTCAAGTAAAGAATAAAATCTACTATCTTCTATGATTTAAAATGTTTTTTCATCACTTTTATCGCTGAGACTCAGCTTAATAAATAATCCACATCACCGAATCACCCCTGCACTACGGCCAAGGATATTCGTTCATATCACATCCATGAATTATCCATATACTACGGGCCAAGGATATTCATTATTATCACATCTATGAATTAATATTTCATTGCTGAGACTCAGCTCAATAATTAATCCACATCATCGAATCACCCTGCACTATGGCCAAGGATATGCGTTATTATCACATCTATGAATTAATATTTCATTGCTGAGACTCAACTCAATAATTAATCAACATCATCGAATCACCCTTGCACTACGACCAAGGATATTCGTTAATATCACATCCATGAATTATCCATGCACTACAGCCAAGAATATTCATTATTATCACATCCATGAATTAATATTTCATTGCTGAGACTCAGCTCAATAATTAATCCACATCACTAAATCATCCCTGCACTACAGGCCAAGGATATTCTTTAGTATCACGACCACGAATTATCCATGCACTACATGCCAAAGATAATCGTGTTTTCATCAACGGTCCTGATCATGCCATAAAATAATTCATCTTTGCACCCTTGACCGAAGAGAATCCATAGCCATAATCATACCAAAAACTGTCCATCAATACACTACGGGCTAATGAGGACTTTTTCCACATCATTTGTAACATTACGGTCATGATTATACCGAATAATCCCTGGTCATAATCATACCAAGTCCATCTATGCACTATAGGCCACAGATGACTTTCAACATAATATAAGCATGATGATGATGACAATGACATAAAGAATCAATCAAATGAGATAAAGGATAAATATTAAACTTTTATAATACAATTTATCCAACGTTCAATAATAACCAAATGTTATCAATCACTTAATAATCTCATAATATAATGTCATTATAATAATATTTTAATCATTTCTTAAACTTATAAATAATTTATTTTATTTGTTTACACTTTATCAAATAATGCATTTAATCATTCAAAAATGCCATACTCATAAGATTTCATCATCAATGATCAAATTCCTCATTAAAAATCTGCATATACCTTATATAGGATTTTCAAGCCCTAAAATCTTATTTACCAATTCTTCAACTTCACATAACATATTTAACTCATATGTTCGTAACTAAACCATTTTCATGAAAAATACCAAATCAGTCCCAAAAATATTTCTTTTCCGGGATTTAGCAGAACATAGTCTTATACTAAATATATATTTTTCTCAGAATTTTTAAAATTCATTTACTATTTTTCAAAAATCAATTTCTAATTAATTCCTTAAGAAATTAGCTACCTCAAGTTTAACTCCACAATTCCCAAATCTTGGCAGGATCTTACACATGTTAACGTGAGCTTCCAGTTTAAATTTCATGGTCATCGGAGTTATAGAACTCCGGTTATAGCATTTTTCGTCAAAAAAACCTAAATATTGAAATGGTCATAACTTGCTCATTTTAAGTCGGAATGAGCTCATTTTTGGACAGGGGGGGTTCTTTATACCATATACTTTCATGTCCCAAAAGGCCGTAATTTTTCTCACAAATTAAATGGCCGAAAATGCCCTTTTAAAAATCTTTGCAGTAGCTTTTTCCCATTTTTCACTTTTTTATGCTTTGCTAAAATCAGTCCACACGAAAATCTACAACACTTTTTCTAGTGATTCCACTTGGATAAGTTAGAAAGCTCATAGATCTAACTCTAGAACTTGACCACACTCAAAAATTCGAAATATAATAGGAGATATGGTCAATTGAATTTCATGTTCCATTTTCACCAAAATCTGACTTTTCAACCCTTTGTGATTTCTAAGAAACTTTCATGTTTTCACATAATAACCAACATAACTCATCATAACACTTACTGATACCACATATACCCATGATTTTCATCAGTTCAATGTTTTTATTATGACTTTCATCATAATCCACGTAAACAAATCATTTCTACAATTTAATAAGGAATGAAATACAAATGATCATTCACCATGCATGTGGTAATCCACATAAACAGGTTATTCCAACAGAATAATAAAGAATGGAATAACAGTAGGATTCACCATGCGTGCGATAAACTGCACAGACAGGTTATTCCCAACAAAATAATAAATAATGGAACTAGGTCTGGCGTAAACGCACAGACAGGATATTCTGACAGAATAATAAAGAATGGAATAACAACAAAAATCACCATGCAAGCTATAGATCGCACAGACAGGTTATTCCAATAGAATAATAAAGAAGCGTAACCGTGTCATGCGCAGAAAGCATGACGGGATGTTCTAATGTATGATAAATAATGGAACCAAGTCATGCGTAAAGCACAGACAGGATGTTCCAACAGAATGATAAAGAATGGAATAATAGAAGAATTTCACCATGTATGCGGTACTTCGCATAGAAAGGTTATTCCAACATAATAATAAAAAATGGAATAACAGAAGAATTTCACCAAGTATAGGGTAGTCCGCGTATACAGGTTATTCCAACAGAATAATAAAGAATGGAATAACATAAGTTCTCTTCATGAATAAGAAGAAATAATACCCCTTATGAGTAGAACAAATAATATCCCTTACCTTAGAAAAACTGGATACTAGAATAGTGAGGTAGCAGACTTCTCTTCTTCTTTCTCTCTATAATTTCTCTCTATAATAATTGCTCTAAAGCTTTTGTGAATTGGTGAGAAATGAAGGAAGAATGAGCTTTTATTTATAGTAAAATATAGTTTCAATAATTGCACATTTTGGGGCTCGAAATATTACAGTATAATACCTTCCTCTTTTTCTTCATTTTTAATTTAGTCCTGCAAGTATTATCAAACTTGCACCACCTCCCCTAATAGTAAAGATGTGAATCAATAGTACAATCATGTGAATAAATAGTATAATCATGTGAAAAAACTAATTACAATATAGTACCTTCAACTATACCTCCATTTTTAACTTAGTCATGCAAGTATTATCAATCTTTCACCACCTCCCCTTAACTTTAAACTTTTATCAATTTAACCATTTACGAAATAAAATAATAATTATAAGAAAATTGAATACTTTTATTTCATAAAATTCGGGGTCTTACAATTAGTTTTCAACAGGGAAAATCTGATAAAATATAATAGACAACAAGTTTTAGATCAATAACTGCAGCGAAAACAGCAATCCATTAGAAGAGTCAAGTAGAGAATGAGTTCTACTATCTTCTAAGATTTAAAAGTCCATCATCAATATTTTATCTCTGTAACAACAATCAATATACATCTTTAATCAATATTCATCTTTGCACTACAGGCCAAAGATATTCATTTGTATCACCAGTTGGTCATGTTCATCTTAACACCCGTTCATCTTCAGACTCACGGCCAAAGATATTCATCGATTAATCATTCATCTTTGCCTTTATAGGCCAAAGATATTCAAAAGAATATCATAATTTAAGACTGAGGATGATGAAAAATATTTTTAAAAAAATGAATCCAGTGAGACAGAAGGACAAATAGTAGGGATTCGTATAACAGTTTATCCAAGATCAATAATACTTCATAAATACCAATTTTGAAGCATAATTCAAAAATAAAGATCAAAACATGGATACAATCAAAGATAGTAACCATAATAGACATCTTGGATAAAAAGAATAAAATTTCATTTTTCGGTGAATAGTGTCGTATACGTGAATAGTGTCTTATACGTTAATAATAACTCTGACACAAAAAGTTCCAAATTTGATAAAAACGTTCACCAATATTTTGGCATAATGATATTGAAGAAAATAATATCATTTAAGAAGAAAATAACATCCCTTACCTGAAAATAATCATATACGATGAATTTTGGATATAGTCTTGTGAGGAACTTGCAATCAGATAGCAACACTAAAAAAATACTCACAAGAATACGCCGATAATATAGAGGAGAAAGAGAAAACTTGTTTCGGTGTGATTTTCAATTCTAACTTAGCCTCTATTTATAGGAAAATGTTAGAACGTCATAGAGACTAAAATAATAAAATATATTATTTCTTTTTCTTCTTCCACGCCACCTCAATTTGTCAAGCCGACCACCGTACCATCTTTGAACCAAAAGATAGCGGCCCATGTGTTGATAACCAACTGGGTCCCACCCATAAATTAATAAAATTATTTTTATTTCAAAACTTCAACAATTCATAGAAAATAGACCGTTTATCAGAAAAATATGAAATTTATGTCCATTCTGCCTGAAATCGAATTCTCTACAACTTTGTAGCTTTGAGTTTTTCTAAATTCCAAACATACAATATCTGAAATCCACAAACGGATGATTTTTAATACCTCCACACCAACAAAATACTGATAAAATACCTCAACATTAACTCCTTCATTTTTATCCACATAAAAATAAATATATCCATCATTTATATCCACATAAAATAAATATTTTCTTATCATATAAATTAATAATTAATTATTCATAAATAATATTACAGAATCACAATTATGACAACCAGTAGTTCCTGAGAAAGAAGGGGTTTTCAATAAAACCCCAACTTTTTGAATAAAGATGAATTTTCTATAAATATTATTTTGAATATTATGGAGTGAAATTGATATAATAGTTGTGGGTAATATTTATAAATTTTGCAAAGTACGCAAGTTGTTATATAATATTCGATTGGCTCTGGGAATATTCGCTTTTAACAGGAATATTAGTACAACCAAGACAATCATTGGTGGACCCTACAACGTAATTATTGTCTGATTGAGAAAACGACAAAAAAATTTTTTTATGAAAATAACGGCGGAAGTTTTACCGTTAATCGCTGAAACAACCTAATGTTAAAAGTACAAGAATACGCGTGGTTGCATAAGAAGCACACCAGATTGATTATTGATGCTTACGTGATAAGTCACTCAGCTTTTGTTGGTATTATTAATGTAATAATACGTAAAAAATCTTTTATATAAAATGTAATACTTTTATAAAGTTATTCTATAAATAGAATATATTATATTCTATTATGCATAGTGTTGCATAGTGGTTCAGATAGTGTTTTTGTATAGTAAAATTTTTTATATAAAATGTAATACTTTTATAAAGCTATCTATTTTATTAGACAATAATTAGAATATATTATATTTTATTATGCATAGTGTTTGTATAGTGTCCAGATAGTGTTTCAGATAGTAAAATCTTTTATAAAGTTATTCATTTTATTAGATTATAAAATAGAATATATTATATTTTATTTAAAAGATTTTGCTTTTAAATATGGACCGTCGATTAAAGTAAATCAACTGACCGCTCATGAGTTAGTTACTATGCATTCCATTTTTCTATAAATATAAGCTCATTCCTTCATTATTTTCTTATTTAATTCAATCAAACTCTAGAGAGATAAATTATAGAGAGAAAGAAGAAAGTATTCTCGCTACTTCACTACTTATATATCCAAAGATTTTCTTCTTAAGGTAGGGAATATTATTTGTTGTACTCGTAAGGGTGTTATTCTTTCTTATTCATGAAGAGAACTGTTGTTATTCCATTGCTTATTATTCTCGTTGAATAACCTCAGATACGCCATTTCACCCTATACTTGGTGACATTCTTCTATTATTCCGCCTTTACTATTCTCGTTGAATATCCTCGTCTCGCAATGCTTTTACGCACGGACCGATTCCGCCTTTTTATTATTCTCGCTGGAATATCCTCGTCTTCAGGCGCTTTTTACGCCGACCGGTTCCTCTTTTATTATTATTCTCGTTGAATATCCCGTCTCGTAGCGCTTTTACGCCGACCGATTCCGCCCTTATTAGTATTCTCGTTGAATAACCCGTCTATGCGAAGCACCGCATGCATGGTGATTTCGTTGTTATTCCATTCTTTATTATTCGTTGAACATCCCGCTTGGCAAGTAATTTCACCGACCTCGGTTCCGTTATTTAGTATTCTCGTTGAATAACTCGCCTATGCCAAGTACCGCATGCATGGTGATTTCTTTTGTTATTCCATTCTTTATTATTATACTCAATTGGTTAAAGTTTTGACTTCTATACTCCATGAAATTAGTAGAATATCCTTGATATTTGCGCTTCATCCAAAGATCTTTTCATGGAAATATTCTTCCGATCATTCTTGAATTTTACTCTACAAAGCAAAGATCATGTCGACAATTTGGACATTAGTAGTTCTTGGACAAATTAATTCTTGAACTTGTTTTATTGAATTCTTATATCATTGTCATCATCCTCATGTTTATATTATGTTGAAAGTCATCTCGTATTCTGAAGTAGTATAGATGGACTTGGTATGATTATGACTGTGGATTATTCTTGTAATCATGACCGTAATGTTACAAATGATGTGGTAAAAGTCCTCATTGGCCCGTAGTGCATTGATGGATGCTTGTTGGCATGATCATGACCATTAATGAATACACAAATATTCTTGGCCCGTAGTGCATGGATAATTGTGGTCGGATACTAAAGAATATCCCTGGCAGAAAAGTAAGGGTGATTCGATGATGTGGAATATTTATTGTCGAGTCTCGCCGATAATGTTGATGAAAAACCTTTTAATCATAAAAGATAGTAGATTTTATTTTCTACTTGACTCTTTTAATGGATTGCTTGTTCACCGCAGCTTAAACTTGATGTCTATTATATTTTATCGCTTAACATTGTTGGAGACTAATGATAATTTATTCTCGCATTATCTTAGTCATAATATTTTTATCGGGCTAGTTGAGCTCACCCTTTCTTTCACCGTTTTCTTCGTGAAATGAGAATATACCGGGACTAGCCTGGGGAACGGAGTGATGGTCCAGAGGATAGCATTAGTAGTCCTCACTATTCTCGTGAAATAGTGTGATAATAATTGTAATGAGGACTCCTTTTGAGTTTGTATAATCTCTAGTAGATAATATTTGTATTCAAACTCAGCTTTTATGTTTTGTCGTATTGCATACACCTATAGCTTGTATTAGTAAGTTGTATTTGAATTTTGCATCATGTATCCGCGCACCCAAGATGGGTGATGTATACCTAATTTTGGGGGGCGCCACAGCTTGGTATCAAAGCTTAGGATATGATCCCCTGCTAAGATGTGAGACTAGAACTAGGAGGGGAGAGACGGGAATTCTTCGCTAGTATGACCTACTTAAATTTATTTTGTATTTAAATTGGTTGGTCGAGTTTAGAGATATTATGTTACATGTCAATTAACCTTTGTTTTGTGGCAAGATCTCAAAATGACATCCAAAATGTTGAGAATAAGAATGGAGCACAAGAGACCGCTGAGTCTCCACATATCAATAATCGTGAGAATGTGCATCGTGAAGGCGATAATCCTCATGCAAACAACAACACCGACCAAATGATGAATGATGGATTGTTCAGAGGCTTTATGCAATTCATGCAACAAAGAAAGTAGAGCGGCCCCATCCAAAATGTAGGTGGAAACATCGAAACTCTCAAAGGTCACCGCTAAACAGCTTCAAGGAGTCGGGACCACCGAGTTTAAGGGAGAGCCAAAACCACTTATGGCGGAAGCATGGATAAAGCAGATCACCAAGATATTTGATGTCTTGGGATGCTCCGAGGAGCAAAAGGTTCCTTTTGCCGCCTTTTATGTCATGCGCTGAGAGGCAGACATCGGTGGAATTCCAGAAACGTACTCAACTCGCCAGATCAAGATGTCTTGGGAGAAGTTCCAAGAGTTGTTCAACGACAAATACTTTCCCGAAAGTATTCGCTCACATGAAGGAGGTGGAGTTTATCAAATTGGAGCAAAACAATATGACCGTGTCGCAATACGAGGCAAAATTTATGAGTTATCCCTGCCATATCCCACTTGGTGGATAATGAAGAGAGAATGGCGCGAATGTTTTTAAGAGGTTTGAAGTCGAGATACGCCAACATCTTATTTCTCATAAACCGTGGTTTGTATTCAGATGTTGTAAATAGGGCTCATTGGTGGAGCGCGATAACGAGTCAACGCAACCAAAAAGAGAGCAAACAACAAAATGATAATACCAAAGTGAGAGAAAGCATCATCGGGTTGGTGACAACAAGCGTGGAGGGAATCAAAAAGCCGTAAATGGTAAACCACTTTGATGGTAATCGTACAAAACAATAAGAATGGACATTTCAAGAAGAGGAGATTCAACAATGATGGAAAGACGCCAAGACCAAAGACCCGTTGTTAAGGAAGGAGAAAGACCACCTATCATATGCTTCAAATGCGAGGGGAGGGACACATCACCCAAATTGCGCTGATGTCCGTCCAAAGCATGTTATAATTGTGGAAGAGAAGGTCACTTTAGCCCGATTTTGTCGCTCATCAAGACAAATCGGGCCAGATGGAGGCACCAAAGGTCGCCCCGTAAAAGTCAAAGCCAGAGTGCAAAGGAGAGAGCATTTGTTGTGACCTCCCGTAAAAGCAAGGAACCCGAATGAGGTCATCACGGTAAGCTTATCATAAACTCTAAATAAGTCTACACTTTATTTGATACCTGTTCTACCCATTCTTTTATTTCTCCTACTTGCGCCAACGATTAAATTTGACTCCGAGAAATTAGACTTTGACTTATCTGTGGAAACTCCGCTGGGAGAAACCTTCATTACATCCACTCGGTTTATAAGTCTTGTTTGGTTCAAGTTGGTACCCACACATTACCCGTCGATCTTATTGCATTAAAAATACTTGCATTTGATGTAATTCTAGGATTGATTGGTTAACTACTCATCATGCAAAAATTGATTGTTTTCGTAAGGTTGTTAGCTTTCATATTCCTAATCGACCTATTATGCTAATTCAAGCAACCAAACCATTAAAATCAATCATCGTCATCTCAAGCCATAAAGCTATTCGCTTATGAAAAATGGATGTCAAGCTTTCTTAGCTCATGTCACGATCTAAACAAAAATACGCCGCTTTTGAATAATATTTCTATTGTTAATGAATTTCCGACGATTCCTCAAGAACTTCCCGCCTACCCCTCAGAGCGTGAAATTGAATTTTGTATCGACCTTGAACCCCAGACAAAACCCATTTCTAAATCCCCATATCGAATGGCTCCTATTGAACTTCGTGAGTTAAAAACTCAATCGCAGGAATTGTTAGACATTGGCTTTATTCGCCCTAGTACTTCTCCTGGGGGTGCCTCCTGTTCTATTCGTGAAGAAGAAAGATGGGAGTATGCGATTTTGTATTGATTATCTGGAGTTGAATCATGTCACCATCAAAAATAGGTACCCATTATTGCCACGTATTGATGACCTGCTTTGACCAGCTTGCAAGGAGCCAAATTCTTTTCAAAGATTGATCTTCGCTCCGGATATCACCAATTGAAGATTAGAACCGATGACATTCCAAAGACGGCTTTCGTAACCCCAGACGGCATTATGAATTCCTAGTCATGTCCTTTGATTGACTAATGCCCCGCCGCTTTTCATGGATATGATGAACCGAGTATTCAAGGAATATTTGGATCACTTTGTGGTCGCCTTTATTGATGACATCCTCATATATTCCAAAACCCGTGAAGATCATGAGCAACACTTGAGGTCGATACTCCAAAAGCTTCGTGAATATAAGCTTTATGCCAAGTTGAAGAAATGCGAAGTTCGCTTGAGGAAGTAGCATTCCTTGGGCACGTGGTATCAAGTCATGGAATATCCGCTGACCCAAAGAAAGATTGAAGCTATTCAAAGTCGGGAGCAACCTAAATCAAGGATCAAGTACGTAGCTTTTTCGCTTAGCTGGTTATTATCGGAGATTCGTAGAAGGTTTTTCTAATCGCTACTCCACTAACTCAAACCGACTCAAAAGATACAAAGTTTGGTTGGAGCGAGGAATGTGAGAAGAGTTTTCAAGAACTCAAGAGGAGACTCATTTCAAAGACTGCTCGACAATACCATCCCGGGTTCGAGGGATTTGTCATCTACAGTGATGCTTCGGGCAAAGGGTTAGGATGTGTTCTCATGCAACATGGGAAAGTCATAGCCTATGCCTCACGATAACTCAAAGAATATGAGAGGAATTATCCTACTCATGATCTAGAGTTGGCAGCTGTTGTCTTCGCACTAAAGATTTGGAGGCATTACTTGTATGGGGAGAAAGTGGAGATCTTTACGGATCATAAAAGCCTCAAATATTTCTTCACTCAAAAGGAACTCAACATGCGCGACAACGACGCTGGCTTGAATCTGTTGAAAGATTATGATCATACTATCCAATACCATCCTCGAAAAGTTTAACGTGGTAGTCGACGATCGAGTAGTAAGATCATATGCGGTACGAAAGTGCAATATTGTCAACGCAAAGGCCCATTTTGTATGACTTGCAAAGGATGGAGATAGAGATAAAGACCTGTGGACCCACGTGATGATGGCAAATATACGAGTAGAACCGATTTTAATTGATAAAATTAAAGTCGCCAAGTTACGTGATCCTGAGTCGATGCGCGATGAGGAAGAAAGTGCAAAGTGGATGACGCCAAGCAAGAATCGATGAAGAAGGAATACTTGAGTCAACTCTGCACTTTTGTTCCTAACGACTCGATTTAAAGTATAAAATCATGATGGAGGCGCACAACACACCGCTTGCAATCCATCTCGGGGAGTACCAAATGTATCATGATCTTCGACATACATTTTGGTGGGGGCAATGAAGAGAGAGATAATACTGCTTATCTCAAGGTGTCTAACGTGTCAACGAAGTCAAGGTGGAGCATCAAGTACCAAAAGGTCCATTGCAACCACTTGAAATTCCGTAATGGAAGTGGGAGCACATTACCATGGATTTCACATCGGTCTTCCCAAAGTTTCTCAAGGCATAGATGCGATTTGGGTCATTGTTGATAGATCGACCAAGTCCGCTTCATTTCTTACCGATACGAGAAACTTATACACTTGAACGCCTTGCTCAGATGTACATAAACGAGGTTGTAAGATTGCATGGTATGCCAAGATCCATAGTTTTCGATCGAGACCCAAGATTCACTTCACGATTTTGGGTTAGTTTGCAAAAAGCTATGGGCACAGATTTACGATTTAGCTCTAAGATATCATCCTCGATCTGGACGGACAATGGAGAGGACTATTCAAACTCTTGAAGATCTATTAAGACTCGTGGTCCTTGATTTCAAGGAAGTTGGGACAAGTTCTTACCATTGGTGGAGTTTTCCTACAACAACAACAGCTTATCAAGCAAGTATTGGCATGGCTCCATTCAAGCGCCAGATGGAAGAAAGTGTCGTTCTCAAGATGCCGGGATGAGGTGGGTGAAGCAACGTTGTTGGGACCAGAGTTGGTACGTATGACTACGGAAAAGATTCAAACGATCCCAAGAACGATAAAAACCTCACAAGATCGATAAAAGAGTTATGCCGATCTTCATCGAAAGGACGTGGAATTCGATATAGAGATCATGTGTTGTTACGTGTTGCTCCATGGAAAGGAGTTACTTAGATTTGGAAAGAGAGGAAAGCTCAATCCTCGATTCATCGCCCATTTTTAATCCTTGATCGAGTAGGAATCGTGGGCCTATAGACTCGCTTTTACCGCCAAGTATGTCTCGTGTTCATAACATTTTTCACATATCCATGTTACGTAAATATGTGGAAGACCCAACCACATTATCGAGTTGGAACCGGACGAAATAATGGAAGATTTGACGATGAAGAGGTTCCCTGTTCAAATCTTGATAAGAAGGAACATATTCTACGCACCAAGGTTATACCTCAAGTCAAAGTTTTGTGGAGAAACCACGATGTCGAGGAAATGACTGGGAGTTAGAATCAAATGAAATCAAGGTATCCTTACCTCTTCGACATACCAGTGTACGCATTCTAATTTCGAGGGCTTAAATTTCATAAGAAGGGAGATTGTAAAACCCCAACTTTTTGAATAAAGATGAATTTTCTATAAATATTATTTTGAATATTATGGAGTGAAATTGATATAATAGTTGTGGGTAATATTTATAAATTTTGCAAAGTACGCAAGTTGTTATATAATATTCGATTGGTCTGGGAATATTCGCTTTAACAGGAATATTAGTACAACGGCACAATCATTGGTGGACCCCACAACGGAATTATTGTTGATTGAGAAAACGACAAAAATATTTTTTATGAAAATAACTACGAAGTTTTACTGTTAATCGTTGAAACACCCGGTGTTAAAAGTACAAAGAATACGCTGCGGGTTGCATAAGTAGTACACACTTGTATTGATTATTGATGCTTACGTGATAAGTCACTCATTTTGTTGGTATTATTAATGTAATAATACGTAAAATCTTTTTATATAAAATGTAATACTTTTATAAAGTTATTCTATAAATAGAATATATTATATTCTATTATGCATATAGTGTTGCATAGTGTTTTGCATAGTGTTTTGCATAGTAAAATCTTTTTATATAAAATGTAATACTTTTATAAAGTTATATTTATTTTATTAGACAATAATTAGAATATATTATATTTTATTTATAGTGTTTGCATAAGTGTCTAGAGATAGTGTTTCAGATAGTAAAATCTTTTATAAAGTTATTCATTTTATTAGATTATAAATAGAATATATTATATTTTATTTAAAAGATTTTGCTTTTAAATATGGACCGTCCGATTAAAGTAAATCAATCTCGACCGCTCATGAGTTAGTTACTATGCATTCCATTTTTCTATAAATAAGCTCATTCATTCATTATTTTCTTATTTAATTCAATCGAAACTCTCTAGAGATAAACTATATAGAGAAAGAAGAAAGTATTCGCTACTTCACTACTTATATATAAGACTTTTCTTCTTAAGGTAGGGAATATTATTTGTTGTACTCGTAAGGGGTGTTATTCTTTCTTATTCATGAAGAGAACTGTTGTTATTCCATTGCTTATTATTCTCATTTGAATAACTCAGATACGCCATTCTCACCCTATACTTGGTGACATTCTTCTATTATTCCGCCTTTACTATTCTCGTTGGAATATCCGTTCGTCAGGCGTTTTACGTACGGACCGATTCCGCTTTTTATTATTTCGTTTGAATATCCTCGTCATGCGCTTTTACGCCGGACCGGTTCCGCTTTTTATTATTATTATTCTATTGAATATCCCGCTCAGGCGCTTTTTTACGCCGGACCGATTCCGCCCTTATTAGTATTCTCGTTGAATAACTCGCCTATGCCAAGTACCGCATGCATGGTGATTTCGTTGTTATTCCATTCTTTATTATTCGTTGGAACATCCCGCTTGCATGTAATTTCGCCACCGACCGTTCCGTTATTTAGTATTCTATTGAATAACTCGCCTATGCTAAGCACCGCATGCATGGTGATTTCTTTTGTTATTCCATTCTTTATTATACTCGCAAGTTAAAGTTTTGACTTCTATACTCCATGAAATTAGTAGAATATCCTTGATATTTGCGCTTCATCCAAAGATCTTTTCATGGAAATATTCTTCCGATCATTCTTGAATTTTACTCTACAAAGCAAAGATCATGTTCGACAATTTGGACATTAGTAGTTCTTGGACAAATTAATTCTTGAACTTGTTTTATTGAATTCTTATATCATTGTCATCATCCTCATGTTTATATTATGTTGAAAGTCATCTGTGGCCTCAGAGTGCATAGATGGACTTGGTATGATTATGACTGTGGATTATTTTGTAATCATGACCGTAATGTTACAAATGATGTGGTAAAAGTCCTCATTGGCCCGTAGTGCATTGATGGATAGTTGTTGGCATGATCATGACCATTAATGAATACACAAATATTCTTGGCCCGTAGTGTATGGATAATTGTGGTCGTGATACTAAAGAATATCCTCGTCCGTAAAGCAGGGTGATTCGATGATGTGGAATATTTATTGTCGAGTCTCACGATAATAAAGTGATGAAAAACCTTTTAATCATAAAAGATAGTAGATTTTATTTTCTACTTGACTCTTTTAATGGATTGCTTGTTCACCGCAGCTTAAACTTGATGTCTATTATATTTTATCGCTTTAACATTGTTGGAGACTAATGATAATTTATTCTCGCATTATCTTAGTCATAATATTTCATCGGGCTAGTTGAGCTCACCCTTTCTTTCACCGTTCTCTTCGTGAAATGAGAATATAGCCGGGACTTAGCTCTGGGAACTGAGTGATGGTCCAGAGGATAGCATTAGTAGTCCTCACTATTCTCGTGAAATAGTGTGATAATAATTGTAATGAGGACTCCTTTTGAGTTTGTATAATCTCTAGTAGATAATATTTGTATTCAAACTCACAGCTTTATGTTTTGTCGTGATTGTATACGACATAGCTTGTATTAGTAAGTTGTATTTGAATTTGTATCATGTAAATGGCGCACCCAAGATGGGTGATGTATACCTAATTTTGGGTAAAGCAATAATATGGTTCGGGTCTTTCACATATTTACGAAGCATGGATATGTGAAAAACATTATGAACACGAGACATACTTGGAGGTAATGCGAGTCTATAGGCCACATTTCCTATTCGGTGAAGAATCTCAAATGGACCAACAAATCATGGATTGAGCTTTCCTCTCTTCCCAAATCTTGTAACTCCCTTCCATGGAGCAACACGTAACAATACATGATCCCCAATATTAAATTCCACGTCCTTTCGATGAAGATCAGCATAACTCTTTTGTCGATCTTGTGAGGTTCGAATACGTTGTCGAATCGTTTGGATCTTTTTTGTAGTCATGCGTACTAATTCTTGTCCCAACAACATTGCTTCTCCGACCTCGTCCCAGCATACTGGAGAACGACACTTTTGTCCATACAACGCCTCAAATGGAGCCATGCCTATACTTGCTTGATAACTGTTGTTGTAGGAGAATTCTACCAATGACAAGTACTTATCCCAACTCCCTTTGAAATATAGGACACAAAGTCTTAATAGATCTTCAAGAGTTTGAATAGTCCTCTCTGATTGCCCGTCCGTTTGAGGATGGTATACTGAGCTGAATCGTAAATCCTTGCCCATAGCTTTCCGTAAGCTAACCCAAAATCATGAAGTAAATCTTGGGTCACGATCCAAAACTATGGATACTGGCATGCCATGCAATCGCACAATCTCATTCACGTACATACAAGCAAGACGTTCAAGGGAATAAGTTTCTCGTATCAGCAAGAAATGGGCAGACTTGGTTAATCTATCAACAATAACCCAAATAACATATATGCCTTGAGAAACTTTGGGAAGACCTGTAACGAAATCTATGGTAATGTGTTCCCACTTCCATTCCGGAATCTCAAGTGATTGCAATGGACCCTTTGGAACTTGATGCTCCGCCTTTACACATTGACAGGTTAAACACCTCGAGATAAACTCCGCGATCTCTCTCTTCATATTATTCAACCAAAATGTATGTCGAATATCATGATACATTTTGGTACTCCTATGATGGATTGCAAACGGTGTGTTGTGTGCCTCCATCATGATTCTATGCTTCAAATCAGAGTCGTTAGGAACACAAAGTCTGGAGTTCAATCGAAGTATTCTTTCTTCATCGATTCTCGCTTCTGGAATAGCTCCTTCTTGCACTTTCTTCTTCATACGTATTAGCTCCAGGTCCGTAGCTTGAGCAGCTTTAATTTTATCGATTAAAGTCGGTTCTACTCGTATATTCGCCATCATCATGTGGGTCCCTGGAGTCTTTAATTCTACCTCCATCCTTTGCAAGTCATACAAAATGGGCCTTTGCATTGACAATATCGCACTTGTACTGTCGTATATATGATCTTACACTTTCGACGCGGCTACTCTACGTTCGCTTTTCGGGATGATATTGAATAGTGTGATCGTAATCTTTCAATAGTTCAAGCCAACGTCGTTGCCGCATGTTGAGTTCTTTTTGGGTGAAAAAATATTTGAGGCTTTTATGGTCCGTGTAGATCTCCACTTTCTCCCCATAAAAGTAGTGTCTCTAGATTTTCAATGCGAAAACGACTGCTGCCAACTCTAGATCATGAGAAGGATAATTCCTCTCATATTCTTTGAGTTGTCATGAGGCATAGGCTATGACTTTCCCATGTTGCATGAGAACACATCCTAACCCTTTGCCTGAAGCATCGTTGTAGATAACAAATCCATCCGTATCGGATGGTATTTCCGAAGCAGTCTTGAAATGAGCCTCCTCTTGAGCTCTTGGAAACTCTTCGCATTCCTCGCTCCATACAAATTTTGTATCTTTCCGAGTCAGCTGAGTTAACGAAGTAGCGATTTGAGAAAATCCTTCCACGAATCTCCGATAATAACCAGCTAAGCCCAGAAAGCTGCGTACTTCGGTCGCCGACTTCGGTTGGTCCCAACTTTGTACTACTTCAATCTTCACCGGGTCAATAGATACTCCATGTTTTGACACCACGTGCCCAAGGAATGCTACTTCCTCAAGCCAGAACTCGCATTTCTTCAACTTGGCATAAAGTTTGTTTTCACGAAGCCTTTCAAGTATCAGCTTCAAATGGTGCTCATGATCTTCACGGCTTTTGTAATAGATGAGGATGTCATCAATAAAGACAACAACGAACTGATCCAAATATTCCTTGAATACTTGGTTAATCATATCCATGAAAGCAGCAGGAGCATTAGTCAATCCAAAAGACATGACTAAGAATTCATAATGCTCGTACCGAGTTCTGAAGGCAGTCTTTGGAATATCCTTAGTTTTAATCTTCAGCTGATGATATCCAGAACGAAGATCGATCTTTAAAAAGAATTTTGCTCCTTGTAACTGGTCAAATAGGTCATCAATCCGAGGTAGCGGATACCTATTCTTGATGGTGACATGGTTCAATTCTCGGTAGTCAATACAAAGTCGTATATTCCCGTCTTTCTTCTTTACGAATAAAACAGGAGCACCCCAAGGAGATGTACTAGGATGAATGAAACCGATGTCTAATAACTCCTGTAGTTGGAATTTTATCTCCTGAAGTTCAATAGGAGCCATTCGATATGAGGTTTTAGAAATGGACTTTGTACCCGGTTCAAGGTCAATAAAGAATTCAACATCACGTTACGGGGTAGGCAAGGGAAGTTCTTCAGAAATACATCGGAAATTCTCTAACAATAGAAATATTATTCAAATCGACTTGTCTTTGTTCAAATCCATAACATGGGCTAAGAAAGCTTGACATCCGTTTTTCAATAAGCGAATAGCTTTGTGGCTTGATATACGATGGTGATTTTAGTGGTTTAGTAGTTTGAATTCGTATGACAGGTTGGTTAGGAATATAAAAACTAACAACCTTACGAAAATAATCAATTTTAGCATGATGAGTGGTTAACTAATCAATTCCTAAAATCATGCAAGTATATTAAAAGAGATAAGATCAACAGGTAATGTGATAGTGCCAACTTGGATCATGCAAGATTTATAAACTGTAGATGTAATGAAGGTTTCACCCAACGGAGTTTTAACAGATAAGTCAAAGTCCAATTTCTCCGGAGTCAAGTTTAAACGTTGAGCACAAGCAGGAGAGATAAAAGAATGGGTAGAACCGGTATCTAGTAAGGTATAAACTTCGTAAGAGTTCAAGATTAGCTTACCCGTGATCACCTCGTTCGGGTTCCTCACGTTTTGGCCAGTCACGACAAACGCTCTTCCAGGAACCGCTGATTTTGACTTATCCGGGACAGCCCTTGGAGTTACCATCCCCGTTGAACTTGGTTTTGCTACAGAATAATCCCGAGCTATGTGGCCTTCCTTTCCACAGTTGTAACATACCTTGGATTGTTGTGGACAGTTTGGTGATATGTCCCTCTTTCCGCATTTGTAACATCTAATGGCGGTCATTCTCCTCCCTAGAATTTGTTGTTGGTCTTTTGTCTTTCTTCTTTGATGTCTTCCGTCATTGTTGAATCTCCTCTTTTCGAAATTTCCACTTGACTCACCTCTCCTATTATCATGGCCACGATGACCACCCAGAGTGGTTACCGCCTTTGTTCGTATTTTTCCTCTTCATTGGTTATCATCGCTCGATGTTGTTGTCTTACAGTATGATGACCCGGTTGTGGTCCCTCGGTTGAACATACTCACTATCTCGCTCTAATAATTGAGCCACATTGACAACATCCGAATCTGAGTAAATTTATGAGAGATAAGGTATTGATGAATCTCGGGTTTTAGACCTCTCAGAAATATCCTTGTCATTCGTTCCTCATTCTCTACCAAATGAGGTGCGAACACTGGATAACTTCGGTGAACTTCGCCTCGTCTTTGGACACCGTCATGTTGTTTTGTTCGGTCTGATAAACTCTACCTCCTTCATATGACGAATACTTTCAGGAAAGTACTTGTCATTGAATAGTTTCTAAAACGTTTCCCAAGACATGTTGAGTACAGACTCCCACCAGTAGTCTGCCTCACTGCGAAACATAAAGGTGGCGAATGGAACCTTCTGTTCCTCCGTGCATCCCAAGACATCGAATATCTTGGTAATTTGCTTGACCCATGTTTCCGCCTTGATCGGATCCGGCTTTCCAATAAATTCTGGTGGTCCCAACTCCTTGAACTGCTTGGTTGTGATAGACCGCGCGTTGGTATCACTTCCACTCGTATTTTGTATATGAGTCTCCCTCGTTTGATTTTGCATGAACTGCAAAAAGCTCCTAAACATTCCATCATTCATCGTTTGCTCGGTAGTTGTTGTTTGGAGGAGGAATATTGCCTTCATTTATACGTTCTCCTAGTTTGTGACTAAAGGTTGTTCCACGGTCTCATACACCCCATTGTTAACGTTTCTCGTGACCATTCTTAAATCGCTTATAAAATAAGGGTTAATTAAACAAATTAACGTATCACATAATATCCTATATTATGACCCACCAACAATAAGCTTAGATAGGACACACTAGCGAAGGATTTACTCATCTCTCCCTCCTAGTTCTATTCCCGATCTCCGCCAGAGACCATATCCCTAAGCTTTGATACCAATGTGGCGACCCCAAAATAGGTATACAACACCCATTACGAGTCGCCAAATACATGGTATGAAAAGCAAACTACAACTTCAATAATACAATTGTCGTGCAAAATACGACAACAACATTGTGAGTTTAAATACAAATATTGTCTTCTTGACAATATCCACACTCAAATAAGTCCTCATTACAATTATTCAAACACTATTTTACGAAATAGTGAGGATTTGCTAAAACATCTTTCTAGAACCATCACTCCATAACTTGACTAGATCCCGCTATATGTTCTCACCACCTGAGAAGAAAAATGGAACAAAAAGGAAAAGGGTGAGCTCAACTAGACCAGTAAAGAATATTATGACTAAGATAATAGACAACAAATTATCATTAGTTTTTAATAGGGAAAAATTTGATAAAATATAATAGACAACAAGTTTTAGATCAACAACTGCAGCGGAAATAACAATCCATCAGAAGAGTCAAGTAGAGAATGAGTTCTACTATCTTCTAAGATTTAAAAGTCCATCATCAATATTTTATCCCTGTAACAACAATCAATATACATCTTTAATCAATATTCATCTTTGCAATACAGGCCAAAGATATTCATTTGTATCACTAGTTGGTCATGCTTATCTCAACACCAGTTCATCTTTGCACTACGGGCCAAAGATATTCATCAGTTAATCATTCATCTTTGCACTACAGGCCAAAGATATTTAGTAATATCATCATTTAGGACTGAGGATGATGAAAAATATTTTAAAGAAAATGAATCCAGTGAGACAGAAGGACAAATAGTAGGGAATCGTATAACAGTTTATCCAAGATCAATAATACTTCATAAATACCAATTTTGAAGCAGAATTCAAAAATAAAGATCAAAACATGGATACAATCAAAGATAGTAACCATAATAGACATCTTGGACAAAAAGAATAAAATTTCATTTTTCGGTGAATAGTGTCGTATTCGTGAATAGTGCCATATACGTGAATAGTGTCGTATACGTGAATATTAACCCCGACACAAAAAGTTCCAAATTTGATAAAAACATTCACCAATATTTTGGCATAATGATATTGAAGAAAATAATATCATTTAAGAAGAAAATAACATCCCTTACCTCAAAATAACTGTACTTACATTTGAATTTTGGATATAGTCTTGTGAAACTTAGCACAAGTATAGAAACACTAAAAAAATACTCACAAGAATACGCTCGATAATATAGAGGGAGAAAGAGAGAAAATTTGTTTCTAGTGTGATTTTCAATTCTAACTTAGCCCTCTATTTATAGGAAAATGTTAGAACGCCATAGGAGACTAAAATAATAAAATATAATATTTCTTTTTCTTCTTCCACGCCACCTCAATTTGTCAAGCCAGCCACCAGCCATCTTTGAACTAAAAGATAGCAGCCCATGTGTTGATAACCAAGTGGGTCGCACCCATAAATTAATAAAAATTATTTTATTTCCCGAAACTTCAACAATTCATAGAAAATAGACCGTTTATCAGAAAAATACGAATTTTATGTCCATTCTGCCTGAAATCGAATTCTCTACAACTTTGTATCTTTGAGTTTTTCTAAATTCCAAACATATAATATCCGAAATTCATAAACGAATGATTTTTAATACCTACACACCGATAAAATACTGATAAAATATCTCATCATTAATTCTTTTATTTTTATCCACATAAAAATAAATATATCCATCATTTATATCCACATAAAATAAATATGTCCTTATCATATAAATCAATAATTAATTATTCACAAATAATATTACAAAATCACAATTATGACAACCAGGTCGTTCCCAGGAAAGATGGGGCTTTCCAATAAGAATTTCTCCTTACTTGTGCGCAATTAGGTGACCAAACCTCTCCTTGATAGAACTTTCTAGACATTGCCAATATTGTTATCTAATAATATTATTCAAATAATATGAATTATTGATCTGATAATGGAAAATATTATGCAGTGATAATTATTGAAACAACAATAATATATAATATCAATGCAACAATTATTGAATCAATAAAATAAAATATCGAACAATAATTACTGTAACAATTATTGAGTAGTGCCTTCTTACGTAAGAATCAATAATTTATAAATACTGTGCATCCACGTGTATTACTATATTTTAACCACCGGGTATTCCAACAGTGTTAACGGTAACAACTACACCGTTATTTATATAAACTCAAACTTGTCATTTTCTTCATCCGACAATTATTTTGTTATGGGGCCCACAAATGACTGCGTCATCGTACGAATATTCCCCGACAACAAGAATATTCCACGACCAAACGAATATTCCCCGACAACAATGATTATTTAATAACCGCTTGCTTATTTTGCAAAATTTGCACATTTCACCCATAACCAAAATATTATATCAATTTAACACCTTATTATTCACAATAATAATTAGAGGAAATTCGATTTTATTTATAATAAGTTGGGGTCTTACAACTATACTATAATTATTTTTTTCACATGTATAGAACTATTGATTTACATGATTGTACTATTGTTTCACATGATGTACTATTAGGGGAAGTGGTGCAAGTTTGATAATACTTGCAGGACTAAATTAAAAATGAAGAAAAAGATGAAGGTATTATACTGTAATATTTTGAGCCCCAAAATGTGCAATTATCGAAACTATATTTTCCTATAAATAGAAGCTCATTCTTCCTTCATTCTTACCAATTCACTAAGACTCACAAGAGAAATTATAGAGAGAGAAGCTATAGAGAGAAAGAAGAAGAGAAGTATGTTACTTTATTATTCCAGTATCTAGTCTTCTTCTGAGGTAAGGGATATTATTTGTTGTATTCGTAAGGGGTATTATTTATTTCATATTCTGAAGAGATATTATTTTTCGTATTCGTATGAATATTATTTTCGTTCAATATTCATAAGGGGTATTATTTATTTTATATTCTGAAGAGATATTATTTTTCGTATTTGTATGAATATTATTTTCGTTCAATATTCGTAAGTGTTATTATTTCTTTCGTATTCGTAAGGGATATTATTTTTGTTCAGTATTCATAAGGAAGAATATTTTCTTCCATACTCTGTAGTATGTGAGTAATATTATTTCGTCGCATACTCCTGATTATACCCTCATTCTGTTAAAGTATTGCTTATATACTCCGTGAAATTAGTAGAATATCATTGATATTTGTGCTTCATCCAGTATCTTTTCATGGAAATATTATTCTGAGTTTTTTTTATAATTATTGATCTTTTCATGACAGAACACTTGTAAGACCCCAACTTTTATGAATAAAGATTATTTTTTTCTCAAAATATATTTTTGAATATTATGGTGTGGATTTGATATAATGTTATAGTTGTGGGTATTATTTACAAATTTTGCAAGGTAAGAAAGTGGTTATATAATATTCGATTGGTCGGGGAATATTCGTTTTAACGAGGGAAGATTCATATAATGGCACAATCATTGGTGTACCCTAGCGAAAGTATTATCGTAGTTAGAAAATGATGTAATTATCTTTTATATAAAATAACGGCGAAAGTTTTCTTAGTTAAAGCTGTTGAACTACCCGGTGGTAAAAATACGATGTCTGGCGTGGTTACATAGTAGCACATGGTATTGACTATTGATTCTTACGTGAGAAGTCACTCAGTTCTACTCAATTATTGCTACAATAATTGCTGCATAATATCTTTCATATTATTGATTTAATAATTTTTACAGTATCATCTGCATAATATTTTATATTATTAAATCAATAATTGAGACGACAAAGTTATTCATATTATTATTTGCAATATTGACAATGTCTAGAAAGTTCTGTCAAGGAGAGGTTTGGTCACCTAATTGTGCGCCAATAAGGAGAAATCCTTATCGGAAAGTCCCCCTCTTTCCTGGGAATGATCGGGTTGTTAAATATTGTGAGTTATAATATTAATGATGAATAAGTTCGTGTCGATTAAAGATGAAATTGATATTTTCATTATGTTAGTGTTAGTGGAAATCGACATCTATTTCGATAATAATGGATGTCTGGAGGCCATATTAACCAATCAGATAATTAATCGGATAAATGAACAATTAATTGCTATTAATTCATATGCTTATAACTATTTGTTCACATGTGCGTACTATTGATTCACATGCGTGTACTATTGATTCACATGCATGTACTATTAGGGGAGGTGGTGCAAGATTGATAATACTTGCATGACTAAATTAAAAATGGAGGTATAGATGAAGGTACTATACTGTAATTATTTTTTTCACATGATTGTACTATTGATTCACAAGATGTACTATTAGGGGAGGTGGTGCAAGTTTGATAATACTTGCAGGACTAAATTAAAAATGAAGAAAAAGATGAAGGTATTACACTATAATATTTCGAACCCCAAAACGTGCAATTATCGAAACTATACTTTCCTATAAATAGAAGCTTATTCTTCTTTCATTCTCACCAATTCACTAAGACTCACAAGTGCATTTATAGAGATAAGCTTTAGAGAGAAAGTAGAAGAGAAGTCTACTACCTCACTATTCCAGTATTCAGTCTTCTTCTGAGGTAAGTGATATTATTTTGTTCAATATTCATAGTAATAATATTTTCTTCCATACTCTGTAGTATGTGAGTAATATTATTTCGTCTCGTATTCCTAATTATACCATCATTCGGTTAAAGTATTGTTTCTATATTCCGTGAAATTAGTAGAATATCCATGAAATTTATGTTTCATCTAGTATCGCTTCACAAGGATATTTTCTGCACATTCTTGTTAAATTTTGAGTTTTTCATACCGGAGTACTGTCCATGAGTACTATCCATTTATACGTACTATTCATAAAAGTACTATTCACGGGTAATATTCACAAAGCACTATTCACAAAGTACTATTCACGAGTATTATTCACAAAGTACTATTCACGGAGTACTATTCTCGAAGTACTATTCATGAGGTACTACTCACTCGGGTACTATTCACCCGGAGTACTATTCATAACAAAAATTGATTTCTTTTCGGTTCAAATCATTTTTGATACATTATCATTCTTGAATTTTACTCCACAAAGCAGTATCATGTTGACAATTTGTACAATATTGAATTCTAGATAAATTAAATTATAAATCTTTAAAAATTTATCCTTCAAATTGTTTTATTGAATTCTTATATCATTGTCATCATCCTCATGTTTATATTATGTTGAAAGTCATTCGTGGCCTATAGTGCATAGATGGACTTGGTATGATTATGACCAGGAATTATTCGGTATAATCATGACCGTAATGTTACAAATGATGTGGTAAAAGTCCTCATTGGCCCGTAGTGCATTGATGGATAGTTGTTGGCATGATCATGACCATAGATGAATACACGAATATCCTTGGCACGTAGTGCATGGATAATTTGTGGTCATGATACTAAAGAATATCCTTGGCCGTAGTGCAGGTGTAAGACCCCAAATTTTATGAAATAAAATTATTCAATTTTTTCTTATAATTATTATTCAGTAATGGTTAAATTGATAAAAGTTTAAAGTTATGGGTGAATTATGCAAATTTTATAAAATACATGAGTGGCTATAAAATATTCATTGTTGTTGTGGAGAATATTCGTTTGGTCGTGGAATATTCTTCTTTGTCGGGGAATATTAAATGCGACGGCCTTGATCTTTTGTGGGCCCCATAAATGTAAAGCGATTGGATGAAAAAATGACAAATATAAGTTGTTTATAAATGGCCAGGCGTAGTTATTTACAGATTATCTTTGTTAAAATACTAAATTGGTTAAAACACGATGGCAGCACGGTATTGCACCAATTATTGATTCTTACGTAAGAAGACACTACTCGATAATTATTACGGTAGAATTTGTTCAATATTTTATTTTATTGATTCAATAATTCTTTGCATTGATATTTTATATTCTTGTTGTTTTGATAAATTGTCATTACACAATATTTTCCATTATCGAGACAATAATTCATATTATCTGAATAATATCATTGGATAACATTATTGGCAATGTTTAGAAAGTTACATCTAAGGAGAGGTTTGGTCACCTAATTACTTGGCGCATGATGAAGGAGAAATTCTTATTGGAAAGTCCCCTCTTTCACTCAGAAGCTGCTGGTTGTCGATATTGTGATTATATAATATTATTTGTAAATAATTAATTATTGATTTTTATGATGAGGAAAATATTCATTTTATGTGGATATAGATGGAGAAAATTTTAATGTGAAAATTATTGAAAATTAATATTTTATCTAAAATAATTCATTTAAATATATTATTATATTTTTAATAATATAATAATGGTGATATTTTCTACGATGAATGTGGGATATATGAGTATATGAGGAGGAGGAGTATTTTGTTATCAAAAATGTTTAAAACATGTTAAACATGTCGGTGGACCCCATTTCTTATTTGAAATTTGATTATAGCACTTGTAAAATCGCTCGTTTGTGGATTTGGTCAATTTTGTTTGGAATTTGGAAAAACTTTCTTACGCAAAGTTGTAGAGAATTGAATTTCCTATAATAAATTGCGAGATTGAATTTTACGATAAAAGGGCTATTTATTATGAATTATTGAAGTTTCGGATTAATTAATTATCATTTTTTTGAAGTTTTTAATTAATTAATTAAGAAAAACGTTTTTTGACATGTTTTGGGGCATCTTTAACATGTGTTTGATGGTTGAAAATTTGATTCTAGGCATGCGTAGAAGATATATATATATATATATATATATATATATATATATATATATATTAATATCCAAATAAATTTTACGCTTTGGTGTTCTAAGCAATTTCCTATAAATAGGGTGCTTAGGTTATAATTAAAATCACACCGTAAAGCCGAAGTTTTTCTCTCTATATTATCGAGGCGTATTCTTGTGAGTATTTTGAGTATACTTTGAGTATTGTTATACGGTGCAAGTTCATTCAACGTTATTCGATCGAAATCTTGCTCTTTTGAGGTAAAGGATAATAAGGGATTTTAAGGGTTATTATTTCGAAATTCTTCTGAACCTTCAAAAATTCTGGAAAAATTTGAAATGATAATTTGATGAGTTTTGTTGATTGTGTCCAAAAATGGCGATTTTTGGATGTATAGATTAGGAGTTATGGATTTTATGAGAAAAGACTATTTTAAAAGTAACTGCTTATAACTCCTTGTGATTAACTCTAAAATTGATGAAATTTTTATTGTGAGTACATCTATATAATATCAGTATATCGTGTAAATTTTAGAATTTTTGGATAAAAGTACAATTTATGATAAATGTTTAAATATTCGGTGGTTTTGGCCATGTGAAAAATAGTAAATGACTTTTAAAAATTCTGAGAAAAATATATGTTCAATATAGGACTATATTCTGCTAAATTCCAGAAAAGAAATATTTTTGGAACTGATTTGTTATTTTTCATGAAAATGGACTAGTTATGAGTAAATGAATTAAATATGTTATGTGAGGTAAGAAAATTAGAAAATAGGATTTTATGGCTTGAGAATCCTACATGAGGTATATGCAGATTTTTGATGAGGATTTTGGTTATTGGTGATGAAATCTTATGAGTTTGGCATTTTAAGATGATTAAATGCATTTATTAGTAAAGTGTAAACAATTAAAATAAATTGTTTATAAGTTTAAGAAATGATTAAAATATTGTGGTAGTATTAATAATATTAGATTATGAGATTATTAAGTGATTTATAACATTTTGATTAAGTTGTTATGAAATCATTGATTTATGAATCTTACTCTTGAGATTAAATCTATATGTTGATTATATATTTTTTTATATAACATTCTTATAACCCTAATGATGATATTTCTCTTTGACTTGAGTGTAAAGATGGATAGATTATTGGTATGATCGTGACTATAGGTTCTCTTTGGCGATGGTGCAAAGTTGAATTATTGGTGGTATGATCATGACCATTGAATTTATAATTGAATATCTTTAGCTTAAGTGCAAAGGTGAATTGATCAACATATATGGTTATAATTATGGTTTATATAAATTACGAAATGATTATGTATTTCTTTGAGAAATGAATATCTTTTAATGTTGAGTAGTGAATTATTGAAGATAACTTGTTGATGAATATCTTTGGAATATCTTTTGTAGTGCAAAGATGAATTGTTGATGAATATCTTTGGGTCGTAGTGCAAAGATGACTTTGTAGTTGAATATCTTTGGCTGTAGTGCAAAGATGAAGCTATTGATTGAATATCTTTGGCTGTAGTGCAAAGATGAGCTGTTGATGAATATCTTTGGCCCGTAGTGCAAAGATGAATTTATTAGTATGATTATGAGCGAGGCTGTGATTTGGTATAACCATGATCTTTGATATTTCGAGGTAAAGACAAGTGATGAAAATTATCTTCGTCACTGAATGAGAAAAGGAATTTAGAACAACAATTACGATTATGAGTTATACATGTGATTGTGGGCGAGGAATTGTTGATTGATGTTACGAGGATAAAACATTGTTGGTGGACTTTTAACATGGAGAAGATAATAGACTTTATAGTCTATTTGACTCTTCTAATGGATTGCTCGTTCCGCTGCAACTATGGTTGAAAAGTTTTATCATCTACCATATGTTCTAAATCTCTGATTTATTATTGTTGAAGGCTATTGATAATTTATTTATCTTTAGTCATGATATTCTTTCTTGAGCTAGTTGTGCTCACCCTTTTGCTTCACAATTCCTTTCGGGTAATAAAAGTGTAGGCATTTGTGACAAAGAGGGAATAACAGGGGAATAGAGCGGTGGTCTATAGATGTTGAGGTGAGGTGAATTCAACTTGGAAGGGTGTTTTGTCACTATTATACAAGATGTTTAATGACATACAACCTCGAGTCATCATAAGATAGGATTGTACTCATCCACTTCTTGAGTATATCTACAAAGACTACTACTATATGATCTTGGAGTCTATTTGAAATTTAACTCTCAATTAGAGACGGTAGAGATAATGATATGTCAAGAGAAAACTCACCATTGGGAAGAATATGATAGTAATCTTCTCATTTTTCTTTAGGGTCTATTCAAATTGACGAGGATAATTACGTGGCCATATGATATCTATCATAACCTAGAAGCATGGCCTCCCATATACGAAGGTTTTCTTGAGCACTTCCCAAATATTCTAATTTCTAAAAGCAGGTTTTGACTATACCTTTATGTAAGGTGTCCTTTGTGAGGTGTTGTCCACGGTTGGGACATGTGTCACATTTGGTATATATTTGTATCCAAACTCACGATTATATGTGTTGTTGTATTTTGCCACGACAATTGTTGTAATAAAATTATAGTTGTTTTTACGTACCATGTATTTGGTGACTCGAGAATGGGTTGGATTGAATGGACCTATTTTGGGGTCGTTACATTTAGTATCGAGCTATAAGTAAAGCCCCAGAGCCTCTCATTGGTGACTTCTATTGATGGGGAATGCTGAAGCGGACTCTCTCCGTGGGGGGCCTTGGATTCTGCGGTGGCAAGCCCGATAGGTATCAATGTGAGGTCTTTGACACAAGTTGGTGTCTAAAGTTACATTTGGTATCGAGCTTAGGGATATGATCTCTGGCGGAGATCGAAGAATAGAACTAGGAGGGGAGAGATAAGTAAATCATTCGCTAGTGTGTCCTACCTAAGCTTATTTGTTGGTCAATCATAATATCAGGATATTATGTGATATGTTAATTTGTTCAATTAACCCTTGTTTTGAAGCTGTATTCTAGAATGATATCTGAAATACAGGAGATGAGCATTGGAGAAATTATGATGACAGGGAAGATGGAATGCGAAATGAAAGCAAGGTATTCTCAACTCTTTGAAATACAGTGCGTAAATTTGGGGTGACGAAATTTCATAAGGAGGGAGATTGTAAGACCGAATTTTATGAAATAAAATTATTCAATTTTTCTTATAATTATTATTCAAGTAAATGGTTAAATTGATAAAAGTTTAAAGTTATGGGTGAATTATGCAAATTTTATAAAATACATGATGGCTATAAAATATTTATTGTTGTCGGGGAATATTCGTTTGGTCGTGGAATATTCTTCTTTTTGTCGAGAATATTAAATGCGGCCAGCCTTGATCTTTTAATGGGCCCCATAACTTGAAGCGATTGGATGAAGAAAGCGACAAATATAAGTTGTTTATAAATGGCCGGCGTAGTTATTCTGATTAATCTTTGTTAAAATACTCGGTGGTTAAAACACGATGGCAGACGGTATTGCACAATTATTGATTCTTACGTAAGAAGACACTACTCAATAATTATTACGGTAATTCTTATTCAATATTTTATTTTATTGATTGATAATTCTTTGCATTGATATTTTATATTCTTGTTGTTTTGATAAATTGTCATTTACGAAGTATTTTCCATTATCGAGACAATAATTCATATTATCGAATAATATCATTGGATAACATTATTGGCAATGTCTAGAAAGTTACATGTCTAAGGAGAGGTTTGGTCACCTAATTATGCGCTTGATGAGGAGAAATTCTTATTGGAAAGCCCCACTTTCACAGAAAGCTATGCAGTTGTCGATATTGTGATTATATAATATTATTTGTGAATAATTAATTATTGATTTTTATGATGAGAGAAAATATTCATTTTATATGGATATAGATGGAGAAAATTTTTAATGTGAAAATTATTGAAAATTAATATTTTATCTATTTACGATAAAATAATTCATTTAAATATATTATTATATTTTTAATAATATAATAATGGTGATATTTTACGATGAATGTGGGATATATGAGTATATGAGGAGGAGGAGTATTTTTGTTACTAAAAATGTTTAAAACATGTTAAACATGTCGGTGGACCCCATTTCTTGACTGAAATTTAATTATAGCTTGTAAAATCGCTCGTTTGTAGATTTGGTCAATTTTTGTTTGGAATTTGGAAAAACTTTCTTACGCAAAGTTGTAGAGAATTGAATTTCCTATAAAAACTTGCATGATTCAAATTTTACGATAAAAGGGCTATTTATTATGAATTATTGAAGTTTCAGATTAATTAATTATCATTTTTTTTTGAAGTTTTAATTAATTAATTAAGAAAAAGCGTTTTTGACATGTTTGGGGCATCTTTAACATGTGTTTGATGGTGAAAATTTGATTCTAGGCATGCGTAGAAGATTATATATATATATATATATATATATATATTAATATTTAAATTTTTTACGCTTTGGTGTTCTAAGCGATTTCCTATAAATAGGGTGCTTAGGTTATAATTAAAAATCACACGAAGCTGAAGTTTTCTCTCTCTATATTATCGAGCGTATTCTTGTGAGTATTTTGAGTATACTTTGAGTATTGTTATACGATGCAAGTTCATTCAACGTTATTCGGTCGGAAATCTTTGCTCTTTTGAGGTAAAGGGATAATAAAGGGATTTTAAGGGTTATTATTTCGAAATTCTTCTGAACCTTCAAAAATTCTGGAAAAATTTGAAATGATAATTTGATGAGTTTTGTTGATTGTGTCCAAAAATGGCGATTTTTGGATGTATAGATTAGGAGTTATGGATTTTATGAGAAAAGACTATTTTAAAAGTAAGCGCTTATAACTCCTTGTGATTAACTCTAAAATTGATGAAATGTTTATTGTGAGTACATCTATATAATATCAAGTATATCGTGTAAATTTTAGAATTTTTGGATAAAAGTACAATTTATGATAAATGTTTAAATATTAAGGTGGTTTTGGCCATGTGAAAAATAGTAAATGACTTTTAAAAATTCGAGAAAAATATATGTTCAATATAGGACTATATTCGCTAAATTCAGGAAAAGAAATATTTTTGGAACTGATTTGTTATTTTCATGAAAATGAACTAGTTATGAGTAAATGAATTAAATATGTTATGTGAGGTAAGAAAATTAGAAAATAGGATTTTATGGCTTGAGAATCCTACATGAGGTATATCTGATTTTGATGAGGATTTTGGTTATTGGTGATGAAATCTTATGAGTTTGGCATTTTAAGATGATTAAATGCATTTATTAGTAAAGTGTAAACAATTAAAATAAATTGTTTATAAGTTTAAGAAATGATTAAAATATTGTGGTAGTATTAATAATATTAGATTATGAGATTATTAAGTGATTTATAACATTTTGATTAAGTTGTTGTGAAATCATTGATTTATGAATCTTACTCTTGAGATTAAATCTATATGTTGATTATATTGTTTTTATATAACATTCTTATAACCCTAATGATGATATTTCTCTTTGACTTGAGTGTAAAGATGGATAGATTATTGGTATGATCGTGACTATAGGTTCTCTTTGGCCAGTAGTGCAAAGTTGAATTATTATTTGGTATGATCATGACCATTGAATTTATAATTGAATATCTTTAGCTTAAGTACAAAGGTGAATTGATCAACATATATGGTTATAATTATGGTTTATATAAATTCGAAATGATTATGTATTTCTTTGAGATATGAATATCTTTGGTCCGTAGTGCAAAGATAACTTGTTGATGAATATCTTTGGCTTTTGTAGTGCAAAGATGAATTGTTGATGAATATCTTTGGGTCGTAGTCTTGAAGATGACACAGTAGTTGAATATCTTTGGCTGTAGTGCAAAGATGAATCTGTTGTTGAATATCTTTGGCTGTAGTGCAAAGATGAAGCTGTTGATGAATATCTTTGGCCCGTAGTGCAAAGATGAATTTATTAGTATGATTATGAGCAGAGGCTGTGATTTGGTATAACCATGATCTTTGATATTTCGGGGTAAAGACAAGTGATGAAAATTATCTTCGTCTGGATGAGAAAAGGAATTTAGAACAACAATTACGATTATGAGTTATACATGTGATTGTGGGCGGAATTGTTGATTGATGTTCTGAGGATAAAACATTGTTGGTGGACTTTTAACATGGAGAAGATAATAGACTTTATAGTCTATTTGACTCTTCTAATGGATTGCTTCGTTAATTTGCAACTATGGTTGAAAAGTTTTATCATCTACCATATGTTCTAAATCTACGATTTATTCTTTGTTGAAGGCTATTGATAATTTATTTATCTTTAGTCATGATATTCTTTTCTTGAGCTAGTTGTGCTCACCCTTTTGCTTCACAATTCCTTTCAGGTAATAAAAGTGTAGATGGGACAAGCAGGGAATAACAGGGGAATAGAACGGTGGTCTATAGATGTTGAGGGTGAGGTGAATTCAACTTTGGAAGGGTGTTTTGTCACTATTATACAAGATGTTTAATGACATACAACCTCGAGTCATCATAAGATAGGATTGTGCTCATCCACTTGCTGAGTATATCTACCAGCACTTCCTATATGATCTTGGAGTCTATTTGAAATTTAACTCTCAATTAGAGACAGTAGAGATAATGATATGTCAAGAGAAAACTCACCATTGGGAAAAATATGATAGTAATCTTCTCATTTATCTTTGGGGTCTATTGGGTCAACCAAGGATAATTCTGTGGCCATATGATATCTATCATAACCTAGAAGCATGGCCTCCCATGTACGAAGGTTTCCTTGAGCACTTCCCAAATATTCTAATTTCTAAAACAGTTTTTGACTATACATTTATGTAAGGTGTCACTGTGAGGTGTTGTCCACGGTTGGGACATGTGTCACATTTGATATATATTTGTATCCAAACTCACAGTATATGTGTTATTGTATTTTGCACGACAATTGTTGTAATAAAGTTGTAGTTGTTTTCTGTACCATGTTTTTGGCGACTCAGAATGGGTTGGATTGAATGGACCTATTTTGGGGTCGTTACAGCAGGGGTGAATCAATGATGTGGATTATTTATTAAGCTGAGTCTCAGCGATAAAAGTCATGAAAATTTTTTTAAATCATAGAAGATAGTAGATTTTATGCTCTACTTGACTCTTCTAATGGATTGCTTGTCCCGTTGCAGTTAAACTTGATGTTTGTTATATTTTATCAGTTTTATACTGTTGAAGGCTAATGATAAATTATTTTGCATTATCTTAGTCATAATATTTCTTACTGGGCTAGTTGAGTACCCTTTTTCTTTTATTGTTCTCTTCAGGAAATGAGAACGTAGCTGGGACTATTCGGGGAACGGAGTGACGGTCCAGATGATAGCATTAGTAGTCCTCACTATTCTATGAAATAGTGTGATAATAAATGTATTGAGGACCCCATTTGAGTTTTATAATGTCTAATAGACAATATTCGTATTAAAACTCTCAGTTCATGTTTTGTCGTATTTTACACGACAGTTATATTATTAAGTTGTATTTGAATTTTATACCATGTATTTGGCGACTCAAGATGGGTGATGTATACCTATTTTGGGGACGTCACAGTTGGTATCAAAGATTAGGGATATGATCCATGGCTGAGATGTGAGACAAAAACTAGGAGGGTAGAGACGAGGAATTCCTTCGCTAATATGACCTACCTAAGTTTATTTGTTATTTAATTAGTCGGTCAGAGTATAAGAATAATATGTGACATTTCAATTAACCCTTATTTTGTGGAAGTATTTGAAAATGGCATCCGAAAATGTTGAGATAAGCAATGAAGCATATGAGACCGTTGAGTCACCAACGATCAATACCTAGGATAATGTCCATCAGGATGGTAATAATCCTCAGGAAAACAAAAACACTGACCAAATGATGAACAATGGGATGTTCAGAGGCTTTATGCAATTGATGCAACATCAGGCGAGAACGACTCCTGTTCAAAATGCAGGTGAAACACTGGAAACTCTCGGACAGTCACCGCTAAACAGTTCAAAGAGCTGGGACCACCAGAGTTTATTGGAGAGCCAAAACCACTTATGTGACGCCCCCAAAATTAGGTATACATCACCCATCTTGGGTCGCCAGATACATGGTACAGAATTCAAATACAACTTACTAATACAACTGTTGTGTACAATACGACAAAACATAAACTGTGAGTTTGAATACAAATATTATCTACTAGAGATTATACAAACTCAAAAGGAGTCCTCATTACAATTATTATCATACTATTTCACAGAATAGTGAGGACTACTAATGCTATCCTCTAGACCATCACTCCGTTCCCCGACTCGTCCGAGCTATATTCTCATTTCCTGAAGAGTTATTATACGAGTTACCGCTTGCAGAGGTTTTCCCGGCCTTTTAGTCCCATTAAATTATAAGAAGCATGAGCGGTAAGCGAAATAAGCGAGACAAAAATGAGTGAGCGTAACGAGCTAATTCGATCTTGGGACGAACGAAGAGAGGGAGAGACGACGCCTTTACCGCAAGGGAAGTTGCGGAGGACGCACCGCAAGGGTAGCAGACCCGGGGGGGGGGACCCAGGGTAATCCCCTGAGGGGCATCCGGAGCGCCGGAGGAAAGAAGCGCAAGGATTGAGAGCCGGGACCGGCCGACCTCCTAGAGTCCTTTAGGAGGTGGAGGGAAGAAGCGAAGGATTGGCGCCGGGGACAGGCCGACCTCCTGGAGTCCTTTCCGGAACTCCGTGAGGGACGTCATGGAAGGATTGAACCCCGGCGGAAGGGGTGAACTCCGAGTGCGTTAGGAGGAACAAAGGCGTGGTAAAACCTGCAGTAAAAGGCGGTGAAAGAAAAGGTGAGCTCAACTAGCCCGGTAAAAGAAATATTATGACTAAGATAATGCGTAATAAATTATCATTAGTCTCCAACAATGTTAAACTGATAAAATATAATAGACATTAAGTTTAACTGCAGCGGAACAAGTAATTCATTAAAAGAGTCAAGTAGAAAATAAAATCTACTATCTTTTATGATTAAAAAAGTTTTTCATCACTATTATCATTTGAGACTTTCTTTAATAAATATTCCACATCATCGAATCACCCCTGCACTACGGCTAATGATATTCTTTAGTATCACGACCACAATTATCCATGCACTACGGGCCAAGAATATTTGTGTATTCATTAATGGTAATGATCATGCCAACAACTATCCATCAATGCACTACGGGCCAATGAGGACTTTTACCACATCACTTGTAACATTACGGTCATGATTACACCGAATAATCCTTGGTCATAATCATACCAAGTCCATCTATGCACTACAGGCCACAGATGACTTTCAACAAAATATAAACATGAGGATGATGACAATGATATAAGAATTCAATAAAACAAGTTCAAGAATTATTTTATCCAGGAATTATTAACGTCCAAATTGTCAACATGATACTGTTTTGTAGAGTAAAATTCAAGAATGATCAGAAAAATATTTCCATTAAAAGATACTGGATGAAGCGCAAATATCAAGGATATTCTACTAATTTCATGGAGTATAGAAGAAAAAACTTTAACCAACTGAGTATAATAAAGAATGGAATAACAAAAGAAATCAACATGCATGCGGTACTTCGCATAGACAAGTTATTCCAATAGAATAATAATAACGGAACCAGTTCAGGCAAAATTTTCACCGACAGGATGTTCCAACAGAATAATAAAGAGCGGAACCGAAGTAAAGGTGTAAAACACATGCATGAGGATGTTCCAAATGAATAATAATAAAGGCGGAACCGAGGTCTTGTGTAAAACATCTGCATGAGGATGTTCCAACGGAATAATAATAAAAAGCGGAACTAGGTGCCGTGTAAAACACGTATACATGATGTTCCAATGAGAATAATAGAAGAATGTCACCAAGTATAGGATAGACCGCGTATACAAGTTATTCCAACAGAATAATAAGAAATGGAATAACAATAGTTCTCTTCATGAATAAGAAAGAATAACACCCCTTACGAGTACAACAAATAATATTCCGTACCTTAAGAAGAAAATCTTTGGATATATAAGTAGTGAAAGTAGCGAGAATACTTTCTTCTTTCTCTCTATAGTTTATCTCTCTAGAGTTTCAGTGAATTTGTAAAAAAATAATGAATGAATGAGCTTCTATTTATAGAAAAATGGAATGCATAGTAACTAACTCATGAACGGTCAAGATTGATTTACTTTAATCTGACGGTCCATATTTAAAGCAAAATCTTTTAAATAAAATATAATATATTCTATTTATAATCTAATAAAACGAATAACTTTATAAAAGATTTTACTATGCAAACATTATGCGCGAGCACTATGCAAACACTATGCATAATAAAATATAATATATTCTAATTATTTTCTAATAAAATAGATAACTTTATAAAAGTATTTCATTTTATATATAAAAAGTTTTTACTATGCAAAATACTATGCAAACACTATGCATAATAGAATATAATATATTCTATTTATAGAATAACTTTATAAAAGTATTCTGTTTTATATAAAAAGATTTTCTGTATTATTACATTAATAATACCAACAAAACTGAGTGACTTATTACGTAAGCATCAATAATCAATACCGTGTGCTACTATGTAACCACGCGTATTACTGTACTTTTAACACCGGGTGTTTCAATAGTTAATGGTAAAACTTCCGCCGTTATTTTCATAAAGTATTTTTGTCGTTTTCTCAATCAAATAATAATTCCGTTGTATAGAGGTCCACCAATGATTGTGCTTAGTTGTACTAATATTCCTGTTAAAGCGAATATTTCCACCAATCGAATATTATATAACAACTTACGTACTTTTGCAAAATTTATAAATATTACCCACAACTATTATATCAATTTCACTCCATAATATTCAAAAATAATATTTATAGAAAATTCATCTTTATTCAAAAAGTTGGGGTTTTACAATCTCCCCTTCTTATGAAATTTCGCCCTTGAAATTAGGGTACATACCTAGTATGTCGAAGAGGTAAGGATACCTTGATTTCATTTCAGATTCTAACTCCCAAGTCATTTCCTCAACATCGTGGTTTCTCCACAAAACTTTGACTTGAGGTATAACCTCGTGCGTAGAATATGTTCCTTCTTATCCAAGATTTGAACAGGAACCTCTTCATACGTCAAATCTTCCGCTATTTCGTCCGGTTCCAACTCAATAATGTGGTTCGGGTCTTCCACATATTTACGTAACATGGATATGTGAAAAACGTTATGAACACGAGACATACTTGGCGGTAAAGCGAGTCTATAGGCCACAGTTCCTACTTGATCAAGGATTAAAAATGGGCTGATGAATCGAGGATTGAGCTTTCCTCTCTTTCTAAATTTCGTAACTCCTTTCCATGGAGCAACACGTAACAACACATGATCTTCTATATCGAATTCCACATCCTTTCGATGAAGATCAGCATAACTCTTTTGTCGATCTTGTGAGGTTTTTATACGTTGCCAGATCATTTGAATCTTTTTCGTAGTCATACGTAACAACTCTGGTCCCAACAACGTTACTTCACCCACCTCATCCCAAAGACATCGAGAAGCGACACTTTCTTCCATACAACGCTCGAATGGAGCCATGCCGATACTTGCTTGATAGCTCGTTGTTGTAGGAAAACTCCACCAATGGTAAGAACTTGTCCCAACTTCCCTTGAAATCGTGGACACAGAGTCTTAATAGATCTTCAAGAGTTTGAATATTCCTCCATCGTTCGGGTCCGTCCGTCTTCGAGGATGATATGTTTGAAGCTAAATCATAAATCTGTGCCCATAGCTTTTGACAAGATAACCCAAAATCGCGAAGTGAATCTTGGGTCTCGATCAGAAACTATGGATACTGGCATACCATGCAATCTTACAACCTCGTTTATGTATATACGAGCAAGACGTTCAAGTGTATAAGTTTCTCATATCGATAAGAAATGAACAGACTTGGTCAATCTATCAACAATGACCCAAATCGCATCTATGCCTTGAGAAACTTTGGGAAGACCAGTAACGAAATCCATGGTAATGTGCTCCCACTTCCATTCTGGAATTTCAAGTGGTTGCAATGGACCTTTTGGTACTTGATGCTCCGCCTTGACTCGTTGACATGTTAGACACCTTGAGATAAACAGTGCTATCTCTCTCTCTTCATATTGGCCCACCAAAATGTATGTCGAAGATCATGATACATTTTGGTACTCCCAAGATGGATTGCAAACGGTGTGTTGTGCGCCTCCATCATGATTTTATACTTTAAATTAGGGTCGTTAGGAACACAAATTCGAGTTGACTCAAGTATTCCTTCTTCATCGATTTCGCTTTCGCATCGCACCTTCTTGCACTTTCTTCCTCATACGCATCATTCCGGATCAGAATTTCGAAGCGACTTTAATTTTATCAATTAAAGTCGATTCTACTCATATATTTGCCATCATCACGTGGGTCCCTGGAGTCTTTATCTCTATCTCCATCCTTTGCAAGTCATACAAAATGGGCTTTTACGTTGACAATATTGCTTTTCGTGCCGCATATGATCTTCTACTCAATCGCTACCTACCACGTTTCGCTTTTCCAAGATGGTATTGGATAGTATGATCATAATCTTTTAACAGTTCAAGCCAACGTCGTTGTCGCATGTTGAGTTCCTTTTGAGTGAAGAAATATTTGAGGCTTTTTATGATCCATCAAGATCTCCACTTTCTCCCCATACAAGTAATGCCTCCAAATCTTTAGTCTTGCAGAACAACATTTGCTAACTCTAGATCATGAGTAGGATAATTCCTCTCATATTCTTTGAGTTGTCGTGAGGCATAGGCTATGACTTTCCCATATTGCAAGAGAACACATCCTAACCCTTTGCCGAAGCATCATCTTTGAGATGACAAATCCCTCCGAACCAGATGGTATTGTCAGAACAAGTGCTGAAATGAGTCTCCTCTTGAGTTCTTGAAAACTCTTCTCACATTCCTCGCTCCAACCGAACTTTGTATCTTTCCGAGTCAGCTGAGTTAGTGGAGTAGCGATTTGAGAAAACCCTTCTACGAATCTCCGATAATAACCAGCTAAGCCAAGAAAGCTACGTACTTCGGTCACTGATTTAGGTTGCTCCCAGCATTGAATAGCTTCAATCTTTGCTGGGTCAACAGATATTCCATGACTTGATACCACGTGCCCAAGGAATGCTACTTCATCAAGCCAGAACTCGTATTTCTTCAACTTGGCATAAAGCTTATATTCACGAAGCTTTTGGAGTATCAGCCTCAAGTGTTGCTCATGATCTTCACGAGTTTTGGAATATATGAGGATGTCATCAATAAAGATGACCACAAAGTGATCCAAATATTCCTTGAATACTTGGTTCATCATATCCATGAAGGCAGCAGGAGCATTAGTCAATCCAAAGGACATGACTAGGAATTCATAATGCCCGTACCGAGTTCTGAAAGTCGTCTTTGGAATGTCATCGATTCTAATCTTCAATTGGTGATATCCGGAACGAAGATCAATCTTTGAAAAGAATTTGGCTCCTTGCAACTGGTCAAACAGGTCATCAATACGTGGCAATGGGTACCTATTTTTGATGGTGACATGATTCAACTCCCGATAATCAATACAAAGTCGCATACTCCCATCTTTCTTCTTCACGAATAGAACAGGAGCACCCCAAGGAGAAATACTAGGATGAATAAAGCCAATATCTAACAATTCCTGCAGTTGAGTTTTTAACTCCTGAAGTTCAATAGGAGCCATTCAATATGGGGATTTAGAAATGGGTTTTGTACCGGGTTCAAGGTCGATACAAAATTCAATTTCACGCGCTCTGGGGTAGGCAGGAAGTTCTTCGTGGAATACGTCAGAAATTCATTAGCAATAGAAATATTATTCAAAAGCGGCGTATTTTTGTTTAGATCTCGTGGCATGAGCTAAGAAAGCTTGACATCCGTTTTTCAATAAACGAATAGTTTATGGCTTGAGATGAGCGGTGATTGATTTTAATGGTTTGGTTGCTTGAATTTGCATAATAGGTCGATTAGGAATATGAAAGCTAACAACCTTACGAAAATAATCAATTTTTGCATGATGAGTAGTTAACCAATCAATCCTAGAATTACATCAAATGCAAGTATTTTTAATGCAATAAGATCGACCGTGTAATGTGTGGGTACCAACTTGAACCAAACAAGACTTATAAACCGTGGATGTAATGAAGGTTTCTCCCAACGGAGTTTCCACAGATAAGTCAAAGTCTAATTTCTCCCGAGTCAAATTTAATCGTTGGCGCAAGTAGGAGAAATAAAAGAATGGGTAGAATCCAGATCAAATAAAGTGTAGACTTCGCTAGAGTTTATGATAAGCTTACCGTGATGACCTCATTCGGGTTCCTTGCTTTCCGGGAGGTCATAACAAACGCTCTCCCTTGCACTCACGGGCTTTTGACTTTTTCGGGGACGACCTTTGGTGCCTCCATCCTAGCTAAATTTATCTTGATGAACGACAAATAAGGCTAAGTGACCTTCTTTTCCACAATTATAACATGCTTTGACTGACATCGGCGCTAATTTGGTGATGTGTCCCTCCCCTCCGCATTTGAAGCATATGATAAGTGGTCTTTCTCATTCCTTAACAACGGGTGCTGGTGCTGAGGTCTTTCCATCATTGTTAAATCTCCTCTTCTTGAAATGTCTATTCTTATTGTTTTGGCCCTGATTACCACCGAAGTGGGTACCATTTATGGCCTGTTGATTCCCTCCACGCTTGTTGCCACCACTTCGATGACTGCTCTCACTGGTATTATCATTTTGCCGGCTGCTCTCTTTTGGTTGCGTTGACTCGTTATCGCGCTCCACCAACTGAGCCCTATTTATAACATCTAAATACAAACACAGTTTATGAGAAATAAGATGTTGACGTATCTCCGGCTTCAAACCTCTTAAAAACATTTGCGCCATTCTCTCTTCATTATCCACCAAGTGGCACGCAAACCGGGATAGCTCCGCAAATTTTGCCTCGTATTGCGACACGGTCATATTGTTTTTCTCCAATTTGATAAAATCCACCTCCTTCATGTGACGAATACTTTCAGGAAAGTATTTGTCATTGAACAAACTCTTGGGACTTCTCACAAGACATCTTGAGACAAAGACGAGTTCAAGACGCGTTTTTACCGATTCCCACCGATGAATCGCCTCTTCGCACAACATAAAGGCGTGAAAGGAACCTTTTGCTCCTAGGAGCATCCCAAGACATCAAATATCTTAGTGATCTACTTTTTATACATGCTTCCGCTTATAAGTGATTTTGGCTCTCCTTAAACTCCGGTGGTCCCGGCTCCTTGAATCGCTTTTAGCGGTGACACCTTGAGAGTTTCAGTGTTTCCACCTACATTTTGGACAGAGCCGCTCTCTTTCTTTGTTGCATGAATTGCATAAAGCCTCCGAACAATCCATCATTCATCATTTGGTCGTTGTTTTTGTTTGCATGAGGATTATCGCCTTCCGATGCACATTCTCTCCGATTATTGATTTGTGGAGACTCAACGCGGCCTCTTGTGCTCCATTGTTATTCTCAATATTTTTGGATGTCATTTTCAGACATCGCCACAAAACAAAGGTTAATTGACATGTAACATAATATCTCTAAACTCGACCAACCAATTTAAATACAAAATAAATTTAAGTAGGTCATACTAAGCGAAGGAATTCCTGTCTCTCCCTCCTAGTTCTAGTCTCACATCTTAGCTGTGGATCATATCCCTAAGCTTTGATACCAAACTGTGATGCCCCCAAAATTAGGTATACATCACCCATCTTGGGTCGCCAGATACATGGTATGTAATTCAAATACAACTTACTAATACAACTGCGTCAGGTATGCAGATGACGACAAAACATAAATTGTGAGTTTGAATACAAATATTATCTACTAGAGATTATACAAACTCAAAAGAGTCCTCATTACAATTATTATCACAAGATTTCACAGAATAGTGAGGACTACTAATGCTATCCTCTGGACCATCACTCAGTTCCCCAACTCATCCCAAACTATATTCTCATTTCCTAAAGAGAGCAGTGAAAGAAAGGGTGAGCTCAACTAGCCCGAAGAAGAAATATTATGACTAAGATAATGCGAATAAATTATCATTAGTATCCAACAATGTTAAACCGATAAAATATAATAGACATCAAGTTTAAGCTGCGATTGGAACAAGCAATCCATTAAAAGAGTCAAGTAGAAAATAAAATCTACTATCTTTATGATTAAAAAGTTTTTCATCATGTTATCGCCGAGACTCGACTTTAATAAATATTCCACATCATCGAATCACCTCGCACTACTACAAGGATATTCTTTAGTATCACGACCACAATTATTCATGCACTACGGGCCAAGAATGTTTGTGTATTCATTAATGGTCATGATCATGCCAACAAGCTGCCCATCAATGCACTCACGGGCCAATGAGGACTTTTACCACATCACTTGTAACATTACGGTCATGATTACACCGAATAATCCACGGTCATAATCATACCAAGTCCATCTATGCACTACTGTGCCACGAGATGACTTTCAACAAAATATAAACATGAGGATGATGACAATGATATAAGAATTCAATAAAACAAGTTCAAAAATTATTTTATCCAGGAATTATTAACGTCCAAATTGTCAACATGATACTGTTTTGTAGAGTAAAATTCAAGAATGATCAGAAAAATATTTCCATGAAAAGATACTAGATGAAGCGCAAATATCAAGGATATTCTACTAATTTCATGGAGTATAGAAGTCAAAACTTTAACCAACTGAGTATAATAAAGAATGGAATAACAAAAGAAATCACCATGCATGCGGTACTTCGCATAGACAGGTTATTCCAACAAAATAATAATAACGGAACCAGGTCAGGCAAAATTCGCACCGACAGGATGTTCCAACAGAATAATAAAGACGGAACCAGGTCCGGTGTAAAACACACAGACAGGATGTTCCAACAGAATAATAATAATACGACGGACACGGAACCGGTCAAATGTAAAACCTATGACAGGATGTTCCAACGGAATAATAATAAAGAGCGTAACCAGTGGGTGTAAAACACACAGATGAGGATGTTCCAATGTAATAATAGAAGAATGTCACCAAGTATAGGGTAGATGGCAGATTACAAAGTTATTCCAACAGAATAATAAGAAATGGAATAACAATAGTTCTCTTCATGAATAAGAAAGAATAACACCCCTTACTTAGTACAACAAATAATATTCCGTACCTTAAGAAGAAGAGTACTGGATATATAAGTAGTGAAGTAGCAGAATACTTTCTTCTTTCTCTCTATAGTTTATCTCTCTAGAGTTTCAGTAAATTCGTAAGAAAATAATGAATGAATGAGCTTCTATTTATAGAAAAATGGAATGCATAGTAACTAACTCATAACAGACGAGATTGATTTACTTTAATCTGACGGTCCATATTTAAAGCAAAATCTTTTAAATAAAATATAATATATTCTATTTATAATCTAATAAAACGAATAACTTTATAAAAGATTTTACTATGCAGGCACTATGCAAATACTATGCATAATAAAATATAATATATTCTAATTATTGTCTAATAAACAGATAACTTTATAAAAGTATTCATTTTTATATAAAAAGATTTTACTATGCAAAATACTATGCGAACACTATGCAACACTATGCATAATAAAATATAATATATTCTATTTATAGAATAACTTTATAAAAGTATTACATTTTTTATATAAAAGATTTTTCGTATTATTACATTAATAATACCAACAAAACCGAGTGACTTATTACGTAAGCATCAATAATCAATACTGGTGCTACTATGCAACCATAGCGTAGACATTTATACTTTTTAACACCGGGTGTTTCAATAGTTAACCAGTAAAACTTCCGCCGTTATTTTCATAAAGTATTTTTGTCGTTTTCTCAATCTGACAATAATTCCGTTGTGGGGTCCACCAATGATTGTGCCGTTGTACTAATATTCCCTATTAAAACGAATATTCCCCGACCAATCGAATATTATATAACAACTTGTGTACTTTGCAAAATTTATAAATATTACCCACAACTATTATATCAATTTCACTCCATAATATTCAAAAATAATATTTATAGAAAATTCATCTTTATATTCAAAAAGTTGGGGTTTTACAACTTAAGGCGGAGACGTGGATAAAGCAGATCACCAAGATATTTGATGTCTTGTGATGCTCCAAGGAGAAAAAGGTTCCCTTTGCCACCTTTATGTTGCGAGGAGAGGCAGACTACTGGTGGAAATCGGTAAAGCGTACTCAACCTACCACACTGAATATGTCTTGGGAGAAGTTTCAAGAACTGTTCAACGATAAGTACTTTTCCGAAAGCATTCGTTACATGAAGGAGATAGAGTTCATCAAGCTGGAGCAGAACAATATGACTGTGTCACAGTACGAAGCTAAGTTTGCCGAGTTGTCCCGGTTTGCGTCTTACTTGGTTGATAATGAGGAGAGAATGACGTGGATGTTACTAAGAGGTTTGAAACCCGAGATACGTCAATACTTAATTTCTCACAAGCTGTGTTTGTATTCAGATGTTGTAAATAGGGCTCAGTTATTAGAGCGCGATAACGAGTCAACCCAACCAAGAGAAAGCAGCCGGCAAAATGATAATACCAGTGATAACAGTCATCGAAGTGGTGACAACAAACGTGGAGGGAATCAACATGCCAGAAATGGTAACCACTTCGGTGGTAATCATGGCCAAGACAATAAAAGTGGATATTTCAAGAAGAGGAGATTCAACAATGATGGAAAGACGTCATCACCAGCACCCGTTGTTAAGGAAGGAGAATGACCACCTATTATATGCTTCAAATGCGGAGGGGAGGGACACATCAGTCCAAACTGTGCGCAGCAGTCCAAAACGTGTTACAATTATGGAAGAGAAGGTCACCTAGCTAGATTTTTTGTACTGGGAAGCCAAGTCCAGTTGGAACGGTGACACCAAATGTCTCCCCAGAAAAGTCAAAACGAGTAGTTCAAGGGAGATCGTTTGTTGTGACCTCCCAAAAAGCAAGGAACCAGAGCAAGGTCATCACGGGTAAGCTTATCATAAACTCTAGCGAAGTATATACCTTATTTGATACCAGTTCTACCCATTCTTTTATTTCCCCTACTTGCGCTCAATGTTTAAATTTGACTCCGGAGAAATTAGACTTTGACTTATCTGTTCAAACTCCGTTGGGAGAAACCTTTATTACATCCACTGTTTATAAGTCTTGTTTGGTTCAAATCGGTACCCTCACATTACCTGTCGATCTTATTTCATTGAAAATACTTATATTTGATGTAATTCTAGGGCTTGATTGGTTAAGTACTCATCATGCAAAAATTGATTATTTTCGTAAGGTTGTTAACTTTCATATTCCTAACCAACCTATTATGCGAATTTAAGCAACCAAACCACTAAAATCAATCACTGTCATCTTAAGCCATAAAGCTATTCGTTTATTGAAAAATGGATGTCAAGCTTTCTTAGCTCATGTCACAAATTTAAAAAAAAATACGTCAGTTTTGAATGATATTTCTATTGTTAATAAATTTCCTGACGTATTCCCTAAAGAACTTCCTGGCCTACCCCCAGAGCGTAAAATTTAATTTTGTATACAAAACCCATTTCCAAAGCCCCATATTGAATGACACCTATTGAACTTCAGGAGTTAAAGACCCAACTGTAGGAATTGTTAGACATCGGTTTCATTCGTGCTAGTACGTCTCCTTGGGGTGCTGCTGTTCTATTCGTGAAAAAGAAAGATGGGAGTATGCAACTTTGTATTGATTATCGGGAGTTGAACCATGTCACTGTCAAAATTAGATATCCATTGACTCGCATTGATGATCTGTTTGACCAATTGCAAGGCGCCAAATTCTTTTCAAAGATCGATCTTCGTTCCGGATATCATCAATTGAAGATTAAAACTGATGACATTCCAAAGACTGCTTTCAAAACTTGGTACGGGCATTACGAATTCTTAGTCATGTCTTTTGGATTGACTAATGCTCCTGCTGCCTTCATGGATATGATGAACCGAGTATTCAAGGAATATTTGGATCACTTTGTGGTCGTCTTTATTGATGACATCCTCATTTACTCCAAAAGTCGTGAATATCATGAAAGCAACACACGAATTTGATACTCCAAAAGCTTCGTGAAAACAAGTTATATGCCAAGTTGAAGAAATGTGAGTTCTGGCTTGAGGAAGTAGCATTCCTTGGGCACGTAATATCAAATCACAAAATATTTATTGACCTGGCAAAGATTGAAGCAATTCAAAGTTAGGAGCAACCTAAGTCAGTGACCGAAGTACATAACTTTCTCGGCTTAGCTGGTTATTATCGGAGGTTCGTGGAAGGATTTTCTCGAATCGCTACTCCATTACCTCAGCTGACTCGAAAAGATACAAAATTTGGTTGGAGTAAGGAATGTGAGAAGAGTTTTCAAGAACTCAAGAGGAGGCTCATTTCAGCACCTATTTTAACAATATCAGCTGGTTCGGAGGGATTTGTCATATACAGCGATGCTTCAGGCAAAGGTTTAGGGTGTGTTCTCATGCAACATGGGAAAGTCATAGCCTATGCCTCACAATAACTCAAAGAATATGAGAGGAATTATCCTACTCATGATCTAGATTTGGCAGCTGTCGTTTTTGTGCTTAAGATTTGGAGGCATTACCTGTATGGAGAGAAGGGGGAGATCTATACGGATCATAAAAGCCTCAAATATTTCTTCACTCAAAAGGAACTCAACATGCGACAACGACGATGGCTTGAGCTATTGAAAAATTACGATCATACCATTCAATACCATCATGGAAAAGTAAACGTAGTAGCTGACGCATTGAGTAGAAGATCATATACGGGTACGAATGTGATATTGTCAACGGAAAGGCCCATTTTGTATGACTTACAAAGGATGGAGATAGAGTTAAAGACTCCAGGGACCCATGTGATGATGGCGAATATATGAGTAGAACCGACTTTAATTGATAAAGTTAAAGCTACTCAAGCTACAGACCTAGAGCTGATGCGTATGAGGACGAAAGTTCAAGAAGGTGCTATTCCGGAAGCAAGAATCAATGAAGAAGGAATACTTGAGTCAACTCGGACTTTGTGTTCTAACAATTCTGACTTGAAGTATAAAATCATGATGGAGGCGCACAACACACCGTTTACAATCCATCTTGGGAGTACCAAAATGTATCGTGATCTTTGACATACATTTTGGTGGAGCAATATGAAGAGAGAGATAGCGGGGTTTATCTCAAGGTGTCTAACTTGTCAACGAGTTAAGGCGAAGCATCAAGTGCCAAAAGGTCCATTGCAACCACTTGAAATTACAGAATAGAAGTGGGAGCACATTACTATGGATTTTGTTACTGGTCTTCCCAAGGTTTCTCAAGGTATAGATGCAATTTGGGTCATTGTTGATAGATTGACCAAGTCTTCTCATTTCCTACCGATACGAGAAACTTATACACTTGAACGTCTTGCTCGTATGTACAGAAACGAGATTATAAGATTGCATGGTATGCCAGTATCCATAGTTTCTGATCGAGACCCAAGATTCACTTCACGATTTTGGGTTAGTTTACAAAAAGCTATGGGCACGGATTTACGATTTAGTTCGGCATATCATCCTCAAACGTACGGGTAGTCGGAGAGGACTATTCAAACTCTTGAATATTTATTAAGACTCTGTGTCCTTGACTTCAAAGGAAGTTGGGACAAGTTCTTACCATTGGTGGAGTTTCCCTACAACAATAGTTACCAAGCAAGTATTGGCATGGCTCCATTTGAGGCGTTATATGGAAGAAAATGTAATTCTCCAGTATGCTGGGATGAGGTGGGTGAAGCAACATTGTTGGGACCGGAGGTTGTACATATGACTACGGAAAAGATTCAAACGATCCGACAACGTATAAAAATCTCACAAGATTGACAAAAGAGTTATGCTGATCTTCATCGAAAGGACGTGGAATTCAATATTGGAGATCATGTGTTGTTACGTGTTGCTCCATGGAAAGGACTTACGAGATTTGGAAAGAGAGGAAAGCTCAATCTTTGATTCATTGGCCCATTTTTAATCCTCGATCGAGTAGGAACTGTGGCCTATAGACTCGCCTTACCGCCAAGTATGTCTTGTGTTCATAACGTTTTTCACGTATCTATGTTACGTAAATATGTGAAAGACCCGAACCACATTATTGAATTAGAACCAGACGAGATAGAGGAAGATTTAACGTATGAGGAGGTACCTGTTAAAATCTTGGATAAGAATGATCATATTCTACGCTCCAATGTTATACCTCAAGTCAAAGTTTTGTGGAGAAATCACGATGTTGAGGAAATGACCTGGGAGTTAGAATCTGAAATGAAGTCAAGCTATCCTCACCTCTTCGACATACCAGGTACACACCCTAATTTCGAGGACGAAATTTCATAAGAAGTGGAGGTTGTAAGACTCCAACTTTTATGAATAAAGATTAATTTTTTCTCGAAATATATTTTTAAATATTATGGTGTGGATTTGATATAATGTTATAGTTGTGAGTATTATTTACAAATTTTGCAAGGTAAGCAAGTGGTTATATAATATTCGATTGGTCGGAGAATATTCTGAAAGTAGTATGCACACAAGCCAATCATGTTTGATGATAAAACATATACTTTGTAACAATCTTATTCATTTATTAATAAAAAGTATTAATTTATTAAAGGCTTTTAATTATCTACATAATGTTGTTTTATAATATGTGATAAACCCATAGTTTTAAGCAATGCTTTTAGAATAATGATGATGATCATTCTAATGAGATCTAAATTCTTAGAAAGCTTAAAACTAAAATGGTTCCCAATCGTTGGATTACTAAATTGGGAATTAGTAAATCTGGATAGCTTGCTCATTGGATGAGGATGATTGATCTCATGATCATTTGAGTGGAGACACTAAAGCAAGTATGTAGGTGCTTATTAGAGAATAAATTCACCGAACATGGCTCGCTAAGGAATACCTAATGGAGTTTTACTTGCCTATCAATAGGAATTCCTGTAGTGATAGTAGTACAAGTGATCCTTGGACTTGAGATCATCATAGTATCTTGTGTATGATGAGTTATACTTTGACTTATTCCTTAAGACCCTTAGTGTAAAACCCTAACTTTTTTAATAAAGATGAATTTTCTATAAATATTATTTTTGAATATTATGGAGTGAAATTGATATAATGATATAGTTGTGGGTAATATTTATAAATTTTGTAAAGTACGCAAGTTGTTATATAATATTCGATTGGTCGAGGAATATTCGTTTTAACAGGGAATATTCGTACAACCAGCACAATCATTGGTGGACCCTACAACGGAATTATTGTTGGATCGAGAAAACGACATAAAAATACTATATGAAAATAACGCAGTGAAAGTTTTATCGTTAATCGTTGAAACAATTAGATGTTAAAAGTACAAAGAATACACGTGATTGCATAGTAGCACACGATATTAATTATTGATGCTTACGTGATAAGTCACTCAGTTTTGTTAGTATTATTAATGTAATAATATAGAAAATCTTTTTATATAAAACAGAATACTTTTATAAAGTTATTCTATAAATAGAATATATTATATTCTATTATGCATAGTGTTATATATAGTGTCTCGCATAGTATTTTGCATAGTAAAATCTCTTTTATATAAAACAAAATACTTTTATAAAGTTATCGCTTTTTATTAGACAATAATTAGAATATATTATATTTTATTATGCATAATGTTTTGCATAAGGCCTACTGCATAGTATTTGTATAGTAAAATCTTTTATAAAGTTATTCGCTTTTATTAGATTATAAATAGAATATATTATATTTTATTTAAAAGATTTTGCTTTAAATATGGACCGCCGATTAAAGTAAATCAATTTGGACCGTTCATGAGTTAGTTCTTATGCAATCCATTTTTTATAAATAAGCTCATTCCTTCATTATTTTCGCATTTAATTCACTAAAACTCTAGAGAGAGAAACTATAGAGAGAAAGAAAATGTTCGCTACTTCACTACTTCTATATCCAAAGACTCTTCTTTCTAAGGTAGGGAATATTATTTGTTTGTACTCGTAAGGGATGTTATTCTTTTGTATTCATGAAGAGAACTTATGTTATTCCATTCTTTATTATTCTCGTTGGAATAACTTGTATCTGTGATCTACCCTATACTTGGTGACATTCTTCTATTATTCCGCTCTTTACTATTCTCATTGGAATATCTTGTTTGTGCATTTTACAACCTCGGGACGATTCCATCTTTATTATTCTCGCATTGGAATATCCCGTCTACACGTTTCTGTACGACTTAATTAAAATTCTTTATTATTATTCATTGGAATATCTTGTTTGTGTGTTTTATGGGACCGATTCCATCCTTATTAATATTATTCATTGGAATAACTCCGTCTTATGGCTAAGTACCGCATGCATGGTGATTTCTGTTGTTTTTCCATTCTTTATTATTCTGTTGGAACATCCTGTCGGTGTGAATTTTGTGACGCCCCCAAAATTAGGTATACATCACCCATTCTGAGTCGCCAGATACATGGAACAAAATTCAAATACAACTTTATTTATATAACTATTGAGTTGTTGTATAGAAAAGTATTCCGACTGGTAGGGCGGGAATATACTTGAAGAAAACTTGCACTACGCTCAAAACTTTCTTAAACTCTAAAGAAATACGCTCAAGATTATAGAAGAAGAACTCTCTCTATAGTTTCTCTCTCTAGAGTTTCAAATTGAATTAAGTAAGAAATAATGAAGGAATGAGCTTCTATTTATAGAAAAATGGATCGTGATAATAACTAACTCATGAACGGTCCAGATTAATTTACTTTTAATCGGACGGTCCATATTTAAAGCAAAATCTTTTAAATAAAATATAATATATTCTATTTATAATCTAATAAAACGAATAACTTTATAAAAAAATTTACTATGCAAACACTATGCATAATAAAATATAATTGTAACATCAATCAACAATCATATGAATAACTCATAATCATAATTGTGATTCTAAATTCCTCTTCGCACCCAGGACGAAGATAATTTTCATCACCTATCTTCACCTGAAACATCAAAAATCATGGTTATACCAAATCATAATTCTTGTTCATAATCATACTAATAAATTCATCTTTGCACTACGGCCAAAGATATTCATTAACAATTCATCTTTGCACTACAAGCCAAAGACATACAACTATATTTTAGAAGAGTCAAGTAGAGCATGATATCTACTATCTTCTACAAATTAAAAGTGTATAACCAATATTTTATCGCTGAGACTCAGCTTAAATAATCCACATCATCGAATTATCCATGCACTACGGCCAATGATATTCGTTAGTATCACATCCATGAATTATCCATGCACTACGGCCAAAGATATTCATTATTATCACATCCATGAATTAATATTTCATCTCTGAGACTTAGCTCAATAATTAATCCATATCATCGAATCATCCCTGCACTACAGGCCAAAGATATTCATTAGTATCACGACCACGAATTATCCATGCACTACGGGCCAAAGATAATCGTGTTTTCATCAACGGTCCTGATCATGCCATAAAATAATTCATCTTTGCACCCTTGGCCGAAGAGAATCCATAGCCATAATTATACCAAAAACTGTCCATCAATGCACTACGGGCCAATGAGGACTTTTTTCACATCATTTGTAACATACAGTCATGATTATACCGAATAATCCCTGGGCATAATCATATCAAGTCCATCTATGAACTACGGCCAAAGATGACTTTCAACACAATATAAGCATGAGGATGATGACAATGATATAAGAATAAATCAAATGAGATAAATGATAAATATTAAACATTTATAATACAATTTATCCAGCGTTCAATAATAACCAAATGTTATCAATCACTTAATAATCTCATAATCTAATATCATTAATATTATAATAATATTTTAATCATTTCTTAAACTTATAAATAATTTATTTCAATTGTTTACACTTTATCAAATAATGCATTTAATCATTCAAAAATGTCATACTCATAAGATTTCATCATCAATGATCAAATCCCTCATCAAAAATCTGCATATACCCTATATCGGATTCTCAAGCCATAAAATCTTATTTTCCAATTTTATTACTTCACATAACATATTTAATTCATTTTCTCATAACTAGTTTATTTTCATAAAAAATACCAAATCAGTCCCAAAAATATTTTTTTCCTGGGATTTAGCATAATATAGTCCCATCTTGAACATATATTTTTCTCAGAATTTTTAAAATTTATTTACTATTTTTCATATGGCTAAACTTCCGAATATTTAGACATTTATCATAAATTATACTTTTGTCCAAAATTTCTGAAATTTACAGGGTATACTCCTGTTATATACATGTACTCCTAATAAAAATTTTACCAATTTTGGAGTTAACCAAAAGGAGTTATAAGAGTTTACTTTTAAAATTGTCTTTTCCCATAAAATCCATAACTCTTAATCTATACATCCAAAAATCGCCATTTTTGGACACAATTTAGAAAACTCATTAAATTATCATTTCAAATTTTTCTAGAATTTTTTAGGGTCAGAAAAATTATGAATCTGCCCCTGGCAGAAACCCCTTTTTAATGAAAATACTCTTCCTATGAATATGAAGGATCATTTACCATGCATGTGATAATCCACATAGACAGGTTAATCCAGCAGAATAATAAAGAATGGAATAACAGAAGGATTCACCATGCGTGCAATAAACTACACCGACAGGTTATTCCCATAAATAATGGAACCGAGTAAAGGCGTAAATGCACGTATGTGATATTCCGGCGAATAATAAATAATGGAACTGTGTCAGGCGAACGCACGCGCATGTGATATTCCGGAATAATAATAAATAATGGAACAGTCCCACAGAACGTAAGCGCATGTGATATTCCGGCGAGAATAATAAAGAACGGAATATTAGAAGAATTTTACCATGTATGCGATACTTCAGATAAACACGTTATTCAACATAATAATAAAGAATGGAATAATGGAAGAATTTCACCAAGTATAGGGTAGTCCACAGATATCTGAGTTATTCCAACAGTAATAATAAATAATAATAATAATATCCTTTACGAAAAGCACGACAATTATATCCCCTACCTTAAAAAGAAAAGTATTTAATCGGTAGGGGTGAAATATACTTGAAGAAAACTCAGACTTTACACTCAAAGCTTTCTTAAACTCTAAAGAAATACGCTCAAGATTATAGAAGAAGAACTCTCTCTATAGTTTCTCTCTTTAGAGTTTCAGTGAATTTGTAAGAAATAATGAAGGAATGAGCTTCTATTTATAGAAAAATGAACTGCATAGTAACTAATTCATGAACGGTCCAGATTGATTTACTTTTAATCGGACGGTCCATATTTAAAGCAAAATCTTTTAAATAAAATATAATATATTCTATTTATAATCTAATAAAACGAATAACTTTATAAAAAAATTTACTATGCGAACACTATGCATTGAATAGATATTTGAAAATTTTTTTTTAACTTGTTCTTAGATAATGATTAAAACTTGTTTAATTAGTATTTGTTTTAATCTTCTTTACCAAGCAATGGAGTTATGAAATAGTAAGGCTTATAGGAGATATAGTAGCTTATATAGCAGATATAGCATGAATGTAAACGACACAGCTTGTTTTTAAGTGGTTCAGAGAGCACTCAAAGCTCCTAGTCCACTCTTCTACTCAACGAAAGTAGGATATCCACTAAGGATGTCTTTTACAATCTTCAATCAATCACACAGATTCCTTCTAGATCAAGCCAGCCTCAGAACTTCTAGTTCACTTGAACTCTTCAAGTCCAAAGCAGATTTCGCTTTCTTACAGCTTCACTATTTAACTCTTCAAGTCCAAAGCAGATTTGGTACTCTTCTTCAATTGATTGATAGTTGTTGAGTTCTTGATGGTTGCTACTCGCTTGTTGTCGGTAAGCATCGGTTCGTTAAGAATCGAGTAATGAAAGCAAGCTTTGCAATATCTCGATCGTAGAGTTGAGCTCGAGAGAGATGTTCACGTTGTTTGATTAATGCTTGCTTTTTTCTCTCTCATCCGTCTCGATCTCAGATATATGTGATGTTGAAAACTATCCATTGGATCCATCCGCTGTGGCATTAAATGCATCCGAACTTTCAGATCGCGGATGGAGACATTTCGCACATCTTCCAATTTCGTGATTCGCCCATCGACACCGCAGTCGCTTTTCACCTACCACCGAAAAGGTATTTTGTCCTCTTACCCATGGTACTATCCTTAGCTTCTTCACTACGCTTCTTTGTTGCATACTAAGGATATTTCATATATTCTGGACCGATGAGCATCGCAAAGATCTCGGGATCCATTCTCACTTGTTGAAAACATGATCATGAGGCTCGACGCTTTTCGACATGAGATGATGATGCTCTACGATTTGATCGTGGTGTTCTACGATTTAGATCGTAGTGTCTTTGACATCTTTGCATACTACGGCTTATTAGTTCGAGAGCACTACGATTTCCTTCATCCTTCAGACACTACTATCTTCTCTTCTCTCGTGTTGTTGATTCTACGCCCCGAGAGCACACTACGATCGCTGACTTGTAAAACTTCATGTTTCCTTCAAAGATATCGCGATCGTAGAGTTGGCTCGACAAACGCTGGGACCACTCTACGATTTTCGAAGAGTCCCCTTCAAGGCGTGCACACTACGCATCTTTAGGCTCTACATTTTCTCGCTTCGACTTCTAGAATGTTGATCGATGGATGCACTACGATTTCTTCAAGACTAATCTATTACATCTTAAGATCAACCTAACAGCTTTTGATCTTTCTATCTATACATTCTTTATCGTAATGGTACACGTTGAAAGCTTAGATCAACCTAACAATTTTGATCTATCACTAAGTCCTCTTGTATATATATTCATTTAAGGACCTTACAAATAATCATGAATATATACATTTAAAACATCAAATCATAATATGCATTCTCCCAACAATCTCCCCTATTTGATGTCGACATAACCAAGGAGATTTGTTGTCATGATTATTAGTGACTAGATGCATTTGCAGTGAAATTTAAAATGACTTAGTATTTCAAATGAGCAAATTTAAATTTCTAGAGAATAAGTATGAATTTATTGATGATCGTAAGATATTACAATTCAAAGATTACATCAATAGAAATTTAAGTTTTAACTTATCTCTGCTTTCCTTGACCTCTTATTTGGAGGTGGGTTGGCATACCTCAAATTTCTTCTTTTCCTTTCGAGCTTCCTCATTTTTGCTAACTCTTCCATTTCGCCAGACTTAGAATCGGATTCTCTTCATGTCTCGCGCATGAATGCAGGATCTCCAATTGGCATTCTTATATGACAAAGAGACACGCCTTGTGAGCTAGAGTTGGGCTCTCGATGACTCAGAGGAATAGTCGCTATAATTGTCGATGATCGCGCATCGCTGAGTCTTGGCAGAGGATGATGTCTCGAAAGCATGAAATCGACTTCTCCCCTTTTTCGAAGTTTCATGACCTCTTCCTCTCCGCTTTGGCCTCCTTGATCTCCTTTCCTTTATTATTCTCCCTTTATGTCAAGATCAAGGGTTCAATATCGGCAGACAAACCATTAACTCCTCGAACAAGCTCATTCAATTGGCTTTTGGGTTCGAGCAATGTCCTCTCTATTTTCCTTGATCTATTTTTTCACTCTAGCTTTCTTTATTTTGGAGGATCATGTAATCATATCATTATGTTTCTCCCGATTGGCATAAGATTTCGGAAGTCATAGATGTAGGCTTTCAAGTTGAGAATATTGTCCAAAGATAATTTGATGTTGACGATCTTGGTGTTTCGCATTTCAAGTATAACCTCTCTTTGCTTGGCAAAGAACTCGAAGTGGATCTCATCTCTCGTCTCGATATACTCTTCGTAATCTCTTTGATAATTTCCTTAGCCTCTTTGTAAGCTCAAGATTCATAGTGCTGTGGAGATTATTTGCAAATGTGATCATTTGATTCAATTTTTGATATTGATGAGATCAGAGTGAGTTTCTGTGCTTGCTTCTATAGACTTGATCATTTTTTCAGAGGTGTCTTTCAAGTCATCCTTGGTAAGTGTGCTTGGGAGAGTATCATTTTCTTGAGGATTTTTCATTTGAGGGGTTTTTGGGTGAGATTGATCTTGCAGATTGTAAAGAGCGAGATCAAGACCAAGTAGTCATGTGATGAGGAGGATGGTATATCACCTGAGGGGCTTGGGTTTGATATTCGGGATAGTGACTCTACGATTTCAATATTGGACTCTATGATGTGGCTTGAGTCCGGAATCAGAGAGTTGGTGATTTGAGGGAGCAGGTAAGGTTGACTTCTTTCGTTCTTCGCCATGTAATTTTGGGATTCTCGCAGAATCGAAACCCGATTGATCGGATCGAGAGTTACTTCCACCATTTAGGAAATTCATAGAAATAGCTAAATGAAGATGATGGCAGTGATTAACTCTAAAACCGGTAGGGATAGACAATACCTCGTGTTTATCTTTTGATGAGGAATGGTTGGTAAGTTGTTTTTTGGCAAAGATGACTTTCCTCGAAATCCATTAGCCGTAATCGAGATTGCCGGATATTCCTCAAGCTCCGTAACATGTGATCCCATGAGTTCGTGGATTTGAGCTTGATGGTATGCCATCATGGGTAGTAGGAAAACAATTGAGTGTACATATAGCTCCTAAATCCATCTTTCCCTACACCAGTTGATTTCAAGCTCATCATTATCATCATCTTTTTTCTTCTTCATTTTCTTTCAAGATTCCATTATCTCAATGGTCTCTCGAGGGTTTGGCATCGCTCAATTTCATCTTGAGCAAGGACCCTTCTTCACCCATCGGGATGTCAGCGAGGCTCCCCTCAAGATGAACATCTTCGAGCAAAGAGACTTCTCTCCCTCACCGTGTATACTCAATCATGAGAATTTTGTGGATCTCCCCCTCACCGAGCAATCGTCCTTTTCGCTTGTTTGGGGCGCTTCTACTTTTGTAGCCCACTTTTGGCTTCCTTTTCAAAGACTTTTTCATTCTCAAGAATATACTTTTCGACCAAATTTTTTTTTTTGCTTTTCATTGGTTTAGCCACAACTTCTCGGACTCTCTCGAGTCTTAGCTTTGTCATGTTGAATGCCTACTATTCTTGAGGCGCCTTCTTCCATTTCTCGCCACACTTGGCCTCGCTTTTTCGAGAACAAACAGAGTCTCTACGATCAAGAAACTGCTGGTCTTTTGGACTTATGACCAGCTTTTTGTTCTTCTTTAGGATCCGTGAAATGGTGGCTTGATCCTCTTTCCTTCTTCTTCTTGCTGTTGCATCTTTCTTAGCCTTCTTAGAGTCTCTATATCGAGGACTCTACAGAATGTTAGTCAGAGATCCTCGAGGCTCTTCGATTTGTCTTGCTCCTTAGCTTTCTCTTGCCCTTGCTTTTTCCGCAAGAGCAGAGGGTTCTCCTTGTCTCGCTTCTTCTTCTTCTTCTTCAACTTCCCCGACAACAGATATGTTTCCGTGAATGCTCGCCCTTTAGTTCCCCAGCTTCTCCCATCGGACTCACCATCATTCTTACATAATCAAGCAGGTTCCTTTCCCAATTCTTAAACAATCATGTGTCATTCTTCGATTTGGGTTGATGGCTTCTCCTTCATTATCCCCAATTTTGTCACCAAAGGCAGATTGCGTAACGATGCTTATGAATCTCCCATACAAAGATCTTCTTGAGTGCTTTTGATTTCTTCGAGTCGACGATCCACTTGTCGATCCACTTGAGTAAACAAATCCCATAGTTGAAGTTCAGGTACCATGAACCATGGGCCGACATGAGCTTAAGTCGAGTCTCATTTATCGAAGTCATGACCGAGCTCTTCGCAGCAGATGCATTTCCCAATAATGTCACCCAAAAATTGCACCTTTGAGGGAACTCCTTCTTTTGTAGCCTTTCACAGAGGGATTCTTCTTTGTGGTGCATTTTCTTCAAGCCCTCTCGAAGCTTATGTCGCCTAGAAATGGGTGCCCCACGCTCTGAAACCTAGGGCCGATTGAAGTTTTCTTCCCTTAGCCTCATTTCAACTCCTCTTACTCGTAGTAGTGATGGTGTTGTGTTCAGACACTCCATTCTTGTAGAACTCCTTCACTAGCTTGGGATAGATGAGGGTGTTTGCTCAGCTTCTTCGAGACTCGCTTCTTCAAGAGTGCTTAAGGTCTTGTGAAATTTTGGTGGAGCATCCTTGAACTCATCAAACAGAGTCTCAGAGTCTCAAATTACATTTGAAGCAAGCCCATCGATTCTCAGAGTTGAGAAGTGGGATACGAACGAGCTTTCTTTTTGATTTAGGGTTTTGCTTGAGAGAGAGAGAGAGAGATAATCTTTTGAACTTCAGATTTCAAAAACACGGTTCCAATTTGTACTTCAGTAGCTCTCTCTCTTTTGACTTAGTGGGATGTGTGTCGCTTTTTGCTTGGCTCTCACGATTTTGACTGCGTGAATGAATGTACCGATTTGCCCTTTGAGTCTTCAGAGTCGAGATGTCCTTAGGATGACCACGATCGTAGAGGTAGTCTTCTCGTCGTTGAGTCCGGCCCCGCGATCGATCGTCGAGTCCGTCCTAGCAGTCGTTGAGTCCGATCACCATTCGTAGAGAGTCCGCCCCACGATCGTCGAGTCCGTCCGGCAGCCGTTGAGTCCGATCACCATTCGTAGAGAGTCCGGCCCCACGATCGTCGAGTCCGTCTCGATCCTTGTGATGAGTTTTGACTAAGCTTTTTTTAAGGTAACTCGTGAAGGGCCAACCTCTTGGTGTGATTCAAGGGTTAGGTTTGTCCCGAGGCACCTCTGTAGAGATTGCTTTGTTATGAAGTTTGTCATCATGTGATTCACTTTGCTTGTTGAAAGGGCTTTTGGTCATCGCCGAAGTCTCGCACTATGATAGTTGAGTCTTTGCTACGATCGCTGAGGTAGTTGTTCTGTTCGGCTCTCACGATCGTGAACTTTCCTTGATCATGTCTACGATTTTGAGTATGCCTTTATATCTCAGAAGTGGTTAGCACAATCTAGAGCATACATTTCATGGTCAAGATTTAGCATGCCTAGCTCACTATTATTAACTTGTTAAACTGGATTCATCTAGTGGTTTTGTAAAACATCAACAAGTTGATTTTCAAGAGGGATATATTGTAAAGATATAGTTCCATTTTGCACATGATCCCTAATGAAGTGATACCTTATTTCTATATGCTTGGTCCTAGAATGCATGATGTGATTATGAGTTATTGCTATGGCACTTGTGGTTATCACAACAGTATGGGAATAGATTTGAAATCGAACCCATAGTCACTAGTCGATTTCTCATCCATAGATCTCGAAAGTACAAGAAAAATCGCCAAACAAAGAATATATTCAATTTTCCGCAGCTTGAAGTAGACATAAGTTCGAAGTTTTTTTTGCTAAACCAGACACAAGTCTATTTCCAAGAAGTCGACAAAGCATCGGTACTTTTTTCTATCTATTTTGCATCCCGCAAAATCAAGATCTGTGGTATCCTATCGCTCAAATGAGGATTCCTTGGGATACCACAAATTTCAAGTAGGTGTACCTTTGAGATACTCAAGATCCTCTTTACAAGCAGCATAAATGTGACTCTTTAGGGTTAGCCAAAATCTAGCACATATGCATGTTGCAAACATTATATCTGGTCTACTGGCAGTTAGGTATAAAAGAGACCCGATCATACCTCTGTATTGAGTGATATCAATACTTTTACCTTTCTCATCCTTGTCAAGCTTGGTTGCAGGAGCAATTGGTGTTTTCATGGGAGAGGCTGATTCCATGCCATACTTCTTTAGTAAGTCTTTGATGTATTTGGCTTGGTTGATGAATATTCCTTCATCAGTCTGCTTCACTTGCGTACTCCAAGGAAGAAAATCAAATTTCACCCATCATGCTCATTTCAAACTTGCTCTGCATTAGCTTAGAGAATCTCTTACATAACTTTTCGTCAGTAGAACCAAAAATGATATCATCAACATATATTTGAACTAGCAAGACTTTGTCTTTATGCTTTCTAAGAAATAGTGTGGTATCTACTCTACCTCTAGTGAACCCATTTTCTATTAAGAAGTTAGTCAGTGTTTCATACCATGCTCTAGGTGCTTGTTTAAGACCATATAAAGCTTTATCTAATCTATAGACATAATTGGAAAGAGATGGATTGATGAAACCGGAGGTTGTTCTACGAGACTTCTTCTCAAGCTTCCATTTAGAAATGCACTTCGACATCCATCCGGAAGACTTTGAACTTCATGTGGGCAAAGAAAGGCAAGAAAGATTCTCGATGGGTTTTAGTAGTCCGCAACGGTGCAAATGTCTCATCATAGTCAATACCTTCTTCTTGAGAATAGCCCTTTGCCACTAATCTTGCCTTGTTTCGTGATGACCCCATCTTCATCCATTTTGTTCCTCAAGACCCACTTGGTTCCTATGACAGATGACTCTTTGGTCTTGGTACCAATCTCCACACTTTGCTTCGCTCAAATTGGTTGAGTTCTTCCCGCATGGCTTCTATCCAATCGAGTCTTCCATAGCATCCTCTATCTTCTTTGGCTCTATCTCGTGACAGAAGCTTAGATAGAAGCATTCATTTCGAGTAAAGCAATTCTTGTTTTAACTTCTTGCACTTGGATCTCCAATGATTAGATCTCGAGTATGATCCCTTGCCCATCTGCTCCCTCGCTGGGACATCCGCCCCGATGCCTTCTCGCCTTAGGTCTTCAAGGTCTATCTCTTCTTCTTGGAGTGGAGGCTCATTGCCTGGATGGACTCTCTACGATTTCATTATCATGCTCGCTCTACGATTTCACTATCTCGTACTACGATCGTAGTGTTGAGCTCGACGATTGCACTCGTAGTGTCTCAGACTATCTGGTCAGAGTGTCTCAGAGGCACCGCTTTGTTCGAGCCGGGCCATCAAAGATGATGTGTATTGAGACTTCGACATTCAAAGGTCTTCTTGTTGAACACCCCGTAAGCTTTTATTGCCCTGTGGCATATCCAAGAAAGATCCTTCTTCTCCGACTTCAATGGAATTTTGTCGACATCGCTTCCATTGTTGAGAATATAGCATGCACAACCAAAGACATGGAAATAGTCGACACTGGCTTCCTTCCTTTCCACAGCTCGTAGGGTGTCCTCTCGATCGTAGAGTGAATTAATGATCTGCTCGTGTGTAGTATGCAAGCAAGGTGTCGATACCGCCTGTATATTCAGCACGAGCCGCCGCTAGTAGGGTCCTTCCAAATTTCTATCGTAGTTCTCGTTCTTTCTTTCAAAGAACTCCATTTTGTTGAGGAGTTCGTGGAGTCGAGAAGTTATGATCGATGCCATTGTTCGAAAGCAGTAACTTGTCTATTTTTCGAGAAATCAATTTCTTCCATGATCACTCCTTATTGCCTTGATTTTTTCTCCTTTCTCATTCATCACCGCCCAACATCTTGATTAATTCGAGCTCGTTTCATCCTTTGAAGTTGGGGAAGAATACCCATGTGAAAATGGTGTAGTCATCGACTACAACCAGAGAGTATCTTTTTCCTCCAAGACCGGTTGTTGGATTGGCCCAAAGAGATCCATGTGGAGCAACCGCAGGGCTTGTCAATGGAGTTGGCGCCTTGTTTTGAATGAGCTTCGTTTGCTTTCCAAGTCGGCAAAGCGCTGTATGGCCTTTCCTTCACAAAGTTGAACTTGGGTAGCCACCATTTAGATCTTTTGATGCCGCTTTGACATGTTTTTGAAGTTTAATGAGACAACCTTCTATGCCATAGCCAAATTTTATTTTTCTGATGCTTTTTGCCGTAAAAACATATTGTTTCATCGTAGAGCTTAGTCGACCAAGATCTACTATGTAGACATTTCCTTCTCTTGTTCTTGGCCACCTTTTACGGCGTATGTCTTCAAATCTCGATTTGACATTGATTATTGAGAAATGTTACTTGGTGACCCTTGTCGCAGAGTGGTCGATGCTTAGAAGGTTGTGTGAAGTCCTTCCACATAAGCTACTTTGTTGAAAGATATCGCACCATTGCCAAGCAGAGCCATATCCTCTTGTCTCGCCTTGAGCCGTTATCTCCAAAGATGACCGAGGGACCCTCCTTTTCTACATAGTTGGATAAGAGAGCTTTGTTCCCTCGTCATATGCCCTCGAGCAACCACCGCCCGTGATACCATGTTGAGGTCGTGGAGCTCTTTTCCGTCAAAACATTTGAAACTTCATTTTGGTACCCATATTTGCATGGGTCCTTCTTTTGTTAGTGCCTTTGGGGACCCAAATTTGTCTAATCTTGGGTCTCACATGCATGGAATTATAATAACACTTTGTAGCCCTATGACCATATTTATCAGATATGAAACATCTATTATAATGCATGCCTGTGTGTGTGTGTGGTGATTCATCTTCCACTTGGACTTGTGTGGTTCCTTAGTTAACCTTTCGTTAAACCGATTCTCTTTCTTCCACGTGTCCTTAGGTTTCATAAATAGTGATGAGTAGTGTTCTTTACCTCTCACTGCATCTTCCAGCTTGATTCGTAGAGTTGGTTTTGTTTGACTTTTACGATTCTTCGAGGTTGGTAAGTAGAGGTCAAGTTACTCTTTTCCTCGATGAAACCTGCATCAACGTGAGATCCTTTACTTTCTCTCGAGTATAACTAGAGACAAGAGAACAAGGTTGAACTCGGTTCTTCCAACTCGTGAGGATTTCACAAAAGCAATGCCTCTACCAAAACTTGAGACATTACTAGTGCTAGTTTCCATTGTCTTTTCCACACTTAGCTCGAGATGGATTCCCAAAGCCTAAGCCTGTTCTCGTCGAATGTGCTTCTCCGACCAGAGAGCAGCAAAGCCCATGGATGATGAGGATCTGTTCCATGCAGTAGATAGTCTTCTAGATCCTCAATTTTAGAGGTTAGCTTAGACTCTTTTGTGCATGATGTGTGTTTGTTCTGTTTTAAAGTTTCATTCTCAACTTTCAAGCTTCGAGAGAAGATTAGTATTTAGAAGGGTTGTTTCAAGCTCTTCTTGAACTTTCTTCTTCTTCCTCTTGAAGAAGTGAATGATCTTTAGACAAGACTCAACCACTTCATGTATTGATGTAGGTCGTTGGTTATGCCATGCAAAGCAAGTTCTTAAGTCACTTATATCTACATCAGAGAATTAAAATCAAATACCTCATCGATACTTTACATCATGTATGTTTAGGCTTTGTTTGTCCTTTGCATGTTTGGCCATTAAGCACAGATTGGCTATATGTGGTTCTTCCTCATCTCCTGAGTCCAGATTTGAGTCATTATCCAATCACTCCACGATCCTCCCAAGAACTGTGCCTTTGTCTCTTTTTCTCGAGGCCTCGTCCTTTTGTATTCTTTCTTTTGCATGAGATTTCTTCTTTAGTTCTTCTTTGATAGGTTTGTTGCAGCTTGGCAATGAAATGACCAGTTTTTTTGCAGCTTGTAGCATAAATCATTCATTTGTTCCTCGGTCGACGAAGTTGTCGATTTTTTTCGCTTGCCGGTTCGCTCGCTTTTGTCGCATGAACCTTCTTAGTCTCTTTACCAAAGATAGCAAAGTCATCGCCATCGCCTTCATCATCATCGAGTCAATCTCGCCATGACTTTTGATACACCTTCATTTGCCTTGAGAGCAACACCCTTTATCCTTTCTTCTTCCTTCCGATAAGGTTTCAAAGACATTGGGTCAACTCCAACTCAGACGTCAGAGATTTCCATACAGCTTGTTGAATCGTCATCTCATTAAGATTCTTTCGATTCTCTTATTGTTGTGGTCTTTGCATCCCATCCGCTTGGTAGGGCTCTCATGAACTTTATGGTTAGATCCTTGTTAGATAGATCTTCCCATACGCCGTAGAGAGTCGAGCAAAACGTTGAATCTTTCATAGTTGCAGCCACGCTTTTCTCCTCGCATACGGGCGTAACATTTCATATCGTGTGTCGTCGAGAGACCGCTTGTTCTCTCCGACTTCTTCGGTTCCTTCGCATAATCGCAGAAGGCTTCCCAAACTTCCTTAGCTTGTTTTGTTATTTACAACATTTTCAAACAGATCATCCTCTAAGGATTGGAACAGATGTTCTTCGCTTTTTATCAAGTCGATGCCTTCTTCTCTCGTGGTTCCGCCCATTCTTCTTTAACTTTGATTTGTACTCTATTTGGATCACAATGGTTGGTGCAAGCTTTGTTGGTATATAGGGCCCATTAAGAACAGCCTCAAATAGATCTTCATCTATCGAGTCCATGTAAGCTTGCATCCCCGACTTTCCAGCTTAGCAAATTTATCCTTGTTGCAGCACATCGGTGGTCTTCACGCTTCCCCCTGGCCCCGGATTCGCTTGGTACGAAAGTGCCATTTGGATCTACTAAAGCGTGTAAGTCGTAAAATAGAACCCGCTCGATACCAATTGTTAGTTCCTAGTAGCACAAGTTATCTAGAAGGGGGGGGTTGAATAGATATTTGAAAATCTTTTCTTTTAAACTTGTTCTTAGATAATGATTAAAACTTAATGGAATTAGTATTTGTTTTAATCTTCTTTACCAAGCAATGGAGTTATGAGCTTAGTAGTAAAAGGCGCTTATAGCAGATATATATAGCTTATATAAGATATAGCATGAATGTAAACGACATGCTTGTTTTTAAGTGGTTCAGAGCACTCAAAGCTCCTAGTCCACTCTTCTACTCAACGAGTAGGATATCCACTAAGGATGTCTTTTACAATCTTCCTAATCACACAGATTCCTTCTGACCAAAGTTAGCCCAGAACTTCTAGTTCACTTGAACTCTTCAAGTCCAAAGCAGATTTTGGCTTTCTTACGCTCACTATTTAACTCTTCAAGTCCAAAGCAGATTTCGTACTCTTCTTCAATTGATTCGATAGTTGTTGAGTTCTTGATGGTTGCTACTCGCTTGTCGTGGTAAGCACCGGTTCGTTAAGAATCGAGTAGTCGAAAGCAAGCTTTGCAATATCTCGATCGTAGAGTCGAGCTTCGAGAGAGATGTTCACGCTTGTTTGATTAATGCTTGCTTTTTTTCTCTCTCATCCGTCTCGATTCAGATATATGTGATGTTGAAAACTATCCGCTTGATCCATCCGCTGTGGCATTAAATGCATCCGAACTTTTCAGATCGTGATGGAGACATTTCGCACATCTTCTCAATTTCAGATTTCGCCCACCGACACCGCAGTCGCTTTCTCACCTACCACCACCGAAAAGGTATTTTGTCCTCTTACCCATGGTACTATCCTTAGCTTCTTCACTACGCTTCTTTGTCAGATACTAAGGATATTTCATATATTCGGGATCGATGAGCACCGCAAAGATCTCGGGATCCATTCTCACTTGTTGAAAACACAGATCACGAGGCTCGACGCTTTTCTCGACATGAGAGATGATGATGCTCTACGATTGGATCGTGGTGTTCTACGATTTAGATCGTAGTGTCTTCGACATCTTTGCATACCACGGCTATTAGTTCGAGAGCACTACGATTTCCCTTCATCCTTCGTAAGACACTACGATCTTCTCTCGCTCGGTTGTTGACTTTACGCTCCCGAGAGCACACTACGATCGCTGACTTGTAAAACTTCATGTTTCCTTCAAAGATATCGCGATCGTAGAGTTGGTTCTCGCAAACGCTGGGACCAATTTCTACGATTTTCGAAGAGTCCCTTCAAGGCGTGCACACTACGCATCTTTAGGCTCTACGTTTTCATTTCGATTTCAAGAATGTCGATCGATGGATGCACTACGATTTCTTCAAGACTAATCTATTACATCTTAAGATCAACCTAACAGCTTTTGATCTTTCTATCTATACATTCTTTATCGTAATGGTACACGTTGAAAGCTTAGATCAACCTAACAATTTTGATCTATCACTAAGTCCTTGTACATATATTCATTTAAGGACCTTACAAATAATCATGAACATATACATTTAAAACATCAAATCATAATATGCATTCTCCCAACAATGAGAATATAGTGGGACGAGTCGGGGAACTGAGTGATGGTCCTAGATGGTGCATTAGTAGTCCTCACTATTCTGCGTGAAATAGTGTGATAATAATTGTAATGAGGACTCCTTTTGAGTTTGTATACTCTCTAAGTAGACAATATTTGTATTCAAACTCATAGTTTATGTTTTGTCGTATTGTACTACGACAGTTGTATTATAAGTTGTATTTAAATTTGCACCATGTATCCAAGCGACTCAACATGGATGATGTATACCTAATTTTGGGGCGCCAGCAGTTGGTATCAAAGCTTAGGGATATGATCCCTGGCTAAGATGTGAGACTAGAACTAGGAGGGGAGAGACGGGGAATTCCTTCGCTAGTATGACCTACCTAAGTTTATTTGATATTTAATTGGTCGGTCAGAGTATATGGATAATGTGTTACATGTCAATTAACCTTTGTTTTTTGGCAGTATTTGCAAATGGCATCCGAAAATGTTGAGATAAGCAATGAAGCACATGAGACTGTTGAGACACCTTTAATCACTAACCAGTTAATGTGATGTCATTTAAGAAGAAATTGAGATATCTCATAGTGCGTGAAGAACTAATAGTTGCACCTTAGCTAGCTGCAAGAGGTAGAAAATTTGAGAGTGAGGAAGAAGAGGAAGAAGAGGAACCCGAGGAGAATTTATTAGAAGAATTTTATGATAAAAATTTAGCATTACAAAATTGTATTCATGAGTTAGAAGAGAAAGTCAAGAACGCAAGAAAGTGATCGTGGAGCAAAGAAATGCAACCATTCAAAATTGTGTTACCCGATGTGTGATGCTTGAATGAAGCACTCTTTCAAGAGTATAAGATATTAGAGCTGGGAATCGAGAATGCTATGATCAAAGTTCGATGAAAGCGTAAACAAATGAACGAAGGAGAATAGATGACGATGGATAAAAGCCGCACGACGTGTAGATATTGCGTAAAAAGACGTCCGATCCAATAAAGCCAAAATAGATGAAATGGATTTTTTTTCTTTTTGGACAAGAATTGGGAGATCCAACATCGATTCTGAATTACCGCATGGTATGGCCAACCCCAATTCGATATGGATGGGAGAATAATGATTCGAGATCATGGAGCAGAGTACGATGAAGCGATTGAGGTGGAATATTCCTATAAATAAAGTTAATTCCAACGGTAATGACGACACCAAAGACCGCCCCAACAAGTCAAATTTTAGTAGTTTAAGGGGAGCATATTTTTCGTGACGAGGAATCGAACGGTTATCACGAGTTAGTTATAAATTCTTGCGAAGTTTATACCTTATTAGATACCAGTTCTACCCACTCTTTTATTGCACCTAGTTGTGTTAAATGTTTGAAGTTAACTCCGGAGAAGTTAGACTTTGATATATCTGTTTAAACTCAGTTGGGAGAAACCATCATTACCTCCACTGTTTATAGATCTTGTTGATTCAAATCGACACTTTCACGTTACCTGTTGATCGTATCTCTTTGAAAATACTTGCCTTTGATGTGATTTTAGGAATAGATTGGTTAACTATTCATCATGCTTTTCGTAAGGTTGTTAGCTTTCATATTCTTAACCAACCTTTTATGTGAATTCAAGTAACCAAACAACTAAAGTCAATCATTGTCATATCAAGCCATAAGTAAAGAGCCCCGGTCCTTTCGTTATTGACTTTCTTGTGAGGAATGCACCGAAGCCAGACTTTCTATAGGCGACGTCGTGAATGACGATGGCAAGTTGATAGGTATCAATGTGACGTGCTATCCAAGTCTTGGATGAGAGTCACAGTTTTGAATGATATTTCTATTGTTAATAAATTTCCTGACGTATTCTTGAAGAATTCTTAGCCTACCCCTAGAGCGTGAAATCGAATTTTGTATTGACCCCAGTACAAAACCCATTTCTTAAACCCTCAAATATTTCTTTAACTAAAATGAACGTAACATGCGCCAAAGACGTTGGCTCGAGCTGTTGAAGATTACGATCGTACCATTCAATACCATCGTGGGAAAGCGAACGTGGTAGCTGACGCGTTGAGTAGAAGATCGAATGCGTTTACGAGTGCGATGTTGTTAACACAAAGGTCCATTTTGTACGACTTACAAATGATGAAGATAGAGTTAAAGACTCTAGGAACCCAAGTAAAGATAACGAATATACGAGTAGAATCGACTTTAATCGATAAAGTTAAAGTCGCTCAAGCTACACACCCGGAGCTGATAAATGTGAAGAAGAAGGTTCAAGAGGACGTTATTCTAGAAGCAAGAATCGACGAAGAGAGGAAATCTCAACCCTCGATTTAATTGGCCCATTTAAAAGTCTCGATCGAGTAGGAACTATGGCTTATAGACTCGTTTTACCGCCAAGTATGTCGCGTGTTCAGAATATTTTTTTTTTACGTATCGATGTTACGTAAATATGTGGACGACCCGAACCACATTATTAAATTAGAACTAAACGATATAGCAGAAGATTTAATGTATGAGGAGATACGTGTTAAAATCTTGGATAAGAAGGAACATATTCTACGCTCCAAGGTTATACCTCAAGTCAAAGTTTTGTGGAGAAACCATGATATTGAGGAAATGACTTGGGAGTTAGAATCTAAAATGAAATCAAGGTATCCTTACCTCTTCAATATACCAGGTACGTACCCTAATTTCGAGGGCGAAATTTCATAAGAAGGGGAGATTGTAAAACCCCAACTTTTTGAATAAAGATGAATTTTCTATAAATATTATTTTTGAATATTATGGAGTGAAATTGATATAATGTTATAGTTGTGGGTAATATTTATAAATTTTACAAAGTATGCAAGTTGTTATATAATATTCGATTGGCTTGGGAATATTCGTTTTAACAGTGGAATATTTGTACAATGGCACAATCATTGGTGGACCCCACAATGTAATTATTGCCGGATTGAGAAAACGACAAAAATACTTTATGAAAATAACGCCGGAAGTTTTACCGTTAATCTGTTGAAACACCGGTGTTAAAAGTGCAAGAATACGTATGTGGTTGCATAGTAGCAATGCGGTATTAATTATTGATGCTTACGTGATAAGTCACTCAGTTTTTCTTTGGTATTATTAATGTAATAATACAAAAAATCTTTTTATATAAAAGCAGAATACTTTTATAAAGTTATTCTATAAATAGAATATATTATATTCTATTATGTATATAGTGTTGCATAGTATCGCATAGTGTTTTGTATAGTAAAATCTTTTTATATAAAATGTAATACTTTTATAAAGTTATCTATTTTATTAGACAATAATTAGAATATATTATATTTTATTATGCATAGTGTTTGCATAGTGCCTGCATAGTGTTTGCATAGTAAAATCTTTTATAAAGTTATTCATTTTATTAGATTATAAATAGAATATATTATATTTTATTTAAAAGATTTTGCTTTAAATATGGACCGTCAGATTAAAGTAAATCAATCTGGACCGTTCATGGGTTAGTTACTATGTAGTCCATTTTTCTATAAATAGAAGTTCATTCCTTCATTATTTTCTTACGAATTCACTGAAACTCTAGATAGAGAAACTATAGAGAGAAAGAAGAAAAATGTTCTGCTACTTCACTACTTCTATATCCAGTACTCTTCTTTCTAAGGTAGGAATATTATTTGTTGTACTCGTAAGGGGTGTTATTCTTTTGTATTCACGAAAAGAACTTATGTTATTCCATTCTTTATTATTCTGTTGGAATAACCTGTATACGCGGGCTACCCTATACTTGGTGACATTCTTCTATTATTCCGTCTTTACTATTCTGTTGGAATATCATGTATGTGCGTTTTACGCCGGACCTGATTCCATCTTTATTATTCTGTTGGAATATCCCGTTCAGACGCTTTACGTTTCTGTGGGACTGGTTAAAGTCTTTATTATTATTCATTTGGAATATCATGTCTACGTTTTACGGGGACGATTCTATCCTTATTAGTATTACGTTGGAATAACTTTTATCTGTCTATGCAAGCACCGCATGCATGGTGATTTCGTTGTTATTCCATTCTTTATTATTACATTGGAACATCCTGCGATTGTGAATTTTGCCTGACCTAGTTCCGTTAATTAGTATTCTGTTGGAATAACATGTCTATGCGAAGTACCGCATGCATGATGATTTCTTTTGTTATTCCATTCTTTATTATACTCAGTTGGTTAAAGTTTTGACTTCTATACTCCATGAAATTAGTGGAATATCCTTGATATTTGCGCTTCATCCAGTATCTTTTCATGGAAATATTCTTCTGAGCATTCTTGAATTTTACTCTACAAAGCAGTATCATGTTGACAATTTGGACGTTATTGGTTCTTGGATAAATTAATTCTTGAACTTGTTTTATTGAATTCTTATATCATTGTCATCATCCTCATGTTTATATTATGTTGAAATTCATCTGGCATGTAGTGCATAGATGGACTTGGTATGATTATGACTAGGGATTATGCGATGTAATCATGACAGTAATGTTACAAATGATGTGAAAAAAGTCTTCATTGACCCGTAGTGCATTGATGGACAGTTTTTGGTATGATTATGGCTATGGATTCTCTTTGGCCGTAGTGCAAAGATGAATTGTTTTATGGCATGATCAGGACCGTTGATGAAAACATGATTATTCTTGGATCGTAGTGCATGGATAATTGTGGTCGTGATACTAAAGAATATCCTTGGCCGTAGTGCAGGGGTGATTCGATGATGTGGATTATTTATTAAGCTGAGTCCCAGCGATAAAAGTGATGAAAAACTTTTTAAATCATAAAAGATAGTAGATTTTATTCTCTACTTGACTCTTTTAATGAATTGCTTATTCCACTGTAGTTAAACTTGATGTTTGTTATATTGTATCAGTTTAACACTGTTTAAGGCTAATGATAATTTATTCTGCATTATCTTAGTCATAATATTTCTTACTGGGCTAGTTGAGCTCACCTTTTCTTTCACTTTATTCTCTTGGAAATGAGAATATATTTGGGACGAGTCTGGGAACGAGTGATGGTCCTAGATGGTGCATTAGTAGTCCTCCTACTATACGTGAAATAGTTTGATAATAATTGTAATGAGGACTCCTTTTGAGTTTGTATACTCTCTAGTAGACAATATTTGTATTCAAACTCACAGTTTATGTTTTGTCGTATTATACACGACAGTTGTATTATTAAGTTGTATTTGAATTCTGTACCATGTATCTGGTGACTCAACATGGGTGATGTATACCTAATTTTGGGGGCGTCACACTTAGGGTATATCAAAGGGTATGTTTGGGTATAATAAGTTGTACATGGAGATAATGTATGATCAATAAAGAATCTACCAGTTCTAGTAAAAGAAGAGAAATGTCCTATGTGATTCGATAAATGACAACTCAGTAGTCCTTGGCCAAGGCATAATGAAATTAGAAAGGAGTTTTTAATTTGCATTATTTGGAGTTGTGCATTTAAGGATCGAAATACATATAATTAAATAAAATAAGACTTTCTGATAATTTCATGTCTTATATTTAATTGGGACATTGTATGGTGGAAGGATTGAATTATGATTTGTAACTATTTACTCAAAGGTTCTTTTATGATTAATGTTGAAATCTATATTATCTGGAAAGTCGTTAATCGCTAGGGAGACTTATCCCTATTGTAGAATAAATATTATTTATTTAAATAAATTAATAGTTTAATTTATTTATTTAAATAAGATTAAAATTGTTCTAATTGATTTATTTACAACCGGTTTAATATGGAGAACCTAAATGGTCATACCATAAAAGAAAGAATAATTATTTAAGAAGTTAATTGCATAATTGTAATAATAAGTTAAGTATATTTAATTTAATCTATGGTGATAGAATAAATTAAATAGCTTAATATTTATTGTTTAATATTTTAGAAATATTAAATATAAATTAATAAGAGGATTCTTATTATTATTATTACTATTATTATTATTTAATTCCTAAAGGAGTTTGGGAATTAATTAATAAAAGTACTCTCATTTATTCCTAATAAGATTAGGAGGATAATTAATTAAAAGTTTAATTAATTATTCCTATTAAGATTAGGATCCTAATTAATCAAAGGAATTTAACTAATTAAAATAAAACTCAATTCCTTAATTGTTAAGGAGGGTTGCCTACATCTATAAATAAGATGAGTCTTATTATGGGTGTAAAGTTGAGTACGCTTATTTTCTATGAGAGATAAAAAAATTAAGATTTTGTCAAACACCCATCTTCTTGAATCTTTATTCTTTCTTGGTGAATCACCTCTAGAGGTCAAACACTTGGGTGGCTAACGTTGATCAAAGAAAGGAACCAAACCCGGTGGATTCAAGTTGAGCGAAAAAGATTGGAGGTGAACTCAGTGCGGGAAGCTCAAATCTTCAAGGGTATGATTCTTGTTCTTCATATCTTTTCGTTTAATTAATAATTGTGCATAAAGGATAATCCGGGTATATGGTTTGTAAAATTTTAAACTCTGATTTTTCACGCTTGCGCTTATTTTGTGCAATTTGATTGCGTTCATGAATATTACAAACCTAACAGTGGTATCAGAGCCAAACTTTTATGCGAATTATTAATTGTTTTAATTTGATATGTATATTGATATGTGTTTAGAACAATTTAATTGGGCATAATTTTATTATATAAAATTTATTTTAAAAAAAAATAAAAAAATCCGAAAACCTGTTGAAATCGGCGGACTAATATTTCGTGGTGATTCGCTAGCTGGCAAGGGTTATATGTTTGATATATTCTGGGTACAACAAAAAGATGATTGTTGTTATTTTACATATATATTGTTGCCAGCAAGCCTTGAAGTTTAAAAGTTATCCAAGATTCATATTAGTAATTATCAATATAGTTACTTTAGATCATCACGTGGCCATAATAGGTTTGCAGTAGAATTTCTTTGATTAAAGGTATAGCACGTATCACGAGGTTTATATATATATATATATATATATATATATATATATATATATATATATATATATATTATTCTTAATTATTTTATAATTAAAATAAAAAGTTTATTTTAATTTTAAAATAAAAATTTTATTTAATATTAAAATAAAGAGTTTATTTTAATTTTAAAATTAGATTTCATGCTAAGTAATTAGAGTTAGAATTGGATTTCATGATAACTAATTGGAGTTGAAATTGGATTTCATGTTTCCTTAAATAAAGGAGTTTATTTAGATATGGAATAAGATTTCATATTATTCAAAATAAAGGAGTTTAGTTGTGAATAAGAAAGAGAATCCGTATTTCCCTTAATAAAGTTTATTTTTACTTGGAATTGGATTCCATAATTAATTAAAATAAATGAGTTTATTTTGATTAAAGATTTTGATTAAAATAAAATAGTTTATTTTATTCAAAATTGGATATATGAAAATAAAATAGTTTTATTTTGATTTAAATTTGAATTAAAATAAAGGAGTTTATTTTGATTCAAAATTAGATTTTGTGCTAACTAAATTTGTCCATTAAATGATATCAATATATATATTGAATGTTTATTATTCATGAGATGAATGTTATTTATTGATGCATATTGTGATATGTATGATAAGAAATAGAACGGTGGTCTCTAGCTGTGGAGGTTCTCCCTAAGCAGTATAGAAAGGTGTTGTATACATCATTTAGTAGTTATATTTGGTGAATCAAATAGGGTGAGGCGAACCCAACGTTGGAAGGGTGTTTTGCCATTATCATACAAGATATCTAATGACATACAACCTCGTGTCGTCATAAGACAAGATTGTGCTCATCCACTTGCTGAGTATATCTACGAGCACTACCTATATAATCTTGGTGTTTGGTTGAAGTATAACTCTCAATTAGGGACAGTGGAGATAGTTATATGTCAAGAGAAGACTCATCATTAGGAAGAACATGATAGTAATCTTCTCGTTTTTTTTTGTGGTCTAATTGGATTGACGAGGATAATTACGTGGCCATATGATATCTATCATAACCTAGAAGCATAGCCTCCCATGTACGAAGGTTTCCTTGAGCACTTCCCAAAGATTCTAATTTCGAAAACAGTTTTTGACTATACCTTTATGTAGGTATCACTATGAGGTGATGTCCACTGATAGGACATTTGTCACATTACGGTTGGGACACGAGTCACACGAGTTGGTATATATTTGTATCCAAACTCACTGGCATATATGTTGTTGTTGTATTTTGCACGACAATTGTTGTAATAAAGTTGTAGTTGTTTTACGTACCATGTATTTGGCGACTCGAGAATGGGTTGGATGGATTGGACCTATTTTGGGGGGCGTCACATTTGGTATCAGAGCTTAGGGATATGATCTCTGGCGGAGATCGGGGAATAGAACTAGGAGGGGAGAGATGAGTAAATCCTTCGCTAGTGTGTCTTACCTAAGCTTATTTGTTGGTCAGTCATAATATCGGGATATTATGTGATATGTTAATTTGTTCAATTAACCCTTGTTTTAAAGCTGTATTCTAGAATGATATCTGAAATACAGGAGATGAGCAATGGAGAAATCATGATGACAAGGAAGATGGTATCTGAAATGAAAGCAAGGTATTCTCAACTCTTTGAAATACCAAGTACGTAAATTTCGGGGACGAAATTTCATAAGGAGTGGAGATTGTAAGACCCCGAATTTTATGAAATAAAAGTATTCAATTTTCCTATTCAGTAAATGGTTAAATTGATAAAAAGTTTAAAGTTAAGGGTGATATATGAAATTTTTTCAAAATACATGCAAGTGGTTATAAAATATTCATTGTTTGTGGGAATATTCGTTTAGTCGTAGAATATTCTTTACGTAAGAGGGAATATTAAATGCTGACAGTATGGTGCAACCATTTATGGGCCCCATAATGTAAGAATAAGCTGTCGGATGAAGAAAGCGACAAATTTGAGTTTTTATAAATAACGCTTGGCGTAGTTTTTACCAAATTAACCTTGTTGGAATACGGTGGTTAAAATACAATAATACGAGTAGTTGCTTGCTGATGGCGCGCGGTATTGCATGATATTTTTTTCAATTATATATTCTTACGTGAGAAGGCACTACTCGATAATTGTTACGAGTAATTCTTATTCAATATTTTATTTTATTGAATCAATAATTGTTGCGTTGATATTTTATATTATTGTTGTTTCAATAATTATCTTTGCATGATATCTCCATTATCGGATCATTAATTCATATTATTTGAATAATATTATTAGATAGCATTATTGGCAATGTCTAGAAAGTTACGACAAGGAGAGGTTTGGTCACCTAATTGCGGCTTGATGAGGAGAAATCCTTATCGGAAGCCCCTGCTCACAGGAGCGCTTTGGTTGTCATTATTGTGATTACGTAATATTATTTGTGAATAATTAATTATTGATTTATATGATAAGGAAATATTTATTTGATGTGAATATAAATGATGGATTTATTTATGTGGTTATAAATGAAAGAATTAATGTTGAGGTATTTTATCGGTGATTATTTTGCCGGATTAGAGGTATTAAAAGATCAAATCGATTGTTCTTACAACTTTATTGTGTGAGTTATAATTTTTAATCGTAGTTGGATCGTTGTGATTTTTGGATATGTTATACATATATAAGTTGAGTATATGTTCACAAATTTGAGCTGTTAAAAATGAGCGAATGATTTGTTATGAATTTTAAGTGGTGGTGATTGAAAATTAGGTTTATAAATGATTTTGGTGGAAAATTCTAGAAATGGGTGGGCCCCACTTTTGGTTGTTGGAGAAGATGGCTAATTTTTTATGGGTGGAATAGTAGCAGGTAAAGCCATCAGGTAGCAGGTTAAGTCTTCTTCGGCGTGCTAATATTTTCCTATAAATAGTTGGCTAAACTAGAATTGAAAATCACACCAAAATTCATAAGTTTTCTCTCTTTTTCTCTCTAGAATATCGAGTGTATTTTGTGAGTATTTAGATACTTGGTGAGTTGCTATTCATCAGTGCAAGTTTCCTTGACGTCATATATCAGGATATCTGAGTCGGAAGTTACGCTTCTATTGAGGTAAAGGGATTTTAAGGGATTATAAGGGATATTTTTTTCGTAATGATGTTATTCTTTCAATATCATTATATCGAAATATTGGTATGAATTTTATTGTGGAAATTCTACCTTTTTTGTGTATGGGGTTACTATTCACGTATCTGACATTATTCACGTATATGCACTTATTATTCATGTATATGACATTTTTATGTATATATCTGGTACGGTATGTACGATATACGAATGAATTTACTATTCACGAGTTCTATTTATTCTTTATGAGTTCTTATTCATGAGTTACTATTCACGGGTACTATTCGGTGACAAAATTGGTTTTTTTTTTCTAAACAAATTATAGTTGAGTTATGAATATTACTCTTGAGATTAAATCTATATGTTGATTATATTATTTTTATAATCATATATAAAATTTTATAATCACGGTGAAGAAATTTCTCTTTGACTTGAGTGTAAAGATGGGTAGATTATTGGTATGATCATGTTGTGGGTTCTCTTTGGCGATGGTGCAAAGTTGAATTGTTGGTGGTATGATCATGACCATTGAATTTATAATTGAATATATTTTAGCTTAAGTGCAAAGGTGAATTGATCAACATGGTTATAATTATTGTTTATATAAATTCTGAAATAATTATATATTTCTTTGAGATATTAATATATTTGGCACATGGTGCAAATATAAGCATTGATGAATATATTTGGCATGTAATGCAAATATGAATTGTTGAGGAATATCTTTGGCACAGTAGTGCAAAGATGAATTGTTGATGAATATCTTTGACACGTAGTGCAAAGATGACTTTTGTTGTTGAATATCTTTGGCTTGTAGTGCAAAGATGAGTGCATTGATGAATATCTTTGGACCGTAGTGCAAAGATGAAATTATTAATATGATTATAAGCAGAGGCTGTGATTTGGTATAACCATGATCTTTGATGTTTCAGGTAAAGACATGTGATGAAAATTATCTTCGTCCTGGGTGCGAAGAGGAATTTAGAATGACAATTATGATTATGAGTTATTCATATAATTGTGGAAAGGAACTGTTGAGTGATGTTAAAGTGATAAAACACTGTTGGTGGACTTTTAATGCGGAGAAGATAGTAGACTTTATGGTTTATTTGACTCTTCTAATGGATTGCTCGTTCCGCTGCAACTATGGTTGAAAAGTTTTATCATCTACCATATGTTCTAAATCTCTCATTTATTACTGATGAAGGCTATTGATAATTCAATTATCTTTAGTCATGATATTCTTTACTGGTCTAGTTGTGCTCACCCTTTTGCTTCACAATTCCTTTTCAGGTAATAAGAGTGTAGCTGGGTCGAGCGAGGGTAACGGGAAAATAGAACGGTGGTCTCTAGCTATGGAGGTTCTCCCTAAGCAGTATAGAAAGGTGTTGTATACATTATTTAGTAGTTATATTTGGTGAATCAAATAGGGTGAAGCGAACCCAACGTTGGAAGGGTGTTTTTCCACTATCATACAAGATGTCTAATGACATACAACCTCGTGTCATTATAAAAGGCGAGGTTGTGTTCATCCACTTCTTGAGTATATCTCTGAGCACTACTTATATAATCTTGGTGTTTGTTTGAAGTATAATTCTCAATTAGAGACGGTGGAGATAATTATATGTCAAGAGAAGACTCACCATTGGGAAAAATATGATAGTAATCTTCTCGTTTTTTCTTTGGGGTCTATTAGGTTAACGAGGATAATTACAATGGCCATATGATATCTATCATAACCTAGAAGCATGTCCTCCCATGTACGAAGGTTTCCTTGAGTACTTCCTAAAGATTCTAATTTCTAAAATAGTTTTTGACTATACCTTTATGTAGGTATCACTATGAGGTGATGTCCACTGATGGGACATTTATCACATTACGGTTGGGACACGAGTCACAGTTGGTATATATTTGTATCCAAACTCACGACATATGTGTTGTTGTATTTTGCACGACAATTGTTGTAATAAAGTTGTAGTTGTTTTCTGTACCATGTATTTGGCGACTCGAGAATGGGTTGGATGGATTGGACCTATTTTGGGAGGCGTCATTTGGTATCGAGCTTAGGGATATGATCTTTGGCGGAGATGGGGAATAGAACTAGGAGGGAGAGATGAGTAAATCCTTAGCTAGTGTGTCTTACCTAAGCTTATTTGTTGGTCGGTCGTAATATCGGGATATTATGTGATATATTAATTTGTTTAATTAACCCTTGTTTTAAAGTTGTATTCTAGAATGATATCACGAAATACGAGGAGATGAGCAATGGAGAAATCATGATGACGAGGAAGATGGAATCTGAAATGAAAGCAAGGTATTCTCAACTCTTTGAAATACCAGTGCGTAAATTTTGGGGACGAAATTTCATAAGGAGGGAGATTGTAAGACCGAATTTTATGAAATAAAAGTATTCAATTTTTATATTACTATTAAATGGTTAAATTGATAAAAGTTAAAGTTAAGGGTGATATATGAATTTTTTTCAAAATACTGCAAGTGGTTATAAAATATTCATTGTTGTCGGGGAATATTCGTTTTGGTCGTGGAATATTCTTTACGTCGGGGAATATTAAATGCGACCAGCCTTGACCATTTGTGGGCCCATAACGAATAAGCTGTCGGATGAAGAAAATGACAAATTTGAGTTTTTATAAATATGGCGTAGTTATTACCATTAACCTTTGTTGGAATACACGGTGGTTAAAATCTGATGTCTGGCGTGTTTCTTTGCGATAGCACCACGGTATTACAATATTTTTTCAATTATTGATTCTTACGTGAGAAGGCCTACTCGATAATTATTACGATGTAATTCTTATTTAATATTTTATTTTATTGATTCAATAATTCTTTGCGTTGATATTTTATATTATTGTTGTTTGATAATTGTCCTTTGCCTGATATCTCCATTATCGGATCAATAATTCATATTATTTGAATAATATTATTAGATAGCATTATTGGCAATGTCTAGAAAGTTACTGTCGAGGAGAGGTTTGGTCACTAATTACTTGCGCTTGATGAGGAGAAATCCTTATCGGGAAGCCCCTCTTTCACAGGAAGCTGCTGGTTGTCATTATTGTGATTACGTAATATTATTTGTGAATAATTAATTATTGATTTATATGATAATGAAATATTTATTTGATGTGGATATAAATGATGGATTTATTTATGTGGTTATAAATGAAGGAATTAATGTTGAGGTATTTTATCGATATTTTTTGTCGGATTGGAGGTATTAAAAGATCAAATCGATTGTTCTTACTGACTTTATTGTGTGAGTTATAATTTTTAATCGTAGTTGGATCGTTGTGATTTTTGGATATGTTATACATATATAAGTTGAGTATATGTTCACAAATTTTGAGCAGATTAAAAATGAGCGAATGATTTGTTATGAATTTTAAGAGGTGGTGATTAGGAAATTAGGTTTATAAATGATTTTGGTGGAAAATTCTAGAAATGGGTGGGCCCCACTTTTTGGTTGTTGGGGAAGATGAATTTGATTTTTGGTGGGTGGAATAGTAGCGAGGTAAAGCCATCGGGTAGCTTGGTCAAATGCTGCTTGGCGTCTTAACATTTTCCTATAAATAGAGGCTAAGTTAGAATTGAAAATCACACGAAATTCATAAGTTTTCTCTCTTTTCTCTCTAGATTATCGAGTGTATTTTGTGAGTATTTAGATACTTGGTGAGTTCTTTATTCATCGGTCAAGTTTCCTTGACGTCATATCAGATATCCGGTCGAAAGTCTTTGCTTTCTTTTGAGGTAAAGGGGTAAGGGATTGTAAGGGATGTTATGTTTTTTCTTAATGATGTTATTCTTTCAATATCATTATCTTGAAATATTGGTATGGATTTTATTGTGGAATTTCTACCTTTTTGTGTCGGGGTTCTTATTCACGTATCGACCTTTATTCACGTATCTGACACTTATTCACGTATATGACATTATTCATGTATATGACATTTTTTTACATATACGGTACTTTATATACGAATACTGAGTCTTATTCATGAGTTCTTATTCAGCGAGTTATTATTGATTATTATTCATGAGTTCTTATTCACGAGTTCTTATTCACGATTCTTATTCACGAGTCTTATTCACGACAAAATTGGTTTCTTTTTACTAAACAAATTATAGTTGATTTATGAATATTACTCTTGAAATTAAATCTATATGTTGATTATATTATTTTTATTATCATATATAACATTTTATAACCTGGTGATGTGAAATTTCTCTTTGACTTGAGTGTAAAGATGGGTAGATTATTGGTATGATCATGACTATGGGTTCTCTTTGGCGATGGTGCAAAGTTGAATTGTTATTTGGTATGATCATGACCATTGAATTTATAATTGAATATCTTTAGCTTAAGTGTAAAGGTGAATTGATCGACATGGTTATAATTATTGTTTATATAAATTTTGAAATGATTATATATTTCTTTGAGATATTAATATATTTGGCTTTGTAGTGCAAATATGAGCTGTTGATGAATATATTTGGCACATGTAGTGCAAATATGAATTATTGATGAATATCTTTGGCTGTAGTAGTGCAAAGATGAATTGTTGATGAATATCTTTGGCTACGTAGTGCAAAGATGACTTTGTTGTTGAATATCTTTGGCTGTAGTGCAAAGATGGTGCTGTTGATGAATATCTTTGGCCCGTAGTGCAAAGATGAAATTTATTAGTATGATTATGAGCAGGAGGCGTGATTTGGTATAACCATGATCTTTGATGTTTCGGTAAAGACATGTGATGAAAATTATCTTAGATCTGGATGCGAAGAGGAATTTAGAATTACAATTATGATTATGAGTTATTCATATAATTGTGGAAAAGGCTGTTGATTGATGTTACGAGGATAAAACATTGTTGGTGGACTTTTAACATGGAGAAGATAATAGACTTTATGGTTTATTTGACTCTTCTTAATGGATTGCTTTCGTTTCATTTGCAACTATGGTTGAAAAGTTTTATCATCTACCGTATGTTCTAAATCTCGATTTATTCTTGATGAAGGCTATTGATAATTTAATTATCTTTAGTCATGATATATTCTTTCTTGAGCTAGTTGTGCTCACCCTTTTGCTTCACAATTCCTTTCGGGGTAATAAAAGTGTATAAATTTGGTCGGCGCGAGGTGAGGGAAATAGAGCGGTGGTCTCTAGCTATGGAGGTTCTCCTAAGCGGTATAGAAAGGTGTTGTATACATCATTTAGTAGTTATATTTGGTGAATCAAATAGGGTGAAGCGAACTGACGTTGGAAGGGTGTTTTGCCTTTATCATACAAGATGTCTAATGACATCTGACCTCGTGTCATCGTAAAGGCGAGGGTTGTGCTCATCCACTTCTTTGAGTATATCTCTGAGCACTACTATATAATCTTGGTGTTTGTTTGAAGTATAATTCTCGATTAGAGGCGGTGGAGATAATGATATGTCGAGAGAAGACTCACCATTGGGAAGAATATGATAGTAATCTTCTCATTTTTTCTTTGGGGTCTATTAGATTGACGAGGATAATTACGTGGCCATATGATATCTATCATAACCTAGAAGCATGGCCTCCCATATACGAAGGTTTCTTGAGCACTTCCCAAAGATTCTAATTTCTAAAGCAGTTTTTTGACTATACCTTTATGTAAGGTGTCATTGTGATGGGACATTTATCGAGGTTGGGATGAGAGTCGCGGTTGGTATATATTTGTATCAAACTCACAGCATATGTGTTGTTGTATTTTGCACGACAATTGTTGTAATAAAGTTGTAGTTGTTTTCTGTACCATGTATTTGGCGACTCAGAATGGGTTGGATGGATTGGACCTATTTTGGGGGCGTCACATTTGGTATCAGAGCTTAGGGATATGATCTTTGGCGGAGATCGGGGAATAGAACTAGGAGGGGAGAGATGAGTAAATCCTTCGCTAGTGTGTCTTACCTAAGCTTATTTGTTGGTCAGTCACAATATCGGGATATTATGTGATATGTTAATTTGTTTAATTAACCCTTGTTTTAAAGTTGTATTCTAGAATGATATCTGAAATACAGGAGATGAGCAATGGAGAAATCATGATGACAAGGAAGATGGAATCTGAAATGAAAGCAAGGTATTCTCAACTCTTTGAAATACCGGTGCGTAAATTTGGGGACGAAATTTCATAAGGAGGGAGATTGTAAGACCCGAATTTTATGAAATAAAAGTATTCAATTTTTCTTATAATTATTTATTAGTAAATGGTTAAATTGATAAAAAGTTTAAAGTTAAGGGTGATATATGAATTTTTTTCAAAATACACAAGTGGTTATAAAATATTCATTGTTGTCGGGGAATATTCGTTTGGTCGTGGAATATTATTCTTTACGTAGGGAATATTAAATGCAATGGTATATGACCATTTGTGGGCCCCATAATGAGAATAAGCTGTCGGATGAAGAAAATGACAAATTTGAGTTTTTATAAATAACGGCGTAGTTATTCTGAATTAACCTTTGTTGGAATACACGGTGGTTAAAAAATACGATGTCTGGCGTGTTTAGCGATAGCTTTTGCGGTATTACGATATTTTTTCAATTATTGATTCTTACGTGAGAAGCCTTTACTCAATAATTATTTACGATAATTCTTGTTCAATATTTTATTTTATTGATTCAATAATTCTTTGCGTTGATATTTTATATTATTGTTGTTTTGATAATTGTCCTTTGCACTGATATCTCCATTATCGGATCGATAATTCATATTATTTGAATAATATTATTAGATAGCATTATTGGCGATGTCTAGAAAGTTACATCGAGGAGAGGTTTGGTCACCTAATTGCGGCGCATGATGAGGAGAAATCCTTATCGGAAGCCCCTCTTTCTGAGGGCGCACTGGTTGTCATTATTGTGATTACGTAATATTATTTGTGAATAATTAATTATTGATTTATATGATAATGAAATATTTATTTGATGTGGATATAAATGATGGATTTATTTATGTGGTTATAAATGAAGGAATTAATGTTGAGGTATTTTATCGATTATTTTAGCCGGATTGGAGGTATTAAAAGATCAAATCGGTGTTCTTACTGACTTTATTGTGTGAGTTATAATTTTTAATCGTAGTTGGATCGTTGTGATTTTTGGATATATTATACATATATAAGTTGAGTATATGTTCACAAATTTTGAGCAGATTAAAATGAGCGAATGATTTGTTATGAATTTTAAGAGGTGGTGATTAGGAAATTAGGTTTATAAATGATTTTGGTGGAAAATTCTAGAAATGGGTGGGCCCCACTTTTTTGGTTGTTGGGGAAGATTTGATTTTGGTGGGTGGAATAGTAGCGAGTAAAGCCATCGGGTGCTTGGTCAAGTCTACCTTGAGCGTCTTAACATTTTCCTATAAATAGAGGGCTAAGTTAGAATTGAAAATCACACCAAAATTCATAAGTTTTCTCTCTTTTTCTCTCTAGATTATCGAGTGTATTTTGTGAGTATTTAGATACTTGGTGAGTTTTTATTCATCGATTGCAAGTTTCCTTGACGATTATATCAGATATCCGGTCGGAAGTCTTTGCTCTTTTGAGGTAAGGGATAGTAAGGGATTTTAAGGGATTGTAAGGGATATTTTCTTCATAATGATGTTATTCTTTCAATATCATTATCTTTGAAATATTGGTATGGATTTTATTGTGGAATTTCTACCTTTTTTGAGTCGGGGTTCTATTCACGTATCGACCTTATTTATTCACGTATCTGACCTTTATTCACGTATATGACCTTATTCATGTATATGACATTTTTTCATGTATACGGTACTATTACGAATATGAGTACTATTCATGAGTTACTATTCATGAGTTCTTATTCATGAGTTCTATTTATTCTATTCATGAGTTCTTATTCACGAGTTCTTATTCACGGTACTATTCACGACAAAATTGGTTTCTTTTTCTAAACAAATTATAGTTGATTTATGAATATTACTCTTGAAATTAAATCTATATTATTGATTATATTATTTTTATTATCATATATAACATTTTATAATCCGGTGATGAATTTCTCTTTGACTTGAGTGTAAAGATGGGTAGATTATTGGTATGATCATGACTATGGGTTCTCTTTGGCGATGGTGCAAAGTTGAATTGTTGTTGGTATGATCATGACCATTGAATTTATAATTGAATATCTTTAGCTTAAGTGCGAAGGTGAATTGATCAACATGGTTATAATTATTGTTTATATAAATTCTGAAATGATTATATATTTCTTTGAGATATTAATATATTTGGCTTTTGTAGTGCAAAATATGCTGTTGATGAATATATTTTTGGCTGTAGTGCAAATATGAATTGTTGAGGAATATCTTTGGCATGTAGTGCAAAGATGAATTGTTGATGAATATCTTTGGCACGTAGTGCAAAGATGACTGTTATTGAATATCTTTGGCTGTAGTGCAAAGATGAGCATTGATGAATATCTTTGGCGCGTAGTGCAAAGATGAAATTATTAGTATGATTATGAGCGAGGCGTGATTTGGTATAACCATGATCTTTGATGTTTGAGGTAAAGACATGTGATGAAAATTATCTTCGTCTTGGATGCGAAGAGAATTTAGAATTACAATTATGATTATGAGTTATTCATATAATTGTGGAAAAGGCTGTTGATTGATGTTACGAGGGATAAAACATTGTTGGTGGACTTTTAAATGTGGAGAAGATAATAGACTTTATGGTTTATTTGACTCTTCTAATGGATTGCTCGTTCATTTGCAACTATGGTTGAAAAGTTTTATCATCTACCGTATATGTTCTAAATCTACGATTTATTATTGATGAAGGCTATTGATAATTTAATTATCTTTAGTCATGATATTCTTTCTTGAGCTAGTTGTGCTCACCCTTTTGCTTTCACAATTCCTTTTCGGGTAATAAAAGTGTGTATTTGAATTCGAAGCGAGGGTAATGAGGAAAATAGAGCGGTGGTCTCTAGGCTATGGAGGTTCTCCAAGAAGTATAGAAAGGTGTTGTATACATTATTTAGTAGTTATATTTGGTGAATCAAATAGGGTGAAGCGAACCCAACGTTGGAAGGGTGTTTTGCCACTATCATACAAGATGTCTAATGACATACAACCTCGTGTCATCATAAGGCAGGGTTGTGCTCATCCACTTCTTTGAGTATATCTCTGAGCACTACTATATAATCTTGGTGTTTGTTTGAAGTATAATTCTCGATTAGAGGCAGTGGAGATAATTATATGTCGAGAGAAGACTCACCATTGGGAAGAATATGATAGTAATCTTCTCGTTTTTCTTTGGGGTCTATTAGGTTAACCAAGGATAATTACGTGGCCATATGATATCTATCATAACCTAGAAGCATGGCCTCCCATGTATACGAAGGTTTTCTTGAGCACTTCCCAAAGATTCTAATTTCTAAAATAGTTTTTGACTATACCTTTATGTACCTTTATGAGGTGATGTCCATTGTGACGTCATTTATCACGAGGTTGGGATGAGAGTCACGGTTGGTATATATTTGTATCAAACTCACTGACATATGTGTTGTTGTATTTTGCACGACAATTGTTGTAATAAAGTTGTAGTTATTTTTACGTACCATGTATTTGGCGACTCGAGAATGGGTTGGATGGAATGGACCTATTTTGGGGCGTCACATTTGGTATCGAGCTTAGGGATATGATCTTTGGCGGAGATCGGGGAATAGAACTAGGAGGGAGATGAGTAAATCCTTCGCTAGTGTGTCCTACCTAAGCTTATTTGTTGGTGGAGTCGTAATATCGGGATATTATGTGATATGTTAATTTGTTTAATTAACCCTTGTTTTAAAGTTGTATTCTAGAATGATATATCGAAATATGGGAGATGAGCAATGGAGAAATCATGATGATGAGGAAGATGGAATCTGAAATGAAAGCAAGGTATTCTCAACTCTTTGAAATACCGGTACGTAAATTTGGGGGACGAAATTTCATAAGGAGGGGAGATTGTAAGACCGAATTTTATGAAATAAAAGTATTCAATTTTTCTATTACTATTAGGTAAATGGTTAAATTGATAAAAGTTAAAGTTAAGGGTGATATATGAAAATTTTTTTCAAAATACACAAGTGGTTATAAAATATTCATTGTTGTCGGGGAATATTCGTTTGAGTCGTGGAATATTCTTTACGTCGGGGAATATTAAATGCAATGGTATGACCATTTGTGGGCCCCATAATGAGAATAAGCATCGGATGAAGAAAATGACAAATTTGAGTTTTTATAAATAACGGCGTAGTTATTACCATTAACCTTTGTTGGAATACACGGTGGTTAAAAAAGTAATGTCTGGCGTGTTCTTGCGATGCTTTACGGTATTATTGCGATATTTTTTCAATTATTGATTCTTACGTGAAGGCACTACTCAATAATTATTACTGATAATTCTTCTTTCAATATTTTATTTTATTGATTCAATAATTCTTTGCGTTGATATTTTATATTATTGTTGTTTCAATAATTGTCCTTACTGATATCTCCATTATCGGATCAATAATTCATATTATTTGAATAATATTATTAGATAGCATTATTGGCAATGTCTAGAAAGTTACATCGAGGAGAGGTTTGGTCACCTAATTGCGGCGCTTGATAAGGAGAAATCCTTATCGGAAAGCCCCCTGCTCACAGGAGGCTGCTTTGGTTGTCATTATTGTGATTACGTAATATTATTTGTGAATAATTAATTATTGATTTATATGATAATGAAATATTTATTTGATGTGGATATAAATGATGGATTTATTTATGTGGTTATAAATGAAGGAATTAATGTTGAGGTATTTTATCGGTTATTTTTGCCGGATTGGAGGTATTAAAAGATCAAATCGGTGTTCTTACTTTACGACTTTATTGTGTGAGTTATAATTTTTAATCGTAGTTGGATCGTTGTGATTTTTGGATATGTTATACATATATAAGTTGAGTATATGTTCACAAATTTTGAGCCGTTAAAAATGAGCGAATGATTTGTTATGAATTTTAAGAGGTGGTGATTAGGAAATTAGGTTTATAAATGATTTTGGTGGAAAATTCTAGAAATGGGTGGGGCCCACTTTTGGTTGTTGGGGAAGATGGCTGATTTTTGGTAGGTGGAATAGTAGCGAGGTAAAAGCCATCGGGTGTGTCAAAATGCCTTGGCGTCTAACATTTTCCTATAAATAGAGGCTAAGTTAGAATTGAAAATCACACCAAAATTCATAAGTTTTCTCTCTTTTTCTCTCTAGATTATCGAGTGTATTTTGTGAGTATTTAGATACTTGGTGAGTTGTTATTCATCGGTTGCAAGTTTCCTTGACGTCATATCAGATATCGAGTCAAAGTCTTTGCTCTTTTGAGGTGGGGGTAAGGGATTTTAAGGGATTGTAAGGGATGTTATTTTCTTCGTAATGATGTTATTCTTTCAATATCATTATCTCTGAAATATTGGTATGGATTTTATTGTGGAATTTCTACCTTTTTGAGTCGGGGTTACTATTCATATATCTTACTTTATTCATGTATATGACATTATTCACGTATATGACATTATTCATGTATATGACATTTTTTATTATATATACTATATATGAATCTGATCTTATTCACGATTCTATTCATGACTATTTTATTCATGAGTTCTTATTCATGAGTTACTATTCATGAGTTACTATTCACGAGTTCTTATTCATGGTACTATTCATGACAAAATTGGTTTCTTTTTCTAAACAAATTATAGTTGATTTATGAATATTACTCTTGAGATTAAATCTATATGTTGATTATATTATTTTTATTATCATATATAACATTTTTATAACCACGGTGATGTAATTTCTCTTTGACTTGAGTGTAAAGATGGGTAGATTATTGGTATGATCATGACTATGGGTTCTCTTTGGCGATGGTGAAAAGTTGAATTGTTGTTGGTATGATCATGACCATTGAATTTATAATTGAATATCTTTAGCTTAAGTGCAAAGGTGAATTGATCAACATGGTTATAATTATTGTTTATATAAATTACGAAATGATTATATATTTCTTTGAGATATTAATATATTTGGCCTGTAGTGCAAATATGAACTGTTGATGAATATATTTGGTCTGTAGTGCAAATATGAATTGTTGAGGAATATCTTTGGCATGTAGTGCAAAGATGAATTGTTGATGAATATCTTTGGCACGTGGTGCAAAGATGACTGTTGTTGAATATCTTTGGCTGTAGTGCAAAGATGAGCTGTTGATGAATATCTTTGGCCGTGGTGCAAAGATGAAATTATTAATATGATTATAAGCGAGGCTGTGATTTGGTATAACCATGATCTTTGATGTTTCGGTAAAGACATGTGATGAAAATTATCTTAGATCTGGAGGTGCGAAGAGAGAATTTAGAATTACAATTATGATTATGAGTTATTCATATAATTGTGGAAAAGGCTGTTGATTGATGTTACGAGGATAAAACATTGTTGGTGGACTTTTAAATGGGAAGATAGTAGACTTTATGGTTTATTTGACTCTTCTAATGGATTGCTTTCGTTCATTTGCAACTATGGTTGAAAAGTTTTATCATCTACCATATGTTCTAAATCTCGATTTATTCTTGATGAAGGCTATTGATAATTTAATTATCTTTAGTCATGATATTCTTTCTTGAGCTAGTTGTGCTCACCCTTTTTGCTTCACAATTCCTTTTCGGGTAATAAAAGTGTAGTATTGGGTCGGCGAGGATGTAACGAGAAATAGAGCGGTGGTCTCTAGGCTATGGAGGTTCTCCTAAAGTATAGAAAAAGTGTGTTGTATACATATTTAGTAGTTATATTTGGTGAATCAAATAGGGTGAAAGCGAACCCAACGTTGGAAGGGTGTTTTGCCACTATCATACAAGATGTCTAATGACATACAACCTCGTGTCATTATAAAGCGGGTTTGTGCTCATCCACTTCTTGAGTATATATCTGAGCACTACCTATATAATCTTGGTGTTTGTTTGAAGTATAATTCTCAATTAGGGGCAGGTGGAGATAATTATATGTCGAGAGAAGACTCACCATTGGGAAAAATATGATAGTAATCTTCTCGTTTTTCTTTTGGGGTCTATTAGGTTGACCGAGGATAATTACGTGGCCATATGATATCTATCATAACCTAGAAGCATGGCCTCCCGTATACGAAGGTTTTCTTGAGCACTTCCCAAAGATTCTAATTTCTAAAATAGTTTTTGACTATACCTTTTTAGGTAAGAGTGTGATGTGTGACGTGGGACATTTATCAAGGTTGGGACACGAGTCGCGGTTGGTATATATTTGTATTCAAACTCACGACATATGTGTTGTTGTATTTTGCACGACAATTGTTGTAATAAAGTTGTAGTTGTTTTACGTACCATGTATTTGGTGACTCGAATGGGTTGGATGGAATGGACCTATTTTGGGGCGTCACGATTAGTATCGAGCTTAGGGATATGATCTTTGGCGGAGATGGGGAATAGAACTAGGAGGGAGAGATGAGTAAATCCTTCGCCAGCTAGTGTGTCTACCTAAGCTTATTTGTTGGTTGAGTCGTAATATCGGGATATTATGTGATATGTTAATTTGTTTAATTAACCATTGTTTTAAAGTTGTATTCTAGAATGATATCGAAAAATACGGAGATGAGCAATGGAGAAATCATGATGATAAGGAAGATGGAATCTGAAATGAAAGCAAGGTATTCTCAACTCTTTGAAATACCAGGTATGTAAATTTTGGGGACGAAATTTCATAAGGAGGGGAGATTGTAAGACCCCGAATTTTATGAAATAAAAGTATTCAATTTTCCTATTCAGTAAATGGTTAAATTGATAAAAAGTTTAAAGTTAAGGGTGATATATGATATTTTTCAAAATACACAAGTGGTTATAAAATATTCATTGTTATCGGGGAATATTCGTTTAGTCGTTGAATATTCTTTACGTAGGGAATATTAAATGCAATGGCCTTGACCATTTGTGGGCCCCATAATGAGAATAGCTGCCGGATGAAGAAAATGACAAATTTGAGTTTTTATAAATAATGGCGTAGTTATTACCATTAACAACATTGTTGGAATACGGTGGTTAAAATACGATGTCTGGCGTAGTTGTTGCGATGGCTTTGCGGTATTACAAGACGTATTTTTTCAATTATTGATTCTTACGTGAGAAGGCACTACTCAATAATTATTACGATAATTATTCTTCAATATTTTATTTTATTGAATCAATATTCTTTGCGTTGATATTTTATATTATTGTTGTTTCAATAATTGTCCTTTGCCTGATATCTCCATTATCGGATCATTAATTCATATTATTTGAATAATATTATTAGATAGCATTATTGGCAATGTCTAGAAAGTTACATCGAGGAGAGGTTTGGTCACCTAATTGTGCGCCGATGAAGGAGAAATCCTTATCGGGAAGCCCCTCTTTCACAGGAGCGCATGGTTGTCATTATTGTGATTACTGTAATATTATTTGTGAATAATTAATTATTGATTTATATGATAAGGAAATATTTATTTGATGTGGATATAAATGATGGATTTATTTATGTGGTTATAAATGAAAGAATTAATGTTGAGGTATTTTATCGGTATTTTTGCCGGATTGGAGGTATTAAAAGATCAAATCGATTGTTCTTACTGACTTTATTGTGTGAGTTATAATTTTTAATTAATCGTAGTTGGATCGTTGTGATTTTTGGATATGTTATACATATATAAGTTGAGTATATGTTCACAAATTTTGAGCGAGATTAAAAATGAACGAATGATTTCTTATGAATTTTAAGTGGTGACTGATTCGGAAATTAGGTTTATAAATGATTTTGGTGGAAAATTCTAGAAATGGGTGGGCCCTACTTTTGGTTGTTGGGGAAGATGGCTGATTTTTGGTAGGTGGAATAGTAGCAGGTAAAGCCATCAGGTAGCATGTCAAGTCTGCTTCGGCGTGCTAACATTTTCCTATAAATAGATGGCTAAATTAGAATTAAAAATCACACCAAAATTCATAAGTTTTCTCTCTTTTTCTCTCTAGATTATCGAGTGTATTTTGTGAGTATTTAGATACTTGGTGATTTGCTATTCATCAGTGCAAGTTTCCTTCAGCGTTATATCCGATATCCAGTCAAAAGTGGTGCTTTTTTGAGGTAAGGGATTTTAAGGGATTGTAAGGGATATTTTTTCGTAATGATGTTATTCTTTCAATATCATTATACCGAAATATTGGTATGGATTTTATTGTGGAAGTTCTACCTTTTTGTGTCGGGGTTACTATTCACGTATACGACACTATTCACGTATACGACACTATTCACGTATATGACATTATTCATGTATATGACATTTTTACATATACGGTACTATGTACGAATACGGAGTACTATTCATGAGTTACTATTCATGAGTTACTATTCATGAGTTACTATTCATGAGTTACTATTCACGGGTACTATTCATGACAAAATTGGTTTCTTTTTCTAAACAAATTATAGTCGAGTTATGAATATTACTCTTGAGATTAAATCTATATGTTGATTATATTATTTTTATTATCATATATAACATTTTTATAATCCTAGTGAAGTAATTTCTCTTTGACTTGAGTGTAAAGATGGGTAGATTATTGGTATGATCATGACTATGGGATCTCTTTGGCCAGTAGTGCAAAGTTGAATTGTTGACTGGTATGATCATGACCAATGAATTTATAATTAAATATCTTTAGTTTAAGTGCAAAGGTGAAATGATCAACATGGTTATAATTATTGTTTATATAAACTCTGAAATGATTATATATTTCTTTGAGATATTAATATATTTGGCCTGTAGTGCAAATATGAACTGTTGATGAATATATTTGGCCTGTAGTGCAAATATGAATTATTGAGGAATATATTTGGCATGTAGTGCAAAGATGAATTGTTGATGAATATCTTTGGCGCACGTAGTGCAAAGATGACTGTTGTTGAATATCTTTGGCTGTAGTGCAAAGATGGTGCATTGATGAATATCTTTGGCCCGTAGTGCAAAGATGAAATTATTAAATATGATTATAAGCAGGCGTGATTTGGTATAACCATGATCTTTGATGTTTGGTAAAGACATGTGATGAAAATTATCTTCGTCTTGGAGTGCGGAGAGGAATTTAGAATTACAATTATGATTATGAGTTATTCATATAATTGTGAAAAGGAACTATTGATTGATGTTATAGTGATAAAAACATTGTTGGTGGACTTTTAAATGGAGAAGATAGTAGACTTTATGGTTTATTTGACTCTTCTAATGGATTGCTCGTTCACATTTGCAACTATGGTTGAAAAGTTTTATCATCTACCATATGTTCTAAATCTCTGATTTATTACTGATGAAGGCTATTGATAATTCAATTATCTTTAGTCATGATATTCTTTATTGGGCTAGTTGTGCTCACCCTTTTGCTTCACAATTCCTTTTCAGGTAATAAGAGTGTAAATTTGAATTGAAAGCGAGGTAATGAGAGAAATAGAACGGTGGTCTCTAGCTATGGAGGTTCTCCCTAAGCAGTATAGAAAGGTGTTGTATACATTATTTAGTAGTTATATTTGGTGAATCAAATAGGGTGAAGCGAACCCAACGTTGGAAGGGTGTTTTTCCACTATCATACAAGATGTCTAATGACATACAACCTCGTGTCATTATAAGACAGGATTGTGCTCATCCACTTGCTGAGTATATCTACGAGCACTACTTATATAATCTTGGTGTTTGGTTGAAGTATAACTCTCAATTAGGGACAGTGGAGATAGTTATATGTCAAGAGAAGACTCACCATTGGGAAAAACATGATAGTAATCTTCTCGTTTTTCTTTGGGGTCTATTGGGTCAACCAAGGATAATTCTGTGGCCATATGATATCTATCATAACCTAGAAGCATGGCCTCCCATGTACGAAGGTTTCCTTGAGCACTTCCCAAAGATTCTAATTTCTAAAACAGTTTTTGACTATACCTTTATGTAGGTATCACTATGAGGTGTTGTCCACTGATGGGACATTTGTCACATTACGGTTGGGACACGAGTCACAGTTGGTATATATTTGTATCCAAACTCACAGCATATGTGTTGTTATATTTTGCACGACAATTGTTGTAATAAAGTTGTAGTTGTTTTATGTACCATGTATTTGACGAAACAGAATGGGTTGGATGGATTAGACCTATTTTGGGGGCGTCACATTTGGTATCAGAGCTTAGGGATATGATCTCTAGCGGAGATCGGGGAATAGAACTAGGAGGGGAGAGATGAGTAAATCCTTCGCTAGTGTGTCTTACCTAAGCTTATTTGTTGGTCAGTCATAATATTTGGATATTATGTGATATGTTAATTTGTTTAATTAACCCTTGTTTTAAAGCTGTATTCTAGAATGATATCTGAAATACAGGAGATGAGCAATGAAGAAATCATCATGACAGGGAAGATGGAATCTGAAATGAAAGCAAGGTATTCTCAACTCTTTGAAATACCGAATGCGTAAATTTTGGGACGAAATTTCATAAGGAGGGAGATTGTAAGACCGAATTTTATGAAATAAAAGTATTCAATTTTCCTATTCAGTAAATGGTTAAATTGATAAAAAGTTTAAAGTTAAGTGTGATATATGATATTTTTCAAAATATGCAAGTGGTTATAAAATATTCATTGTTATCGGAGAATATTCGTTTAGTCGTGGAATATTCTTTACGTAGGGAATATTAAATGCGGCCAGTAGCAACCATTTGTGGGCCCCATAGCAGAATAAGCATCGGATGAAAAAATGACAAATTTGAGTTTTATAAATAATAACATAATTGTTACTGAATTAACATCTTTGGAATACGGTGGTTAAAATACGATGAATACGTGTAGTTGCACAAAGAATAACTGCAGTATTGCATAATATTTTTTTCAATTATTGATTCTTACGTGAGAAGGCACTACTCAATAATTGTTACAATAATTACTGTTCGATATTTTATTTTATTGAATCAATAATTGTTGCGTTGATATTTTATATTATTGTTGTTTTAATAATTATCACTGCACAGTATCTCCATTATCAGATCAATAATTCATATTATTTGAATAATATTATTAGATAGCATTATTGGCAATGTCTAGAAAGTTCTGTCAATGAGAGGTTTGGACACCTAATTGCGCGCCAGTAAGGAGAAATTCTTATCGGAAAGCCCTCTCTTTCCTGGGAACTGCTTGGTTGTCATTATTGTGATTCTGTAATAATTTTTTGATAATTAATTATTGATTTATATGATAAGGAAATATTTATTTGATGTGGATATAAATGATGGATTTATTTATGTGGTTATAAATGAAAGAATTAATGTTTAGGTATTTTATCAGTATTTTGTCGGATTGGAGGTATTAAAAGATCAAATCAGTGTTCTTACGACTTTATTGTGTGAGTTATAATTTTTAATCTGACCGTTGAATTGTTGTGATTTTTGGATATGTTATACATATATAAGTTGAGTATATGTTCACAAATTTTGAACCGTTAAAAATGAACAAATGATTTGTTATGAATTTTAAGAGGTGACTGATTCGGAAATTAGGTTTATAAATAATTTTGGTGGAAAATTCTAGAAATGGGTGGGCCCCACTTTTGGTTGTTGGGAAGATGGCTGATTTTTGGTGGGTGGAATAGTAAAGAGTAAAGCCATCGTAGTAGCAGGTCAAGTCTGCTTCGGTGTGCTAACATTTTCCTATAAATAGATGGCTAAATTAGAATTGAAAATCACACCAAAATTCATAAGTTTTCTCTCTTTTTCTCTCTAGAGTATCGAGTGTATTAAGATTCTTTGATTAGATCAAGGAATAACTACTTGTGCAATAAGTTTCTAGATCATCTCAAATGGTTTTCATAATGGACGCCTCCTAATACGCAATAATTGATTGATGTCCAACTTATGTGAAAAGGTTTCAAAGGATATGCTTGGGATAAGATTTGACAAGTGTCGATTTGTGGGACATCCTAAAGTAAGTTTAGGGTATATGTTCTATAATCCTACTTAGCAAAAGGTGTTTGTTGCGAAACACGCTGCCTTCTAAGAGAAAGGTGTTTATCAATGAAGGGGCTAGTGGGAGGATAATAGAATCATGAAGAGTTCAAGAACCACAAAACACTATAAGTCAAATAAGAAGAACTTGTAGATAGACCTATTGTACCACAACCGAATCGTAAATCTGGAATAGTACCGAAGATACCTTGGAGGTATGGATTCATCAAAGATGATGATGATGAGGTACGCATCATAGAATATGATGATCCAGTTACATACATTGAGGTAAAAGTTGTAGACACTCAGAGAAATGGATTGAAATAAGCTTCTCAAAAATGGAACATTCTTTTTGATGAAACAAATCAAAAGAGTTTGATTTTATCACAAATAAGAATGTACCTAGTGTGTACAAAAGGGTCAGTGGGAGCACCGTGACATTCCTAATATTATATGATGATATACTGTGGATTAGGAATGCCATACCAATGCTACAATCAGTAAAGATAAAGTTGTCTAAACATTCCTCCATGAATAATTTGGGAAGAGTATCTTAATTGGGGATGCAAATCTATATATATAGATTTAATAGGATGCTCGACTTAACCCAAGGAACGTATATTCGATTGATGATAAAGTCGTTTAGCATGGAAAACTCCATGGGATATCTCATGTTGATGAGCCCTAGAGTGTATCTCTCTTAATAGTCCCCATAGACTCTAGTTTTTTCAGACAGACCAAGATGACAGAAAATCCACTTTAAGGTAAAGTGTTACCTTGAACAGTGGTGCAGCAAATTGGAAAGGTTTCAAACAACAAAGAGCTGTTGGTTTAGTAATAAAGACAAAGTATATAGCTATAAATGAAGCTACAAGTTGATTGTTTGGATGAAACGTTCATTACAGAACTAGGAATAGTTCTTAAGTCTCATCTTGGATCTAAACATGTGTTGTGGCACTTTCATTTAATTATAGGAATCATTGAAAGATGGGAAATCACTATAGAGATAGTGGACTCTCAAGAACAACATTACATATCCATTAACTAAAGCTTATCCAACAGCAGGATAATCATCACTTAGAGAAGAAGGGTATGAGATACCATGGCGATTGCCTTTAGTGCAAGTGGGAGATTGAAAGTAGTATGCACACAAGCCAATCATGTTTGATGATAAAGCATATACTTTGTAACAATCTTATTCATTTATTAATAAAAAGTATTAATTTATTAAAGGCTTTTAATTATCTACATAATGTTGTTTTATAATATGTGATAAACCCGTAGTTTTAAGCAATGCTTTTAGAATAATGATGATGATCATTCTAATGAGATCTAAATTCTTAGAAAGCTTAAAACTAAAATGGTTCCCAATCGTTGGATTACTAAATTAGGGATTAGTAAATCCGGATAGATTGGTATATACGTTGCTTGCTCATTGGATGAGGATGATTGATCTCATGATCATTTGAGTGGAGACACTAAAGCAAGTATGTAGGTGCTTATTAGAGAATAAGTTCACCGAACGTGGCTCGCTAAGTAATACCTAATGGAGTTTTACTTATCTGTCAATAGGAATTCCTGTAGTGATAGTAGTACAAGTGATCCTTGGACTTGAGATCATCATAGTATCTTGTGTATGATGAGTTATACTTTGACTTATTCCATAAGACCCTTAGGGTATATCAAAGGGTATGCTTGGGTATAATAAGTTGTACATGGAGATAATGTATGATCAATAAAGAATCTATCAATTCTAGTAAAAGAAGAGAAATGTCCTATGTGATTCGATAAATGACAACCCAGTAGTCCTTGGCCAAGGCATAATGAAATTAGAAAGGAGTTTCTAATTTGAATTATTTGAAGTTGTGCATTTAAGGATCGAAATACATATAATTAAATAAAATAAGACTTTACAGTAATTTCATGTCTTATATTTAATTGGGACATTGTATGGTGGAAGGATTGAATTGTACGGTAACTATTTACTCAAAGGTTCTTTTATGATTAATGTTGAAATCTATATTATCTGGAAAGTCGTTAATCGCTAGGGAGGCTTATCCCTATTGTAGAATAAATATTATTTATTTAAATAAATTAATAGTTTAATTTATTTATTTAAATAAGATTAAAATTGTTCTAATTGATTTATTCACAACCGGTTTAATATGGAGAACCTAAAGGGTCACACCATAAAAAGAAGAATAATTATTTAAGAAGTTAATGGCATAATTGTAATAATAAGTTAAGTATATTTAATTTAATATATGGTGATAGAATAAATTAAATAGCTTAATATTTATTGTTTAATATTTTAGAAATATAAAATATAAATTAATAAAAGGAGTCTTATTGTTATTATTACTATTATTATTATTTAATTTTTAAAAGAGTTTGGGAATTAATTAATAAAAGTACTCTCATTTATTCCTAATAAGATTAGGAGGCTAATTAATTAAAAGTTTAATTAATTATTCCTAATAAGATTAGGAGCCTAATTAATTAAAAGGAGTTTAATTAATTAAAATAAAATTCAAATCCTTAATTGTTAAGGAGGGTTGCCTACATCTATAAATAAGATGAGTCTTATTATGGGTGTAGAGTTGTTGTTGACTTTTTTACAACAGACGTGATTCCAATTGTTGGAGAGTACGCTCATTTTCTATGAGAGATAGAAAAACTAGGGTTTTGCCAAACACTCATCTTCTTTAATCTTTATTCTTTCTTGGTGGATCACCTCTAGAGGCCAAACACTTGGGTGGCTAACGTTGATCAAAGAAAGGAACCAAACCCGGTGGATTCAAGTTGAACGCGAAAAAGATTGGAGGTGAACTTGTACCTGAGGAAGCTCAAATCTTCAAGGGTATGATTCTTGTTCTTCTTATCTTTTCGTTTAATAAATAATTGTGCATAAAGGATGATCCGGGTATATGGTTTATAAAATTTTAAACTCTGAATTTTTACGCTTGCGCTTATTTTGTGCAATTTGATTGCGTTCATGAATATTACAAACCTAACATATTCGTTTTAACAGGGAATATTCGTACGACGACACAATCATTGGTGGACCCCACAACGAAAGTATTGTCGTAGTTAGAAAACGACAGAATTATCTTTTTATAAAAATAACTGCTAAAAGTTTTACCGTTAAACCATTGAACTACCCGGTGGTAAAAGTATGCGATGTCTGGCGTGGTTGCATATATTTACTCAGATTGATTATTGATGCTTACGTGAGAAGTCACTCAGTTCTACTCAATTATTGCTACAGTAATTGCTGCATAATATCTTTCATATTATTGATTCAATAATTGTCACAATATCATCTGCATAATATTTTATATTATTAAATCAATAATTGAGACGACAAAGTTATTCATATTATTATTTGCAATATTGATAATGTCTAGAATGTTCTGTCAAGGAGAGGTTTGGTTACCTAATTGTGCGCCAATAGGGAGAAATCCTTATCAGAAAGTCCCCTTATTTCCTGGGAATGATCTGGTTGTTAAATATTGTGAGTTATAATATTAATGATGAATAAGTTCGTGTTGATTAAAGATGAAATTGATATTTCCATTATGTTGGGATTATTAGTGTTAGTGGAAATCGACATCTATTTCGATAATAATGGATGTCTGGAGGCTATATTGACCAATCAGGTAATTAATCGGATAAATAAGCAATTAATTGCTATTAATTCACATGCTTATAACTTTTTGTTCACATGTGTGTACTTATTGATTCAAATGCATGTACTATTAGGGGAGGTGGTGCAAGATTGATAATACTTGTATTACTAAATTAAAAATAGAGGTATAGATGAAGGTACTATACTGTAATTATTTTTTTCACATGATTGTACTATTGATTCACATGATTGTACTATTGATTCACATGATGTACTATTAGGGGAGGTGGTGCAAGTTTGATAATACTTGCAGGACTAAATTAAAAATGAAGAAAAAGATGAAGGTATTATACTGTAACATTTCGAGCCCCAAAACGTGCAATTAACGAAACTATATTGTCCTATAAATAGAAGCTCATTCTTCTTTCATTCTCACCAATTCACTAAAACTCACAAGAGCATTTATAGAGAGAAGCTTTAGAGAGAAAGTAGAAGATAAGTCTGCTACCTCACTATTCCAGTATTTAGTCTTCTTTTGAGGTAAGAGATATTATTTTGTTCAGTATTCATAGGAATAATATTTTCTTCCATAATCTGTAGTTTGTGAGTAATATTATTTCGTCTCGTATTCCTGATTATACCATCATTCGGTTAAAGTATTGCTTCTATATTCCGTGAAATTAGTAGAATATCCCTGAAATTTGTGCTTCATCTAGTATCGCTTCACAAGGATATTTTCTGCACATTCTTGTTAAATTTTGAGTTTTTCATGCCAGAGTACTGTCCATTTATACGGTACTATTCACAAAAATACTATTCACGAGTAATATTCACAAAGTACTATGCATAAAGTACTATTCATGAGTACTATTCACAAAGTACTATTCACTGAGTACTATTCTCGAAGTACTATTCACGGGGTACTATTCACTTAGGTACTATTCACCCAGAGTACTATTCATAATAAAAATTAATTTTTTTTTGTCCAAATCATTTTTGATACATTATCATTCTTGAATTTTACTCCACAAAGCAGTATCATGTTGACAATTTGGACAATATTGAATTCTGGATAAATTAAATTATAAATCTTTAAAACTTTATCCTTCAACTTGTTTTATTGAATTCTTATATCATTGTCATCATCCTCATGTTTATATTATATTGAAAGTCTTTCATGGCCTGTAGTGCATAGATGGACTTGGTATGATTATGACTGTGAGATTATTATTCGGTATAATCATAACCGTAATGTTACAAATGATGTGGTAAAAGTCCTCATTGGCCCATAGTGCATTGATGGACAGTTGTTGGCATGATCATGACCATTGATGAATACACGAATATCCTTGGCCCATAGTGCATGGATAATTTGTGGTCGTGATACTAAAGAATATCTTTAGCCGTAGTGCATGGGTGATTCGATGATGTGGATTATTTATTAAGCTGAGTCTCAGCGATAAAAGTGATGAAAAATCTTTTAAATCATAGAAGATAGTAGATTTTATGCTCTACTTAACTCTTCTAATGGATTGCTTGTTCCCTTGCAGTTAAACTTGATGTTTGTTATATTTTATCAGTTTAACACTGTTGAAGACTAACGATAAATTATTATGCATTATCTTAGTCATAATATTTCTTACTAGGCTAGTTGAGCTCACCCTTTTGCTTTCATTGTTCTCTTCAGGAAATGAGAACGAATGGGACTAGTGGAAAGCGGAGTGACTCGGTCGGATGATAGCATTAGAAGTCCTCACTATTCTATGAAATAGTGTGATAATAAATGTATTGAGGACTCCATTTGAGTTCAATACTGTCTAGAAGACAATATTCATATTAAAACTCTCAGTTTATGTTTTGTCGTATTTTACACAACAGTTGTATTATTAAGTTGTATTTGAATTTTGTACCATGTATTTGGCGACTCAAGATGGGTGATGTATACCTATTTTGGGGGCGTCACAATACTATTCATGAGTTACTATTTATGGGTTACTATTCACCCAGTTACTATTCACTCGAATATTATTCATTCGGGTATTCGGGACATTTTTATGCCAAAGTACTATTCACGAGTTATTATTCACCCAGTTACTATTCACTCGAATAATATTCACTCGGGTATTCGGGGAACTTTTCATGCCGGAGTAGTATTCATGAGTTACTATTCACGGGATACTATTCACCCGGAAAATATATTTCTTTTATGTCCAAATTATTTTTGATACATGAATATTATTCTTGAATTTTACTCCACAAAGCAGTATCATGTTGAAAATTTGGATTTTTTAAACTCTAGATAAATTTAAAGTCTTTAATATTTATCCTTGATTTTGTTTGATTAATGCTTATATCATTGTCATTATCCTCATGCTTATATTATGATGAAAGTCATCTTTAGCTTACGTGCATAGATGGACTGTAGATTGGTATGATTTTGACCAGGGATCATTCGGTATAATCATGACCCGTAATGTTATAAATGATGTGGTAAAAGTCTTCATTGGCCTGTAGTGCATTGATGGACAGTTATTGGTATGATTATAACCACGGATTATTCGAAATAATCATGACCATTGATGATTACATGAATATCCTTGGCCCGTAGTGCAGGGATGATTCGATGATGTGGTTTATTTATTAAGCTGAGTCTCAGTGATAAAATTGATGATAAACTTTTAAATCATAGAAGATAATAGATATCATGCTCTACTTGACTCTTCTAATGGATTGCTTATTTCACTGTATTTGTTGATCTAAAACTTGTTGTCTATTATATTCTATCAGTTGTTATACTGTTGAAGGCTAAGGATAATTTATTCTGCATTATCTTAGTTATAATATTTCTTACTGGGCTAGTTAAGCTCTCCCTTTTACTTTCATTGTTCTCTTCAGGAAATAAGAACGTAGCCGAAACTAGTCAGGGAACAGAGTGCGGTCTGAGATGGTGGCTATAGTAGTCCTCACTATTTTATGAAATAGTGTAATAATAAATGTAATGAGGACTTCATTTGAGTTTGAATATTGTCTATAAGACAATATTCGTGTAAAAACTATAAGTTACGCTGTTGTCGTATTGTATAAAAGAAGTTTGTATTTGATTTATGTACCATGTATTTGGCGACTCAAGATGGGTGATGTGTACCTATTTTGGGGGCGTCACAGTTGGTATCAAAGCTTAGGGATATGATCCCTGGCTGAGATGTGAGACAAGAACTAGGAGGGGAGAGACGGGGAATTCCTTCGCTAGTATGACCTACCTAAGTTTATTTGGTATTTAATTGGTCGGTCAGAATATAGGGATAATATGTGGCATGTCAATTAACCCTTGTTTAGTGGCAGTATTTGAGAATGACATCTGAAAATGTTGAGATCAGGAATGAAGCATATGAAACCGTTGAGTCACCAATGATCAATACCCAGGATAATGTGCATCAAGAAGGCAATAATCCTCAGGTAAACAACAACACCGACCAGATGATGAACGATGGGATGTTCATAGGCTTTATGCAATTCATGCAAAACCAAACGACAGAGACTCTTGTTCAAAATGCAGGTGGAAACACTGGCAACTCACGGCTGGTCACCGCTAAGCAGTTCAAAGAGCTAGGACCACCTGAGTTTTTGGGAAAGCTAGAACCACTTAAGGCGGAGACGTGGAAAAAGTAGATCACCAAGATATTTTGTGATGCGCCCAAAATAGGTCCACACGACCCATTCTGAGTCGCCAGATATCACACTATAGAAATCAAATACAAACTTCATTTATACAACTGTTGAACTGTCGTGCAGAATACGACCACAGTTAATCTGTGAGTTTTAATACAAATATATATAACTCTCATGGTACCTCGACCACAACACCTTACAATGGTACTTTACATAAAAGTACAGTCAATAATTGTTTTAGAAATTAAAATCTTTGGAAAATACTCAAAGAAACCTTCGTACATGGGAGGCCATGCATATAAGTTATGAAAGATATCATATGACTCAATAATTATCCTTGGTTGACCCAATAGTCCCCAAAGAAAAACGAGCAGATTACTATCATGTTCTTTCCAATGGTGAGTCTTCTCTTGACATATAATTATCTCCATTGTCTCCAATTGAGAATTATACTTCAACCAAACTCCAAGATTATATAGGTAGTGCTCGTAGATATACTCAGCAAGTGGATGTGCACAACCCTGTCTTATGATAACACGAAGTTGTATGTCATTAGAAATATCATATGATCGTGGCAAAAGACCCTTCCAAAGTTGGGATCGCCTCACCCTATTTGATTCACCAAATATAACTATTAAATGTCGTATAAAAATACAACACGCTTATCTAAAGTTTTCAATAAAATTATTTCCACAATTTAATAAAGAATGAATACGAAGGGACATTCACCATGCATGCGGTAGTCCGCGTAGATAGGTTATTCCAAAAGAATAATAAAGAATGGAATAATAGAAGAATTTCACCATGCATACGGTAGTCCGCGTAGACAGGTTATTCCAACAGAATAATAAAGAATGAAATAACAGTAGAATTTCAACATGCATACCAGAGTCCGGTGATATCTGAGTTATTCCAATGAATAATAAATAATGGAATAACAGAAGAATTTCACCATGCATACGGTAGTCCCCGTATACAGGTTATTCAAACAGAATAATAAAGAATGGAATAACAACCCTTACGAGTATTGAAAGTGTCGACGTCGGGATTTTTGGGTGTCTCTTTCCATTACTTGTTCTTTGGTGTTCTCATTTTAGGTGAGATTTGTTTGAAAAAACAAGTGAAAAAGGTCCGACATGTATAATGTCGATTGATGGACCAATTAAGAGTCGCCATTGGTTTTTAAATGGTTGTACCAACACAACCGAGAAAAGGTTTGCACATTGACCCGGTGATGTGACACCGATATCTGGGTCATTAAATCGAGATTCATTTAGGGTCCGGGGACTTGGTTATGCTGGGGAAGGTGTTAGGCACCCCAGACATCCGTGTTACTACGGTGACCGCCTCTTTTCAAGAAACTATTATCTGAGTGTGTGTGTGTGTGTGTGTGTGTGTGTGTGTGTGTGTGTGGGTCAATGTGTTGTTATATGAAAGTTGTGCGAGGCCACTTTCGAACCTATATATACGTGGATTTGAATTTATGTAAAATTTAGTTTTAGCAAGATATGGCGTTGATGTTTTATAAAAGAGGTTTTTCAAACCCCGATGCTCAATAGAATTAAGACCTTTTACACTCCCATTTTTATTAAGTGGTAATTTGGATTGATTTTATTTGATGGATGAGAGGCATCCAGTATGAAAAATAATATATATAAAAAATAATGTCGACTTCCTCGTGGGTATGGAAACCATCCGAGGAAAAATCGACATAGCGTAATAATTTACAAGTCACTAAATTGAAAAAATGTCTATCACGGAACCGAATCTAGATCCAATGAGATGAATCTGTGATCACATGATTCCTAAGCATGAATATTGCAATTTGTATAAAAGCAACAAGCGGTATATATATAAAAGCGGTAAATATATATATAGGCAGGATCACCAACCATGAAGCACCTCCATGGGGATCGAAATGTAAATAAAGTCGTAGATATTTGGCCAACCGCCACGAAGGAAACTCAAAGTGATGTAATGTTAATAAAGTCAGAATGCGGTCAATCGCCATGAAGTAAACTCCAAAAGCGGGGACGAAATGTAAAAAAGCAATAAAAGCGATCAAGCGCCATGAAGGAACTCGAGCAGGACAAAATAAATATATATATATATAAGCAATAAACGCTTGGATGTGTAAAATCCGGGCTCATCGAACATAGTTCGACCACAGTTCATATATATATAAGTATATATATATATAAGCGAGTAAACGCACCACACCGAAGTCTAGGCTCATCGAACAAAGTCCGACACACAGTTGATATACATAAGTATATATATATATATATATATATATATAAAAGCGAAAAAATGCACCAGACCGAAGTCTAGGCTCATCGAACAAAGTCCGACAGACAGTTAATATATATAAGTATATATATATATTAAAGCAGTAAATGCACCAGACCGAAGTCTAGGCTCATCGAACAAAGTCCGACAGACAGTTAATATATATAAGTATATATATATATTAAAGCAGTAAACGCACCAGACCAAAGTCTAGGCTCAATCAAGGCATAACTCGATAATGTTAGTCAATATATATATATATATAATATATATCTGATGGAATGAAACCCATGCATCAAGTCCAGGGCAAAAAGCAAGCAACACGACTCTCAACGTGTAGAAGGGTGTGTGCAAAGATAAAGAGAAAGACTCTAAAGTGTGTGAGAAGGCTTATAGCTGACTGATAAAAAAGGGTTTCTATATCTTTAGAGTGGGTAAATACTGGGCTTTTGTGGGTACAAAAGAGGCTATATATGAGCTCATAGGTGTTTGAAAGTGGGAAAATACACTGTATGGCGAGTGCAGAGCAAATTGTGCAGGGTTTCTCCGTCTTTTTTCTCTTGAAAAATGAGTGCCCCAAGCCCTCTATTTATAGAGGTTGGAGCCGCAGGTGTACCTGCGGCTGCCCCGGGTGCCCAAAATATGGGTCCCGCCGTGTCAAAGTACGTACGCGCTGTTCGCTCAGTTCATAACTTTCAATCCGGGAGTCCGATGGAAGCGTGCCATAACATTCTGGAAAGCTCTTTTCGAGAGCTACACAATGACATATGATTTGACATTTTTTGATTCTAGGAATATGGGTCCATATCCAAAATAGCATTCCCAGGTTTCCGTCCGGCAGTCCGTTGAGCCGTTTTGCGTAGTTTGCGCTCGGAAGTTAAGATATGGTTCTTGCGGGACTTCCTTTGAAGTAATTTGAGTTGAGATGAGTTGATTTGATGTGAGTTGAAGTTGATTTGGCAAAATTACCATTTTGCCCCTCCCGAGGTTATCTCCGGTTTTTGCACAGTTGTAGCAGTCGTTTCTCAGGGTTATCTCTGAGGTTGGCTTGCTGTTGACTTTGACTATCGTCAAGGTCATCTCTGAGGTTGGCTTGACCTATTCCCATGGTTGGGACTGAGACTGGATACCTCGGGGTCATCTCCGAGATTAATCGATCTTCTCCGGTGTGTGGTCCGGTTTTGTATCTGCGGGCCTCGGGGTTATCTCCGAGGTTGGATTTGATTACTCCCAGATTGCAATCCGGGGTTTGATGATGAACTTCTGGTAGTATCTGGTATGGATTTGGATTGTCTTTCAGGGTTCCCTCTTAAAAGATGAATTTGTCCTCCTGCAATGTTAGTAACAATAGAAGAAAATTTTGAGTGTCTACAGATGCCCCTCTTTATCATGTTCATGCAATGCAATGGAATAGACATGATAAAGATTAGTAGACACTTGAAACATGACAAGATATTTTCAATGATGTAAATCGCAATGTAGTGAATGTTTATGATGAATGTGACAATGTTTTCGTAAATCGCAGTTCGTAAATCGCACATCGCATTTCGCACATCGCACATCGCTTTTCGCATTTGGACAAATCGCACTTCACAACTCGCACATTGCATTTTGCATATCGTATTTCGCATATCGCATCGCAAATCGCATATCGCAAACCGTATATCGCATATCGCAAATCGCATATCGCAAATCGCAATGTAATGAATATTATGATGAATGTTAAAATGTATTCGCAAATCGCTTTACCTTTACCGATCATTGCTGATGCCTATGCTGGTGTTGACTCCAATGGTTTGGCATTTAATCGCTGATGCTTGTTTGATGAAGATAAGTTGAGATGTTTTCCACATCTCTGATGGGGATGACGTTCTGAAATCACCAGACCCTCCCGATGTATTATTTGGTAGTTGCTGGCGATTCTTATCCCATCGATCGCCAAACTTTTCCGGCTCCCACTCGAGCGGTGGTATCTGAAGCTTTCATCATTTGAATTGTGTTGATGTCGCACTGTGTTGATGGCAATGGTTTAGAATACCAGATCTTCCGATACCTTCGCTGAAGTAATATTCCACGGATTACTTCACTAGACTTCGCCTGATGTTACGTTAGATTGATGACAACCACCCGATGTCTTACCCTTCTTGAGGTGATTTGGAGTTTTCCTTCACTGTTGGGTGCTTGTGCCTCATTTCCTTAAGTGTTTGAATACGCAACCCGGCTGAACTGATGACTTGAATGTCGCTAAAATCCCTGGAGGGTGTCATTCATTCTTTCGCTATCCAGATTTGAACGTCGGTGTAGAGGTCTCGATTTGTGAGAATTTGGCGCCGGTTGATAAATTTGATGATGAGGATTTCATTCGCTAGACCTTTTGTTATTGGGCTCCTGCTTTTGTTGAGAGACTTGATCCCGCCTTAAGATCATTCCATTTCTTGGAATTGGACAAATGCCCCAGTCCTTCCGTATGTTGATGTCGCGGGTTCATATGATAAACTCTCTTTGTTGATGAAGTCGCGAGTGAATAATATCTGAATCGCCATTGAGATGCTGATGGACCATGCTGATGGTGCTAACTGGTGCATTTTCTATTTTAGGATGATTGATAAATTCCCCAGTGTTGAGTTGTCGCTGCTTTCAAGATTGCCCCCAATCTTGTTGTATGGGATTCACTATCCAGTTGTCGGCAATTTTGAAATTGCCCCAGCCTCGCTTGTTGTCTGGGATAGTTGCTTGATAGATGAGCCGATAAGACAAGATCTATGAGTCGATAAGACGCCAGAGATCGCAAAGAGGCTTTTTACATCTGCCTCATCCGGTGAGCGGGTAGTGGATGTGGGCTTTGATGTTGTGACTCTTTCGGTAAAGATGTCGCTTTGTTAGAGAGATGATGCTCTAACTCATAGGGATATCGTTGTTGCTGAGTGGGATGACGTTATATCCATCCGAGATATCGCATGTAGTTGGCAGTGGATTTGTTGGCCCGTGTAGAAACCATTGGGTAGGAGATCATAGTGTTACCTCCTTCTTCTGAGAGGGAATCCATGTTGTACTTGATAGCCCGCATATACACTGATTTGTAGATGGGCTTGTATTTTCCTGCACAGACTAGCTTAGCCATTTTTTCATGTACAGTACACATTGTATATATCAAACAACATTATATATGGCAGGGAAATATATGTTGATTCACTTCCCTTTTAGTTGTGCCTTGCTACTTGCTTAATATTCACTTATTTCTCCAGGACTTTGTGATCTGGATGTATTCTGAACTCCTCCTTGATGGATGGACAGTGAGATGTCTCAGGATTTTTAGAATGGATCGTCGATCTGTGTGTATTCCCTACCATCTTTGGTGTCTTGGGACTGGTTTTTGTATGTGGTTATGGATATGAGTATGTTTGTTTTTGTTTTTTTGTGGTGCGACCGGACCATATAACATGGTTGCCTACGTACTCTCGTGTATTGGGGAGATCAGGTCGACGTAGTTCGCCCCTCAGGGCGAGTTGAAAAGTGTGATCCCATGAGCAGGTCGGACTGCGGGGAAGAGAAAGTTTGATCCTAGGTTGAGGATAAACTGAAGGTGTGAAAAGTTTGATCCTATGTATGGGCAGCCAAACTGCAAACGTAAGAGGTTCAATTCGCGGTGAGATGACCTAAGTGGTATGATCGTAGTGAAGCCAGGCTGATGGCTTAAAAGGATATTTCCCTGAAGGGCAAAGTGTGGAAGAGTTGTATATGGTAAAGGGTTAAAGAACCGGAATGATTGGTAATCTGATGATCCAAAACCAGGATGTTCGCTTGATGGTAACCTTAGACATAGTACCGTTTCACGGTGTTCGATTTGATAAGCTGTGGAAATTCATCGTCGTCCATTTCCTGTAATCTAAAAACGCCTCCTGTCAATACTTCCTTGACAACAAACGGGCCTTCCCAGTTCGGGAAGAATTTTCCTTTAGACTGAGCTTGGTTGTCAATGATCTTCTTCAAAACCAAGTCGTGTTGTTTGAACTGCCGTAGTCGGACCTTTCTATTGTAGGATCTTCTTTACAAGTATAAGGCCGCTCATTTGTGGGCCACATAATTTCCTATGGATTTCATCCATAGCCTCTGAGCTTGGTCCTCGTCCAAACATCTGAGGAGACATCGTTCTGCATCTCTTTTCGTATAGTGTATCTCCGCTCAGGTAGAATTTTATAGCGAGTTGATGGATCCGCATTTTCTCAGTCGGGCTCACCTCAGCGGGTGTAGATCCATCTCGTAAGTACTTCTTGATGTGTTGATACCAAGGATGTTAGGTGGGAGGTAGGTCATCCAATACTTTTTAATTGAATTCCCATAGGCTGGAGCTTTTTGTTTCGCAAATGTGAGGGTTGGCATGTCTTCCTTGTCATGTATGTTAATCAAGGAGTCCAAGGTTGCTAGCGTATCCGCAAAATCATTCTTATTTTGAGGAATGTGGAGGAAGGATTTTTCTTCGAACTCCGAAGCCATTTGTAGAACCTGTCGATGTTAAGGTAGCAACTGTTGAACCTGTTGAAGAGCTTTTTTCTTTTTTTCTTTTTCTTTTTCTTTTCTTTTTTCTTTTTATTTTCTTTTTTCTTTTTTCCTTTTTCTTTTTCTTCTTTTTTTTCTATTAGATCGTGGAAAAGAGCCACATGGCTCACCGATAGGTAGCTCCGGCATTGATGAGGCCGGATGACAATCGTCTGTAGCAAAGGGCTCCTCAAGGCATGATGAATGAAGTTTTCTCATGATCATCTTCAGCAACCATGATTTGATGGTACCCCGCAGAGCAATCAGCAAAGGAGTACATGTCGTATCGAGCTGTATTGTCAATGAGTATGTGGATGAACGGCACGTGAAAGCTATCTTTGAGGCAAGCTTTATTCAAATCTCTGTAATCCACACAAACTCGCACCTCCCTTCCCGGTTTTGGCACGGGGACTATGTTGGATAGCCATTTAGGGTATGTTGACATCATGATGATACCGGCTTGAAATTGTTTCATAATTTCTTCTTTAACTTTTAACTTCCACTCAGGTCTCAATCGCCTGAGCTTCTGCTTGAATGGCTTGAATCCCCATTTGATGGGAAGGCGATGAATGATAATGTCCGTGTATAAACTGACCATGTCTTCGTGAGACCATGCAAACACATCCTGGAATAGGGTTAATAGAGTAACCATGTCATTCCTTTGGTTTTGAGTGAGGTCTGTACCAATTTGGATTTGTATGGGGTTTTCTAAGGTTCCGAGGTTTAAAAGAGGTGGTTTGATCAAGATTTCGCTTGGGTTTGTCTTTGACCCATTCTTTGATCTCCTGAGGTATCTCATAGTCCTCTTGTATTTCCATCAAGTCTGAGTCCAACTTTACATCAAAGTTACAGTCTTTATGGAGAATAGGCACCTCATCGCAGACAAGTATAGCACATCTAAATTTGAGTCTGAAACAAAATATGCTTTCACTTAGTATATAACACTGTTCAATCACACAAAGTGTTAGCCTGTAATGACAAAAGTAACTGCTAATACTGTTAGAAAAAGTAAGCAGTTATTGCTATCTACAAGGTAGAGAGAGTTTCTTCCTTTTACCCTCGCTACCAATGCAAGTCTTTGCTTCAATTTTCGAGGGCAAAGTCTTGGTGGACTGCAGTGATGGAGGGGCTATCATCAACCTCTTTCTCCCGAATGATGACCATTATGTCTAGGCAATCATCGTCTGGGGTGTATCTGTTTGAGAAGGGTTTGTTTGGGTTTTTGTTTGGTTTGACCGCACCATTGATATGGTTGCCACGTCTCTCTATCAAGAGGAGATCGGGACTTTTCGTAGTTCAGGCTTTGGTTTGAAAAAGGTTCAAAGGGGTAAGTGGTGAGAAGAGTGTATAGATGTTTTTTTCTTTTTTATTTATTTACATGCATGGAAAATAAAAGGCATACTACGAAGAAAGTGATATCGTTCCAACATTTTTTGGAACTCGCAACTTCATCCCCTGGATCTACATCTTCTCGGCTAATTGAGGCCTGATAGTCCAGTTGTCAGTGGTTCTTGTGATAAAGGTTACCCCTTGATTCTGAATGTCTTCGCCATGGTTATAACTTGATCGCTCTCGATTGAAGACATTCCTCAGGGACGCTTGATATGGACGCATTGCAAAAAGGGATGAACTCTGGATTCTTTAATGGGTTGGATTCCCCGACAATCTCACCACCTTTTTCTATTCCTTCGCCTTCTTCATGGGTTTCAAAGGATTCAACCATGAAATCTCCCTCGAACTGTTGTCGCATTTCTTGCAAAGAACTTTCCTTTTTGGTTTATTCTTCCTTGGAAAGGATTAGTATTTCCTCCTCATCATCCAAGGTGATAAGATCAGGAACGTGGTTGATATCTTGGAACCATGGGACGTTTGATGTTGGCGGGGGAATCTCCTTTGGGGATGCCTTTGTCTCTTCTATCACTTTGCATCGAGGATCATCCACCTTGTGCTCTGGTAGAATTGTCGCTCATAGCCTTCACCTCATTTGAATTGCCTGTCTCGAATGGACATCTTAAGCTTTTTATTTCCTTTTCGCCTTTTTTGGTCATGGGAAATTCTATATCCAGCTCTCCATTTTCAATGAGATCTTGGATTTTATGTTGCAAAAACCAGCATTCTTCAGTCGTATGCCCAAGTGAGTTAGAATGGTAGAGACATATCTTGGTGGAGTCATAACTCTTTATCTTGGGTTTTATAGGAGGCAAAGAACTCAAGAATCCTTCCTTTGCTTATCAGAAAGTGTAGCATTTCTTCTTTGGATTTGCTCAGAGGGGTGAATTTTAGACTCTTTTGGAGGTTGTTTGATCTTTCATCTTTGAGAATTCGCATTCCCTCGATTGGTTCTTCCGTTGGCGAGATCTTCTAGCAATTTTATCATCCCCATTTTCTTGTATTTTCAGCCTGCTTTGATCTTCTTCATTTAGCTGGCTCATCGTGGAGTCCTTTTTCTCTTGGCTTTCTGATAGTTGAGTGAAAAATTGCCTTGTTTCCTGATGTTGGCGCACTATCGCCTTTAGCCGTGAGGTTCACTTGATTCTGGATCGCATCCAATTTTTGCATTACTGGCATACCCTCCTCCGAGTTTTCCCACTTTAGGACATTTGTTATGCGCTTTTGTGGGTATTCATGAGTTACTATTTATGGGTTACTATTTACCCAGTTACTATTCACTCCAATATTGTTCACTCAGGTATTCGGGGTACTTTTTATGCCGGAGTACTATTCACGAGTTACTATTCATGGGTTATTATTCACCCAGTTACTATTTACTCGAATAATATTCACTCGGGTATTCGGGGCACTTTTCATGCCGGAGTACTTACTATTCACGAGTTACTATTCACGGGATACTATTCACCCGGAAGATATATTTCTTTTCTGTCCAAATTATTTTTGATACATGAATATTATTCTTGAATTTTACTCCACAAAGCAGTATCATGTTGAAATTTTGGATTTTTTTTAAACTTTGGATAAATTTAAAGTCTTTAATATTTATCCTTGATTTCGTTTGATTAATGTTTATATCATTATCATTATCCTCATGCTTATATTGTGATGAAAGTCATCTTTGGCTTACGTGTATAGATGGACTGTTTATTGGTATGATTTTGACCAGGGATCATTCGGTATAATCATGACCCGTAATGTTATAAATGATGTGAGAAAAGTCCTCATTGGCCCGTAGTGCATTGATGGATAGTTATTAGTATGATTATGACCAGTGATTATTCGGCATAATCATGACCATTGATGATTACATGAATATCCTTGGCCCGTAGTTCAGGGATGATTCGATGATGTGGTTTATTTATTAAGCTGAGTCTCAGCGATAAAATCGATGATAAACTTTTAAATCATAGAAGATAGTAGATATCATGCTCTACTTGACTCTTCTAATGGATTGCTTATTCCGCTACAGTTGTTGATCTAAAACTTATTGTCTATTATATTTTATCAGCTGTTATACTGTTGAAGGCTAAGGATAATTTATTCTGCATTATCTTAGTCATAATATTTCTTACTGGGCTAGTTGAGTTCACCCTTTTGCTTTCATTGTTCTCTTCAGGAAATGAGAACATAGCCGGAACTAGTCGGGGAACAGAGTGACGATCCGAGATGGTGGCTATAGTAGTCCTCACTATTTTATGAAATAGTGTGATAATAAATATAATGAGGACTTCATTTGAGTTTGAATACTGTCTATGAGACAATATTCGTGAAAAACTCTAAGCTACGCTGTTGTCGTATTGTATAAAAGAAGTTTGTATTTGATTTATGTACCATGTATTTGGCGACTCAAGATGGGTGATGTATACCTATTTTGGGGGCGTCACAATCATATATATGAATGGCAACTCTTAATTGGAGTTTCTGATTCCATCATGATGATAGTGTATAAATAAAACATATATATTTAACACTTTATAACATTCCTGACTAACATATAATTTTTTGGTTACTAACAAAAACAAAAATGGTTACCAAATGTGTATGTTTGGATACCAACTTAACATTTCAACTTAAATAGCTGATGCATACTGTTTTGGACCAATTTTTTTCAACTTTCTTATTCATTAAAAATAAATAAATGGTTACCTCTATATGCACAACAAGTCAAAAGCCATAAAATAACAGTAACCAAATAGTTACATAACAGTAACCAACATATAATACATAAGTAACCAAATAGTTACATAAAAATCAAATAGTTACAAATAAGTAATCAAATGTGTATGTTTGGATACCAACCTAACATTTCAACTTTAATGGTTGATGCATACTGTTTTCGACCAATTTTATGTCAATTTGCTTACTCATAAAAAATAAATAAAATGGTTACCTCTATATGCAAAACAAGTCAAAAGCCATAAAATAACAGTAACCAAATAGTTACATAAAAGTAACCAAAATATAATAAATAAGTAACCAAATATTTACGTAAAGGTAACCAGAACAGGTTTTAATGGTGATCAAAACATAAACAACCTAAATATTCAACCCAGTTTAGGCAACCCATGTATACTCTCACATGTACATTTAACACTTGATATATATCCTGATACATGCGTGTAACTGTCTGGTTACTACCACAAAATAAAATGGTTACCTTTCTATACATGTTTGGTTACCAACTACACATATCAAACAATGTACCAGACACAACTTAGAAGTAACAAATACGAACCAACAAACAATATCACTTTCATTACTGAAAATATAATCAAATATGTATCCCATTTACATAAGCTCCAATAAACATCACAAACTCATTAACCATAAAAAATGGTTATATATATCCAACAAAAAAATAAAATACAAAACACAATCCATAAGGACAGTACAACAACAACCAAACTAATCGAAATTTGGCACAAATCTTCCTGGAAATTCTCTATCAGTCTCATATCCTTCTAACTGTTTATTCCTAGCATGCATATAGAGGTTTGTGCACAGTTTCTTCCGATACTGAGGGATAGGGAATGGAATAGGAATTTCAGCAAATTTCGGGTGAATAACATGTTCAGCAAAACAAATTGTGAACATCCCACAATCACTGTATAAACAAACAAAAGAAAACAAAAATCAAAACTAAAAATCAACCTAGATATAATAATTAAATAAATTTAAACATTGTAAACCTTACCCCTCAACTTGTTCAAGAACCCTTTCGGCAAATTCCAATTCAATTATGTCATATTCATCCTTGTTGAGATACGGTTCACTGCTAAAGTCAATGTCAGACATATCCTTCCAAAAACCACTCTTGCGCAGTATTGTGGGTAGAATGAAGATATAGGGTTCACAAACATCCATAATTTTGGTCTGCGTTGTTTTTCTATTTGGCTGCAGAGAATTGTAAACTGTTAGACGTCTACGATGCACATCAAATGTCAACAAAAACCAATGGTCCGGTGATGACATGTGAATGCGGAACAACACGTAGTCAACATTTATCCATGGTGTGTTTACATTCATGAACAACCCATGGATGTATTCACCAATATCACCCTCCCTAGACAGAATACTCTTATCTGCATTTTTACTTGTATATTTCTCAAAAAGAGCATTCATCTTGCAATGAAACCAACAGTCTGTGGTCGTTACTCTTATATGAACACTATCGGAATGTCTGGAAAATTTACGAAAATAATATAACGCAACATTGATGTGCTGAACCAAAAAAAAAACCATAAGTTGCTGAAAAATGTAAATCTATAATGAATGTAACCAACACTGTTAACACTAGTTACTGAACCAACTTAATAATGTAACCATAACTAGAAAAACATGATTTAAAAAAATAACTCACATCATCGTCTAACCACTGTCCAGAAGTCTTTAATTTGTAGAACCACATTTTTGATGATATTAGGACAGACCCAAATACATAAGCAAGTTCAATTTTGTCATTCATTCCAGGAAATTTGTCAGTCCTTCAATATAAAAACATATTAGTATACATAACTAACATTAACAATTACCGTATTAGTATTCACACTACCCAAATTAGACTTGAACATTCAATAATTAACAATCTAATCAACAACTGAATTGTAAACATTTACCTGATAACCAACAAATATTAATATAATAACTATAATCAAATAGTAACCAATACATAACAAAATAGTAACCAAAACATAAAATAATAGTAACTAGGCTATAATTTAATAGTAACCAAAACAGAAACATCATGTAATCAACCATAATTTAAGCAACCTGAATGTACTAAACAAATACCTAGTAATAAAATATAATATAAAGTAACATATACTTTACTTCGATGGAGCATTAACATAAACCAAATATAACATAAAAGTAACCATAATATAATATATTAGTAACCAAAACCTAATATAACAGTAATCATATTATAATATGATAATAAATCAAACAGAAATATAATGTAATCTAGACAATTTAAGCAACCTGTGTATACCTAACAATTACATATTAACCAACATATAATCTGATAGTAACCAAAATCCCATTTTGATAGCACAAAAATGGAATCCAAATCATAATATAATAGTAACCATACCATGATCAAGCAGTAACAAGAACACAATATAATATTAACCATAACATTTATTTAATATTAACCATATGTTTCTACATGAAAACAAAATAAATTTGTTTCACAAAAAACTATAGCATTGTTAAACAACAAAAAACAAACATTTTCCTGTTGTTTGGTCTAATTTTAAACCATTGTTCAAATAATGCCTCTTCATATATCGACGGCATAGCCATGCATACTTTGGGGAATGCAGAAAGACGTGCAAGTATTTCACTAGCACCCACGGCAGTAGACGATGAACCAGCCAATCCAAACTTTGTTGTATATGGAGACCGCAAAATGACACTCTTTGCATGTTCACGAACAGGTCTACCACCAGCTTTATGGACGCTTTTCTCCAACTCATCACACTGAATTATGTCCTGTGTGGTCAGAACCATCTGATCAAGTGCATACTTGCTTTCTGCCTCACATTTATTCCCCTTTATCAATTGACAGAAAAGGTAATATATACGATTATATTTTTAACCCAAAAACATGTAATTAACTAATATATGCAATAACAAACTGATTGAACAATAACCGACAGACTAAAATGAACATATTCCACTAGTAACCAAAACAACATAAAATAGTAACCAAAACATAATATAGTAGTAACCAACACACATTGTAAATAGTAACCAACCCACATTATAATAGTAACCATAACATATATAATAATAACTAAATCACAATATAATGGTAACCAAAATCTAGAGAGCATGTAAAAAAAGGATGACGTGTAATTATAACACTAACCTCATTAGCAACATACATAACAATCTCTTTCCCAGTGCATTGGCTTAATATGTTAAAAGATGGCATGTCATTATTATTGCCAATCTGTGCAAAATAAAGAACAACCAATTAATCATTAAAACAAAAGACAAATAACGCATAACAAAACAAACAAATATGTCTAACCTTGATATTTTCTTCATCATCATTATTTTTTATTTCATGAGGTTCTTCAACCATAACATCACGTTCAACTTCATTACCAATTTCAATTTCATTCCCATCCTTCTTCTCAACAAAATTCGACACATCATCACCATCATTATTCTTATTCAGTTTTGAACCATCATCAACATCCTCATCAACATGGGGCTCTTCCACCATAACATCATGTTCACACTCTTTAACAACTTCAGTTTCAACCTCATCATTCTTCTCATCCACTTTCAACCCATCATCACCATCCTCATCATCATTATTATAATTTCCTTTAACAACATCAGCATCATCATCAGCAACATCATCATCATCATCATCATCATCATCATCATCAGAATCATCATCAAAATCACCATCAACTTGTTTGTCCCCAACGTCTTTGATCTCGCGTAACTCATCTCTAATAATTAACCTAAAGTCCCTGCATAACTGAACGTGTAAAATCTGTATTTCATCTCTAATATCAACCCGCAATTTTCCAACTTCTTTCTTTATTTCAGAAACTTTCTTCTCCAGCGGCCTAAACCGTGCATCAATTGCATCTTTAAAGTCAGATATATCAAACCCAATGTTGTCAAACTTCACTTTTTTCAACTTTCTTATCACCATCCTTCCCATTAAAAAAGTGAAGCCCGCCTAAATCAAACTGATCCTTCTACTCGGCCGTGGGAATCAAACTTTTTATCCTTAGCTGAAAAACATTAAGTACACTTTAGTATAGCATCTAACAAACAATGTACAATTAAAATAACAAAATCAGTAAATAGAGAATCATAAAATATAATCAGTAACCAAATACATGTGTACAGGTAACCAAATGTATAGTAATCAGTAACCAAATACATGTGTAAAGGTAAACAAATATGTATATTCAGGTAACCAACAACATTGTTATTAGTAACCTACATGTAATATAATCAGTAAGCAAATGTGAATATTCAAGTACCCAACAACATTGTTATTATTAACATGCATATAAAATAATCAGTAACCAAATGTGTATATAAAGGTAACTAACTATATACCTAAATATATAACTAAAGGTATCCAATTATATAACCAAAGGTAATCAATTACATTCTTAGTAGAAAATTGCATACCTGTCCGGAACAAAATACTAGATCGTTCAACTTGTCATTTGTAGGGGGCTTCACTAGCTCCTTCCATCTAAATAAACGAACATCCGACGAATGCTCGTCATTGCATATACCCCGAGCTTTGAATGTCGGAATAGTTTCAAACATAAACACTTGGAATACATAAGGAAGCCCGTTCAACTTGTACAATTTGGTATAATGATCATTGTATAAATTATATATCGAACCACCATTCCTTCCTTTCTTCAAACGCCCTTTCAAAGCATTGGACAAAGAGTACTTTGTCATCTCAAACGCAACTTTCCCCCAAAGAAAACTACTAACATCACCATAACATAAAAAATTAACCATTGCACCATCCACATAATTTTCAAAAACTGTGGATAGAATGAAATTAAACATCAACAAAATCATTGACATCTTAACAGCCTCATCATCGTCATCAAAAACTGTCTTCCGATATACCCTACCTATACTACTATGTGTCACAGATTCATCACCAAAAAACTTTTCAACAAGCAGATTCTCCATACCTTTATATGTAGTTATGTCATCCTCACCTTCCATCTCAACCTAGAAATCAGACAGAACTTAGGCAAACCAAACCTAACCCTTTTCTCCCCAAACAAAAACCACATTTCACCGTCATCCCTCTGGTGAATCTCCCTTACAAGAGCATGGTGAAGAATCTGGGAATACATTTGGTGCTCACCAAACTCCAGAAAATTCCCAAAACATGTTGCCTTAAACTTCTCCAACTGACTTTGGTTCAATTTCTTGGCAATAATGTTGGGGACTTCCATGTCGCACCAATATATAACTTTTCCAGTGAATTTTCTGTTGCATTCCTCATAGTAAAGATCCCATAACTGCAAATAAACAAAAATCAAATTTGCACAGTTATTAGTAACCAATATAACAATTACACAGTAACCAAAACAGACTATAAAAAGTATCAAACATCCCACATTGACTGCACAATAATAGTTACCATATCATAATATAACAGTAACCATAACATGATAAAGCAGTAACCAAACAGTTATATTATATAATCTAATGCTAACCAAAATATTAACAAGATGTAGTACAGATCAGTTTATATAGTAACCAAACAGTTATATATAATATTAACCAAAACATAATTTAAAGGTAACCAAAATAAAAACATGTAGACCAAAAACATACTGAAGAAGTAACCGAACAGTTATATTATAGTAACCAAACCATGTTTTCATGGTAACCAACACATAATCAACATGTAGACCAAACCCAGTTTAGCCAACCAATGTATACTACGCAAATACATGGTAACCCAAATAACATAAAAAAGTAACCAAAATCCCAAATTGAGGGAACAAGAATGGTATCCAAATATTAAGCTAACAGTAACAAAAAACATACTAAACAAGTAACCAAACAGTTATATGATAGTAACCAAAACATATTTTCATGGTAACCAATACATAAACAACATATAAATCAACCACATTTTAGTCAACTCATGTATACTAATCAAATACATGGTAACCAGAACAACAAAAAATAGTAACCAAAATCCCAACTCAAGAGAACAAAAATGGTATCGAAATCATAAGCTTACAGTAACCAAAAACATACTACAGAAGTAACCGAACAATTATATGATAGTAACCAAAAAAAAATTTAATTATAACCAATACATAAACAACATGTACACTAAAACCATTTTAGTAAACCATGTATACTAGGCAAATACATGGTAACCATAACAACATAAAAAAGTAACCAAAATACCAAATCAATGGAACATAAATGGTATCCAAATCAAAAGTTAACAGTAACCAAAAACATACTAACTAAGTAACCAAAAATTTATATGATCGTAACAATAACAAAATTTAAATTAACACACCTTTAGAATTTTTTGTGTTGGAATTATCTTCTGACTAAGCACTTGACCTTCGGTCTTAACTACAGGGACATCAAAATCAGAATCTAACTGCACTTCAGTATGATTAATATCACGATGTATCGCCAACCTATTTTCATTCTTACTCGATTTCTGACCTACATCCTTCCCCTTCCCCTTCCCCTTCCTTTCCATAGAAAACTTCTTCAAGTCATTAACAGAATCACCCTCCGTGATTCTTTTCCTCTTTCCATCCTTCTTCTTTGTATCCACCATTCTATACAAACATAAAAACAACACAAATCCAAACAATCAATACTCCATTCTGTTAGAAAACTATTTTAATAGATAATACATTAAACTATTTAGAAATTACTTACCTGAAACAATAATAAACACCAGAATCAAACAATGGAGAATAAGAAACCAATTGAACCACTTTGCAACAGCGATAACAAGTAACAACGATGATGACGAACAACTAAACGACAATGAACAACAACTAAACGAAGATGATAACGAGTAACGAACACTAAAATGAAGAATAAATCGCCAGAAACAATCAATATAGAAGACTAACACACGAACAGAAGAGAGAAAAATGATTTCAGAATGCAAACAAGGGTTCCTGTTAACTGAAGAGTCCCGTACAAATGATAGATGGCGGTTATCACGCGTTTCAAAAAATACAAACCCGATTTTAAGATGGACACTAATTTGCCATGTCAGCCCATTAATAGTAATCCCTTAAATTAAGGACTTATAATTATATTAATATTGTAAATAAAAATGATGAAGTTAAATATTTTTGTAATTATTTTATGGATATATGATTTTTGTAATTATTTTCAAAAATATACTAATATATGTAATTAATCCTATAAAATATCATGGCCCAACAGTTCCAATTATGTCATAATTTAGAGGAATTTTTTTTTTGTGCATGGTTTCAACAAAAAATTAACCACGTCTGATAGATTAATATATAAAACCTATATTACTGCTATTAATTATTAATTAAGATATATAACTGAATTTAGTGTAAATATATTTAGTTGAGAGTATTAATTATTTTATATAATAATTAATTGAATTATATAATAGATGTTTATATATCCACTCGAATATTAATATAATAATTTAATATAGTTGTTAGGACTCTCAGAAGTTGATTATTATGTTTTTGAAGTTTTATATTTTTATTTAGGTAAATAATAGAACTTTATATTTGAATTTAAATGTATTGACAATGTGGAGAAAAGAATTATATATAAAGTTTTCAAGTGTAATGAATTTGAATTTATTTAAAAAACTAGTTTAATAAGAAAATTGTTGAACTAAATTTTGTACGGAATTAAAATCAAATTTATACTTATAATTATTGTATTAATATTCGATTTGATAAGTATGTCAACATGAAACAAAATATAAAATATATTTGGTGCAGATGTGTATTGTCATGTTCACTTTTGAATGAATTTTTAAATGTTTGTTATGTGTATTCAAATAAATGCATAATTATTTTATTATTGATCTTGACTAATGATTAATTAGAATGGTATGAGTCCGAATATTACATAATTATCTATATAGCATGAGTCTGAGAATCTTAAAAGCTCACCTTTATCTAATTCATTCGAAGTTCACCTTCCTTTAGCGGATTTGAATAAACCCGACGATTTATTCGATCATACAACCGTCGTCTATACTTTTAGCGACGAATAACATATAAGCGTCGCTATATCGATTACCTACTTCAAATTTAAAATTGATATAATTTATTTAATTTTAATCAATCGACTATTATAAAAATTTTAAAAAAGTAGTACTAATTACGAGGTTTATTGTCAAAACTTTTTTTCAAAAGTCCCCAATTGACTTAAAAAATCAACGTTGACCTTATATTTTGCAAGGAAGGTGGAACTTATATTTTTTTTTTAAATCTCTTTAAAATAAAATCACTTTCCTAATATTATAGTCAAACAATTTATTTAAAATAAAAAACCCAGGTGGAACAAATCAAGAATAATCAATCCAGTTTACATTTCATGCTTATGCTTCAAAAACTTAAAAATGGAAACTGTGGCTTACATTAATTTGTACATTAGGGAAACTTATTTATGAGATAATATTTTCCAAAACTAAACAACCACTAAAATGTATCATCAAAATAACATTTATGACACTATATGTCTAATGCAAAATCTCTAATATTTAATAAATTAAAAAAAAAATCAACAAAAATAGAATAATACTTTTTTTCTTACATGAACAAAAAAGCGCTCACTAGTCAATAATCTCTCCCTCTTCTTCCTCAACTCCCTTAATAGCCTTGCCAATACTGCTTTCTTCCTTGGCTACATTTCCAGTTTCATTCACTTGAGCTTCAGTAAAATCATCTTTATTGTCACTACTATCATTACAATTTCTAGTAATAGTCTTCTTGCCTTCAAAATGGACTCCAGCCATGAAGGAAGATTTTTCTTCAACCAGCTCGCCTTCGCCTTCATTTTGTTTAACTGTTACCAATGGAAATATCAAGGGCTTTTCAGGCCGGTCTTTGAAGAAAGAATTCATCACCATGAACCTAAAGACCTGCAACAGGCGGCCTCTATCTCTTCTTAGGTCGGCACTTAAGAGCTTCTGCAGAAGAGTTGGCTCCCTCTTCTTCGTTATAGGCCCGGTTGACGGATCATTATTTCTCATTCTTTGCGTCTGGTTGAAGACATTGGTTTGATCATTCAAAATAGCAGAATCGGTATCTGATGGCCTTTGCTTCTTGGCTAATCGGTCTTTTTCATGTCTTCCTCTCTTGTTGAATTTGTTTCGGGACCTTCCCTTCTTGTTAAATGCTCGCTTATTCTCTTCCTGTCCATGCACCTGTTTCTCTGAATCCAATAGATAATGTGATGGTATCTCTGCTACCTCGCAGCCTAACTCAGCTTGTTTTGCTAAGACTTCCTTCAGTTGCTGCACACAAACTTTTCACTATTTACCATAACTTCAATATTTTGAAAAGAAAAAGGAAAAAACCGAAACAGTTGAGTTTTACAATTAAAGAATTGAAAAGACCATAGATTAAAAAAATTAGATGGGAACATAGAGTGAAGGAACATAGGTCAGTATTTCCAAGAATGAAGGGTCATATTGGACATTCTTCTATAAATAAATAAAAAGAATTTTAAAAAGAATAGTCGTAAAAAACATCAAATATGCTTCTTTTCTTTCTTTTTTTGGATAAAAGAAGAAAGCTTATTAATAGAAAAGAGAATAAAATAAAGTTGGTGTAACAAGTCAGCCTCACCCAACTAAAGAAAATATCAGTTAAAAAACTGCAGCCCTCCCATCTCTACAAAAATTAGTTAGATAAATCTTCCACTGTAACAAAGCACACCCACTCTTCCAAAACTCCAAAGGTAAAAATTTCACAAACCCCAAACAATAGGGCAACACAAAAATAAATGAGCACGAGTCTCTTTACAAAAGCTTGCTTACTGAAAATGTAGCATACATTTTTGGAAAGTAGCACGAAACTAATCTCTAATAGAGAAACACATAAATATATTTATAGACAGAGAGGACATACTGCTCAGAAACACCTACTTAAGATAGGTTTTGATGCAGGGCCGTCCTGATGCTTACTACTTTTTCCTTTTCCACTTTCTAAAAGTTATTTGGATGTAAAGTAGGCGTAGTAAGTTATCTAGTAGGCAGTCTGAAAATTCTATGAGCTTTATCCTGAAGAAGTAAAATTTCTTATAACTTCTGAAACTAATATTCTGTACGGTGGGAAGATTTAAAGCAGTCTTTTCTTCTTCTTCTTTTTTGTAATATCATAATAATCATTTAAACCCAGAGTAAAAAGATGTAGTTATCTCATAACTTATGATTGTAATTCATTACTCGCACACATCAACAGCTGAAAATAGAATAAATGTGATTCGCCAATATGGGGAAAATAAAGCCGTACGGCCCTACCGGACTAGGAAAGCAAAAAGAATTAAAGGTTTCAAAATTTTATCTTACGAAACACCTGTATTAATCAAAATCTAGGATTTGAACACCAACTAATAAGCCCGCAGATAGATTGTACTATTTTAATATAAGGTAGATATCCATGCAGTAAGTCTGTAACTTCTCAAAGAGTGATCTGTTCTTGGCTTTCATTCAGTAGAACTGTAGGAGATGATTAACCAGTAATTCATGCTCTTTACCAAAGAGAACTAAACGGAAAGATTTTCGTTTTGAATTCCCTGCCCTAAGCCCCTAGTATACAGTATACTTTTATGTAAAATACATTAGCGTACCTGACGTCGTAACTCGGCATCCCTGTCGGTGAGCTCAAGCTCTACCATCTTTTTCGTCGATTTCTGCAGGGAATGAGGTTGGTTAAATGGATGTCCACTTCAGATGTAAAACTGCCAAGTTAGATAATAAAACCTTCTCTAAGTTGGTTTTTGATGGGAAGTTTTTCTTTCGTGCGTTGCGCCACTGCTGGATTTCTTGTGCCGTGTAATGCAAAGACAGAGATCTTCATTTATATAGAGAAAATAAAATGTGAGAAATGGAAACACCCACAATTTAATAAGCTAATAAATATGAATAAATATATGAAATGAGAAAGTGGCAAAAGACTAGGAATCTAGGAAAACAGCTAACACAGTAGAAAATAAGTAACCGTTTATGCCACCCAAGGAAAAGGTGATGAAAACTGTATGATTCTAGTATCAACTTAAACAAGACATAACAATAGTGTAACATGGTCATAGCACAAAATCATTATTTTATGCTTCATCTAGGTGGTCAAATCATAAAAATCTTCCACAGAGGATTGCTTGCTCAATTTTTTGTACATTTGGGTGCTTTCAAATACTGCTTAACAGATTGGATTATCAATATTAACTCGCCAAGTCAAAATTGTTTGAACAATTCATCTTCATTAGAGATCTGAATTAATTTAACTAAAGCTAACAGTTCATGGACTGAAGGGAGACTGTCATTCAGAAATGTTTGCTGATCCCGGCTATAATCCAATATAAACTTACTGGTCAAACTCAGCAGGAGGTGCGCTATTAGAAACCAGAAAAAATATCCAGTAAGCATCGAAACAGCTTTCAAAACATTTATTAATGGGAACTAAATGACAATATAGCGTAAATAACACGTTATGATATTATTTAAGACTGTCCCAAACACATTATGAGATTCACTCTACATTTAACACAGATTTCCAATTTAGCAGAAATGCCTTCTCGCTTAGTAAGCAACCTTATTAAATAACATTGGAAAACTAATAGTAGGTGTTATTTGTACTATGGGTCTCAGGCACACAACTGCATGTGAAATTCATATTATATCATTTATTTAGATATAAAATTTTACCTTAAAGGTATAATAGGGATATTATTAAACTTGAAGGGTACATATGATAAACTCTAAACTGGAGGATTAAGACTGAATTCAAACTAGGGAGCTACGTTTTAAGAAAAGGTTTGGTGAAGCCACCTACTTCCTCAAGCAGCTAGCTACCACACGCTTTATATGTATATATATGTGTGTGGGACCTATTTCATAGCTATGTGATCGTCCATTGAATGATCTAAGGGGTGAGATTGCGTGAGGCAGGGGCCCGGCCGCAGGAGCGGCCAGTGCAACTTTTTCTTGCGGCAAGACCTATTACCAAAATACCCCCAAAATGTAATTCCATTTCATGTTGGCCGCAGGTCTTACTAGCGGCGACCAGCATGAAAGGTCCTACTAGCGCAGTCAAAACGACATCGTGATCGCTAGTAAGACCTGCTAGTTTGACCAGCTTTTTAGGACATACATCATTGCTAACATTTTACTCCATACGCATCCATTTGCTAAACAGCTGCAAAAATATACCTTTGGAGAGAATTTGTTCTGCTGAGATTTGAAGAAAGCAGTTGTTAGTGCAACCAATTTTAGTAAGTGTTCATCAATAGCTTTCATGCTTGCTACAAATATATTTTTATCTAGTTCTTCTGAATCTCTTGCTAGTTTAGATTGTACAAATGCATCTAAGTAGATAAAAATATATTTGTAGCAAACATGAAAGCCATTGATAAAAACTTACCAAAATTAGTTGCACGAACAACTGAAAGAGTTGCACCGGCCGCATGTCTTACTAGCAGCCAGGCCCCTGCCTCACGCAATCTTGCCCAATGGACGGTCACATATCAGCTTGCTGGAATAGTGTCTTTAACTAACGTATGATATATATAGATGTTATCTTTATACCTCCTTGTTTTTGGTTGGAAAACTACAGGAGGCATTACCTCATTTTTTATATGTAGTTATGTACTGGGGTGACATAGGGATGAAAGGGTATTAAGGTACCAAATTACTTTTATAACATGCTATTAAACAGGGTCCAAAATTCTTGAAACCCCAACAAATATATAATAAGTGATAAGAAGTCTAATCTAAAGCCATACTTACAAGATGAATGCAACAAATCATTTATCAATAAAGAATCTCAATCTAGTGACCAATCAATTCAATCAAGTTTCAACAAAGTAATAAATTGCTCGAGTTGGAATTGGTTTCAAAACATCCAAATACACCTAGTTATATGAAAATCCAGATTACTCTGTTGAACTGATCAAAGTATGAGCTCGAGTAAAATATTTGGTGAAAAGGGTATGATGCTTACAACTTAATACTTTGGAAGAGCTAGCTAACTTCTATTAATCTATTTCTTTCTTTTCTTGGTTTATTAAAAAAGTAAACTCCAAAATTTCAATGGAACAAGGAACACATTTACAGTCGAGCTATCTGTGTTTTGGGGATATAAATGTATGGCTAAAGTCAGAAAGGAAGATTTCGTAGTAGAGATCATAATTGAAAGGGGAAAAATATCAACTTCAACATAACAAACATGCCTCCAGTTTTAACTAGGACACAAATTTCATATAGCCAAAACATATTTTGTATACAAACACGATGTCCAAATTTATGCAGTAATCTGCCAAATGATAAGGAGTGGTAAGGACTCGAGAGAAATGAATATATTTAGGACTGGTTTATGTGAGAATTAGGATTGATTGGGACTTGGGAGATGCAAAATTATTCAAGTGTCCAATGGTGACAATTTCGTTGAGATTATAAGGGCATTTTGGTCCTATTGTATGCTAATACTCGCTACCTCAGGCACAAATATCCCCTTCACATCGTATAATGGGATAAAAATGACCCAAACAAAGTACTTTTAAAAAGGGTAATAATAACAATATCCTACCGGACCTACCCATACCAAACATTGTCGGACGCAGCACAAATGACACATGGGGGATGGGTGTTGAGATCATCAAGATTAACTTTGCTAATGAATGCGGAGGCAGCTGATGTAGGATGGAAGTTGTTGAACTGATAATTAATTGGAAAAGGTAAAATCAACAAAGAGAATTAAAAGAATTAGGGTGATTCAACCGCAGGAGAACCACTACCCCTAGGGTTTCCCAACCGCAGTAAGGAGGAAAAATATTGATCGCAACCAATAATTATAATAATTTCAATATCAAAGTGTGTCCAATAATCTATCTTGAGTCCTGACTTATATATTTATAATAAAAAGAAACTTTAATAATCCTAAACTCATTAACAATTGGGCCTCTAAATAAATGACTCGATACTGAAATAAACCAATAAATAACAAGTTCGCGAACTAAATAAATAAATAGACACAAAAATAAATAACTAAATAGCGAATCATCCACGACAACGACGTCTCAATCCCTATCAACTCTCCTCGACTGCGAAAATGAAGTCTCTAATGAAGCGAGCCTCGTATCTCTCAAAAAGGTCTAGATCAAGCCGGCAAAACTCCTCAGCACTAAGTCATGTACAATCATCTGGAGGCTTGTTGCGCCACTTCACCAAAAACTGACGATAACCACCCTGCATGGTCAACAAAACACGTTCATCAAACATATCCTCAATAACCTTTGATGTATGCTGTGTAGGAACAATAGGAGGTGCAGGTGGACAGGAAAAGGAGGAACAAATATAGGCTCATCAGGGTTAGCAACTGTAGGTAGGCGAAATAGGGGAAGAAGTAAGAGAAAAAGTGGAGGGGTGGAATCATCAGAAGACCAGGTTTACCACATTGAATACATGACCAATACCCATATCACTCGAAAGATTCAACTCGTATGCATCAACACTAACTTACTTTCAAACTCGAAATGGACCCATTCTCTTAGCATATGCATTTTCTTCCATGTGTCGAGGTAATCTCTCATCACGGTGTCATAGCATCAATCATTCTCATTAAACTCTTGATACCTGCAATGAACATCTGCAGCAGACTTTTAATTTTCATTGCTCAAATTAATTTTCTTTCTTATGTCAACATACAAATCATGAATGTGATGAGCAAAAGACTACTGACTAACTATATGCAATGGGAAGAGGAGCTAAATCAACAAGTTTTCTAGGCTAATAACTAGTGTAAGCCTGAAAAGAATTTACTCCAGTCGAACAATTAACAGAGCTATTATATGCAAACTCAGTTATAGGAAAAACGTAGACACATGATCACCCACAATACAACGTATCAAATCACCTAAACTTCTAACCATCGATATGTAGATGATACGTAGTAGAAAACTTAAGTGTGGTGTTCGGTTTCTTCCAAAGTTTTCCAAAAATAACTCCTAAATTTCGCATCTTTATCAGAAACTAAAGTCAATGCTAACCCACACAATCTCACTACCTCACTAAAGAAAATCATGGCAATATATGAGGCATTATCAGTTTTGTTGCAAGAAATAAAATGTATATCTTAGTGAAACGGTCCACAACAACAAAAACTAAGTCATGACCCCTCGGGGTCCTCGGTAACCCCAAGACAATTCATGCTAAGATCTTCCCAAGGTGCATGGGAAACCGGAAGTGGAGTGTACAAACTTGTGTTCTGCTTCCTACGCTTAGTAGTCTGACATGTGCGACACTCAGAAACAACATGAGCTACATCCTTCTTGAGGCTAGGCCAAAAGAACCTATCCTCAACAATGGCAATGGTCTTATCTCTACCAAAATGTCCAGCTAAACCTCCCGCGTGCAACTCCCATAATAAATACTCAGACATCGATGTACTAGGAATACACAAGCATGTACCCTTAAAAAGATGCACATCAGGGATATGAAAATCATTAGAGGGTGGGGAACTAGGATTCTCTAGAGCAGCATAAATGTCACTAAAGTCTCGACAAGTAGGGTTCTCCTGGATAATGTATTCAAATCTCATAACTTTCACTCTCAAAGAGTTGACAAGGATGGACACCCTATTCTACGCATCGGCAACCACATTCTCTGTCCCTTTGCAATGCTTAAGTACAAAAGAATACATCGGGATAAACTCTACCCACCTAGCGTGTCGATGACTTGGCTTTTTTTGGGAGTTAAGGTACTAGAATGCTTGATGATCAGAGTAAAGAACAAACTCTCTATGCAACAAATAATGTCGTCAATACCCAAGTGTCAGGACTATAGCATAAAACTCCCTATCATAGGTTAAGTACTTTTGTCGGGCCTCATTCAATTTCTCACTAAAGAACGCTATCGGATGACCCTCCTGATTAAGCACTCCCCCTCTCCCTACGCCTAAAGCGTTGCATGCCTACCTCAAAGACTTTACTAAAGTCTGGTAGCACGAGAACAGGTGTTTGTGTCAACCTATTCTTGATTTCCACAAAGGTTTTGGTAGCCAATTTAGACCAAACGAACTCTCCTTTTTTCAAACTATCAGTGATGGGAGTCATAATGGTGTTAAATCCTCTAATGAACCTACTATAAAACGTAGCTAGCCCATGAAAGCATCGAGCTTCGTGAATATTAGAGGTTCAGGCCACTCATTAATAGACTTTAATTTCTCGAGGTCGGCAGAAACCCCCTCTTTAGAGATCACAAACCCGAGAAAAATGACCAACTTCTGAACAAAAGAACACTTTTTCAAATTAACATAGAGTTTCTCGCATAGAAGAATTGCTAGAATCCATCACAAGTGAAGTGCTCGCCTTGGGTTTAACTATAAATGAGGATGTTATCAAAATAGACCACTACAAACTTGTCTATGAAAACGTAGCACCTGATTCATAACTCATAAATGTGTTGGGTGCATTGGTTACGCCAAAAGGTTAGACTAACCACTCATAAAGTATGTCCCCTGTCTTAAAGGCAGTCTTTCACTCATCTCCCTCTCGGACGCGAATTTGGTGGTATCCATTCCACATGTCTATTTTGGTGAAACCACGAGCCTCGGTCATCATATCTAGCATGTCATTAAACATGGGAAACCTATACTTGATGGTGATTTTATTTATGGCTCGGCAATCACAACACCTCCTCAAACTTCCATCAGCCTTGGGGGTGAACAAGGCTAGCACGACACAAGGGCTAAGGCCCTCTCTAATAAAATCTTTCCTCAACAACTCACATACTTCTCGTCTCATTTCACTCTACTTTGTGGGATGCATCTTATAATGTGACATGTTAGGTAAAGAAGACTCTGGAACAAGGTTAATGGCATGTTGGATGTCCCTAAGAGGTGGTAACCCATCCGGTAACTCACTAGGCATAACATCGACAAACTCAAATAGAATCTACTAAACATCACTAGAAATCTCTCTAGTACTCTCCTCAGGAACATCTCTCACCACTGTATCTACCACCGCATACACAACCTTCTCCTCCAACACACTCCGCTCAAACTCCTTTCTATTAAGAATATGGAGTAATTTGATTTGTAGGGTAGGTAAGCTACTTTCCTTTGGTCGACTCTTGGACAACACTCAGGGTCTCACAGGTGCTAATGATATTTTCAGCCCCTTGTGTTTAAACACGTGTTTGTCCTCCCATAATGAGTCACATCACGGTCATATAGCCAAGGTCTCCCTAGTAGAATATGTGCAACATACATAAGGACATCACACCAAATACTCTCCTCATAGCCCTGAAGGTTGATCGGTACTAGACATCTCTTTGACACAGGAATGGATGTCTTGTTGACCTAGGCGACGCTAAAAGGCTGGGAATGTGGTTCTGCCTTTAGCTTTATCCGTGGTAAGGCGGACTCAACAACCACATTTAAGCAACCACCCACATCGATGATCAACTTAGAAAAGACACCACCTACTTTGATATAGGTCTGAAATATAGTGGTTCTCCTCCAATCATCCTCTCCTATGACTCGTGAAAATGTACCTCATGACACCTACCTGATTACTCATCTCCTCTAGGTGCTCATTAACCTCCTCATCGTGCGAGTCATACTCACCCTCGACTTCAGCCCCGACAATATCCCCCTTTACTCTTTTGAAGTTTCCCCTACTATTGTTACCGCATTGCGATTGGGGCACTCAAAAAACTTGTGCCCTAACCCCTGGCACGTAAAGCACCTCTCCTGGGTAGTACACTGAGAGTTAGGTGCAACTACGTCCTTCCCTTTGTCACGAGATGGCCCAACTACAGTGGTACTAGCCCTAGAAGATGCCTGAGAAGTGGGGAAACGTCTACTCTGTGAGAAATTTCGATCACTAGGCCGAGTAAGAAGGGACTCTCCTAGCAATACTCAGTAACCTATACTTATTATTTAGAGCTGACTGGAAAAGGTCATCTAAGGTAGTGATGTCATTGCTTAAGATGTGTGATTGAAGTTCAGGTCGTAACCCATTCTTGAACTTCATAATGTCAATCTATCACTCTTGCTGATCCTACATCTCTGAGTTAACTCCCTAAATCTGCAGATGCAACCACTATATTATTAACCTGACGAAAGTATGTCATACTGCTCTATTAACCTATCGGTATGTTCTACAAGTAAATAATATTGTTTTAAGTGAGTTTTCATCTCCCCCAATGCCTGATAGGTGGCTCACCTAGAGGTCCTAAATCTCTCTCAACCCCTGACCAAATTAACTGGTCAATTTCACCAATTTCATTTTGACAAATCTCACCTTTCTATCCTCAGACATCTCATACAAGTTAAAATACTTCTTCATACTAGACAACCAATCAAGAAATGTTTTGGGATTAAATCGACCATCAAACTCGGGTGTATCTACATTGATTTTCCTATAGTCATCATCACAAGGATCATGCCTAGAATGTTCATGGTGCCTAACATATAGGTTTTCAACATTCTCATTCCCATCAATGTTCGAAAAAACTAAAAGCGGTACGAGGCGTTTTTCTCCGGACAAGGCGAGGCGTAAGCTTCGAGGCGGAGGCCTCAATTTGAAGACTTAAAAGTTCTCAAAAAATTATTAAAAAAATTGTTATTACATTTTGACAACAAAATTACGGACAACACTAGTCATGTTAACATTGATAGAATTTAATACTACTCAAGTTTTTGTATGCAAGCAGATACAAAATGCAGGGGAATCAAAATGCTTAAGGACATATGTTTGGAATTGGAACTGGAGCTGAAGATGATGTTGTTGCTGCCTACCTAAATTTTCTACTCCAACGAATTCAACAACACAATGATTAATAAGTAGCCACTTGTATACACACACTCTAAAGTCTAAAGGAATGCAATTATAATAAGAGGCATAAAATTAAGCCTTACATTCTATTTCATGGGAGTATTATTTTTTTTTTAAATTGTTGCTCCAACACTCTAATTAACAAGTAGCCAATGAAAGATTAGGTGCAAATAATTCGCCTTCAAACACTGGAATACTCGATGATGAACACAAGTTCATAAACTAAATGGAATGTTACAAAATATACAAATTGCACAGTATCCTCCTTGTGATTGTAATTTGTAAAGAGATACAAAAAAAAATTGCTAAAGGTACAGGACACCATGACACAATCACCAGTATAATATACCAAAAAAAAAATTGGTCTTGATTCCAGTTTGGTACGACTTACAAATTGCACCAATATAAACCATATACACGTTTAATCGCTGAAGGTACAGGACAAAAAAGTCACTTGGTAATCAATATTTAGACCCCCAAAAATTACAGAAATTAAAAAAAAATAAAGAAGAAGACAGAGTCAGAAGAAGAAGAAGACGGACGAAGAAGAAGAAGAAAACATGGTGTAGTCGACATCGCCTAGCACGAAGCCTTCAATTGACGGAAGAATAGCAGTCAGTACTCGGTACTTACCTTGGTATGAGGCGCGCCTCGAGGGGCACGCCTCAAACGCTTTTTCAAACGTTGATTCCCATTATTCCCCTAAGGTTCCACTACAGGCTATCTTTGTTCAATGTGTAATCATATCATTCATTTGACCCAGTTGTGCAACTATGGCCACTAATTGGTCCTAAATTTCTTCTAAAACGGCTCGAGTACGTGTAGTCATGATGCAAATGCAAGTGAAAAGCTGAGACTATAGAAATTTAATTGAAGCAAATTAAAATTACAAGTCTAAGCCTATGCAATCGCAATCTCAAAATCTACTGATAATAACCGCATCATATGCAACTAGATGGAATAATATGCAATTTTAAAAGAACAAATCAAAAACAAGCATTCAAAAATTTTAGAACTAATGAACGAATGAAATGCAAGTGATTAAATATCGAAAATCCGAACATTCAAAATAAAATATTTACTTTCACTTTTTTTTTTAATGGACCTAATTGATCAGAAAGTATGTGCCTCGGGTGAAAAGTCATAAGGTTAAAAGTTTAGGGCTGTCATGACTTACATATTTATAATAAAAAGAAACTCTAATAATCTCAAACCAATTAAAAATTGGGTCTCTAAATAAATAAACCAATAAATAACAAGTCAACGAACTAAGTAAATAAATAGACACTGATAAATAAATAACTAAATAGTTAATCATCCCCGACAACGACATCTCATGGATCGATCCTATCAACAGCCAAAGCTATTTTACTTTTGTATGAATTTAAGATATGACAAAACGAATCAATTCACCTGCGTTCTCTTTGTTTTCAAGGAAAATTAATTGAAATATTATAGACACAAGAATTTATTAGAGGATACGAAAGATAGAACATTTATGGAATACAAGGTGTCTTCTTAAGTGAAAAAAACAACGAAAACTAAAAAAAAACCAAAAATATAGAATCAGATTGTACAGACTTCCACTGTTGTCTGAAACCCCAGCACTCCTCTAGAGCTACCAACATCAAGCTCAAACTGATGCCAAAATAGTTTTTTGATCCCCTAACAATCCAAAACGAATTCAATGATACTTGTATGGTGTTCAGTCTAACTGCACCAAAAGATCACAAAGAAACTTCAACCCCAGAAAAATCTTAGCATCCTTCGCACCAATGAAACCCTGAACTTAATGATCAGGAAACCTCTAGGTAGATGAACAAACCCAAACCTCCTCAAATATGCAGAACCTGAATACTCTAAGCAGAATGGTAAAGAAAAAATTTGAGTGACACTCCCTATCTCGTATATACATCACACTAACAAATTATAGGGGTTTGCACTTGTAATAAGTCATCAGTTTTAAGGCGATTTTAGAATTATTGACTAAAAAATGGCCTAAATTGTTTAGCACCTTAGCCATCCCGAAAGATGAGGAAAGGGAAAACTGAAGTTGAGTAAGCATAAGGACCGAGTAGATAAAAAGTATTTACATGGAAACATTTCAGATGACTAAGAACCAAGGTTGACTGTTCGTAGAGGAAGAAAATTGCATCTGCTGACAAATGAATTGAGATTACTTGTCAGCTACAAAATAATGAAATCACATATTCAACATATCTTATTGCATATTAGAAGTATAGCACAATCATGGTGCATAACTACTGGTGTTATCAATTAGAGTTTTTCTCTCAACATTTGCAAGGAAAAATAAAATGTTGCAGAGAGCAGAAGGTACTTTTTTTTCTCCAGTTGAGTTTGGATGCTAGGATTAGCAAGAACGGAATTCCATGCCTCTTCATTTTTATAACCTGTCATTAGATAGAGATGAGAAAGGGGATTTAGGTCTCCATAAAACATTCTTAGCTGTATATAGGAGAAAACTTAATACCTACAAGAGTAACAAAACCCTTACAATTATATGATAGAAAAGGGGTATAAGCTAATGATATATGCGATATAGGTGCAAAACTGATTTACATTTTGAATATTAAATGGTTAGAAAAGAATCAAACCATCTAAAAGAGCTTAAAAGAGCAAATGACTAGATATTATGGAATATCAAAATTTGCAGTTCTCTTTTATACACAAGTGGGAAAAGATAAACAGATAGGGAATGGGTAAGAGCAACAATGAAATAGAATAGTTTGTAGCCTCAAATTTGATTGCACAAGCATATAAAATAAATGAAAAGCTTTTTATTTCAACTCACCAACATAAATTTTGGTAGTTTTACAATTAGTTTTGTACACAAAATTATACGCATGTCAGACACCGCATCCAATGACACCGTCCATGTAACAAACCACGCAACAACCATAGAGGAATGTCTCACTAGAACAAGGTAGCCAAGTTGGTCCATTTGAGGCCCTAGGCAAGTACATTTAAGCCAATCCTTCACAATAGACTGCCCATGCGGAATCATACAGGTCCACCTGCTTTGCTAGCAGCGTCCACGCAAGGTAGTCTATTGAATCAATGCTTAACCCCCATTCATAGGACCATCTATTTTTAATGTTTGATCGCCATTGGTAGTGTCCACTATCAGTTCTAGCAATCCATGTTTCCACCACTAGGATCGCCTCGCACAAAAGAATTAGTCGAGTAGACACTTTTGCAATCCTAGTGAGCATCTTCATGGTACACAACCAATATGAGAGCTCAGAGTCTAGGTTATGGTCCATTTAAGATCATTATTTAATGAGTATCATTGAAGTTTAGTTGCTTCAAAAGTGAAACATGAATGTTCAAAAATTTGATGATTTCAACTGGAAAATACAATTATGTTTGTTGTAAATTATGTGTTCTGGTAGTTATAATTGATAAATTTTAAAATTTAAAAAAAACACCAAAAGAGAACAATTTGCAGGGATGATAAAGAGCTTTAAGTAACTCGGGCATAATTAAGGCCTTTGTTGGGGGGCTTGAGCCATTATAACTGGCTTTTTACATTATTCATTATTTGCAGGGATCTTTGTGGTTTTATTTCATCTAACACATCTAGCAGAATATCCTCTTATAGCTAGGAAGTATGAAAACAAGTAAAAGAGACGAGAAAGAACTGAAAAGGTAAACTAATGTCTCAGATACAAAGAACTAATCACGTACATACTGCTCTGAAGAGCAACTTTTGTAAATTCAGCATAAACAGAATCTTTCAGACATCAAAAAACAATTAAGCTATAGTTATCTTTTAAGACATTTGTTTGAGAAAAAGTTGATTCTCCAACCTACTTTAAGGATGTTTATATATTTCGCCACTAATTAAGCATATAAAATTTTTTATTTAGACTTTCTGGTCAAGGAAAAAATCCCACAACGGAAAGAAATGGAAATTAAGTAGTAGGGAAGTAGCAAACACAGATACCCTCCAGTTAGAACAAATTTTGGCATACACATAAATCAAGAAAATTAAAGACAATAATACAAGATATACGTGGAACGCCCCAAATTGAGAAAAATCATGGGTAAAAGGCAAAAGATATTATTATAATAAAGTGTGAAGAATACAAATTGTGAATCTCTCTGAAGCGGCCAATACTAAGAAAGAAAAGAGAACCTAAACCCTAGCTACAATAACATATACTCCCTCCGTCCCTTAATATAAGTCGTTTTAGAGTTGTGCACAAGTATTAAGGAAATAATTTTATAGCATTAAATATAATATCAATTGCTTATTACCTTGTATTGGAAAAAGAGCAAAAAAAAGTGAGAATCAAAATTATATTTAATACTTGGGATAATATTGGAAACTAAGCAATTAATGCTTACTTGAAATTCTTAAACGACATATTAAGTGACAAAAACACTTCTAAAATGACTTATATTTGGGAACGGAGGGAGTATTTAGCTTGGCTAAAAACATAATAGGCCAAAAAAATGTAACACGTCGGGCCTTGGAGGCTATGACCTAGGGTTTTTGAGATATTGGAGAGAAGAGATAGAGATTTCAGAGTTTTAGAGAAGAAGAGAAGAGAAAATAGGTTAAACAAAGAAGAAATTGAGATACAGAGAAGATAAAAGTGAGAGAAAGAGAGAGATTGAGAGCAAACATATTTCTCAGTTTTCTATTATCATTCAATGCATAAGAGATCAAATAACAAACCCATGTAGCTATTTATAAGACTTACAACTTGTTGTAAAATGAAAGATTAAACTACACCACCTATCTCTTAACCTACTCCTTCATAACTACTTATATTAATTACCTCCCATATATACTACTATCTGGCAATCCCTTCCCCTTAGAAAATCCATGACCTCATGGATTAAGAGACAAATCTGGATAATAGAATTGGAGCAGATCTTCATTTTCCCATGTGGCAACATCTATGCTACCATGCTTCCATTGAACCAAATATTGATATATTATCTTACCCCCCCGATAGAATTTTCTGTGCTTCAAAGTCTTAAGGGGACCCATGTCAAAAGTCCCTTCAGAGGTAACTGGTGGCAATGTAGAGTGCACCACTAAAGAGCCCACATGCTTCTTGAGTTGAGACACATGGAATGTAAGATGTATCCTAGAGGTGCTAAGCAATTCCAACCTATAAGTAACTGTACCGACTCTGTCAAGGATTTTGTAAGGACCATAGAATTTTGGGACCAATTTCATATTTTCCTTGGAGAAACTGACCTTTGTTTGTAGGGCTGTAGCTTTAGATATACAAAATCCCCAACAACAAACTCTCTTTCTATTCTGCCTTTATCTGCTTGACTTTTTATCCTCTGCTGACACTTGGCTACGGTCTCTTTGAGCACTTCAATTTGTTGTTTCTTTCTTTCTAAAACTTCTTCCACTGCAGCTATATTTGTTCCTTTTGTAGAGTCAATACTGAGCCATAAAGAACTTTATAAGGGGATTCTTGCAGAGAAGTGTGATATGTAGTATTGAACCACCACTCAGCCATAGGCAACCATGAACTCCATTGTTTAGGTGAATGACTGCACATACATCTTAGATATTGCTCTAGGCATTGGTTTATTCTCTCAGTACTTCCGTCACTTTAAGGATGGTACGTTGTACTTATGTGAAGCCTAGTTTCCACAATCTTGAATAAAGCTTGCAAAAAGCACGAAGGAACACAAGTTCCCTATCACTTACTATGGAACTTGGAAGGTCATGCAACCTGAAAATGTGCTCAAAGAATAGTTGTGAAAATTGTTTGGCTGATATTGGATGAGCAAGTGAAATGGGTGTATCTACTGAATCTGTCGGTCACCACCCAAATGATTTCATACCCCCTAGAATTTGGGAGGCCATTAATAAAGTGCATAGCAATATCTCTCCAAGACTGTTCTGGTATTGGCAATGGTTGTAGCAGCCCTGGTGTCTTCACATTTTCATGCTTGGAGAACTGACACACTGGACATTCTGCTATTCATTCAGTGATGTCCCTTCTCATGCCAACCCAAAAGAAATATTGTTCAATTCTTTTTAGAGTAGCTCTCACTCTTAAATGACCACCTACCCCTTTCTCATGCAATTCCTCATATATTAGCTTCCTTAGATTTCCTGAGAACCAACAACCCACCTGCCTCTGTACTTGAGCAACCCATGGCTTAGTTCATACTCATTAGGTCCCATGTTTGCAACTGCTAATTCAACCATAACCTGTGCAAGGCCTGCATCCCCCTCATAACTGTCAATTAATTGAGTCATCCAGGCTGGTTAAGCAATGGTCAAGTATTGACATGCAGATTCTCTCTGGTAGTCTGATAACTCATTTTATCAATTCAGTGTAGCTAAACTGGTCTTACCATGGTGTGGAAAACTCAAGGTAAGAAGATTGTAATTAAGATGAATATTTCCCAATTGCTGTAACCAATTAACTCCCAATATGGCATCCCAGTTCTGCAATTTAAGGACCAAGTTGTGGTGCTAAACTGATAATTGTCAACACTCCAATCAAATTGGGGACAACAAGTCTGACTATGTATTTCTGTTCCATTTGGAAGACCAACTGTTATGGTTTCTTCAACCTTGACTAAGGGCCTGTTTGTTTTGCTCTTAATAAGGCTGAATGACTCTGAATCTGAACGATTCGGTCATTATGTTTGTTTACAAATTTTAAAATCTGAATTGGGTTTAATCCATTTAAGCGATTCTTTTAAAAAAATTGGTCTGAATCGGCTGAATAACAAGTTTTACCCAAATAACCTCGTTGCTCTCGTTTCTCTCTAGCGCAGGTCGTCATCTCTTCTCTGCATCTCCATCTCCATCTTCTCTGCATCGCTAGTCCATCGTAGGTAAACTCTCATCTCTGCGTCGCTACTCCATCTCCCTAATTTGATCTCTGTTTCTTCCTTTTTATGGTGGGTATGTGATTCAGATTAATAGTTAGGGCTAAACTGAAAGTGAATAGTATGAAATGGTGAAAGGGAATATGTAAAAATTTCAATGAACCTGTGCTACATTCTGCAACCATTAGTCCATTACCATGCTCTATGAAAGGGGGAAAGCTATATATTCAAACTTTCATTTCATACCATTTCAAACTTATGTTTTTTCTCTGAATTTCATGTGTTCTTCCAATTCTTTTTTATTTAAGTGATTTATCTTGTATGCAATTTTTTCATGCCAATTTTGATGGGTTTAATATCTTATTTGCTAAAATTTTGATGTGGGTTTGTAGGTAAATTGTCTAATTTGACTTATTTGCTGTTTATATTGCCTTTGATCATTAGATAAGGTGGGTTTTACTCAATTTTCTGATTTTCCCAAGTTTATTTACTTTGCTCTAGGTGTACTCAGCTGAATATTAGTTATATAATTAGAAGCATGAGTCTACCTTTATTGTTATTGTTTTTAATACACCTATGATAAAGGTTCATAAAATCAGCTCTGTTATAATGAACATTGTTACTTTTCATTAACTAGTATGTGGCCATGTGGGCTCTTTATAATTTAGGTAGTACATAATCTATTGGAGTACATTATTTCTTTCTGTTGGAGTCTTCCTGTAATCATTGATGATAGAATTGAGCCAATTGATCTAAAAAGTATATTTGTTTATAGTAGATTTGTTTATTGTTAGGATTAGAATCTCTAAATTCATCATTTTATTTGTGTTAGGCATGGAACAATCGGGTGAGACTCAAAATCAAAGAAAATCAAGAGTGAGTTGGAGAAATGAAAATGTAATGAAAACTACCACAATTGATGGAGATGATGAACAATATGAAGAAAATCATGAAGGAGAGCAAGATGCAGTGCAATGGGGCCCTCAAGGCGTACAATATATGAACAATTTACGCGACCAAATTGCTCGTGAACTATAAAGTGACTCACTGAAATTAATGTAATTTTATTATTATGTTGACATGTTTGTTTAACTAGTTTCATTTCTTATTTTCTATGAAACTTGGGTTAAAATTGTTTGAATTATTCAATACTTTGTTTGATAATTTATTTGATTTATTTATTTTTATTTGTTGTACAATGAATATTGTATTTAATTTTTTTAAATACGTCAAGACAAAATTATATACTTGTTCAGCATAGTTTAGAAGGGTAAAATAGTAAAATACTGTTATTTAGATATTTCACACATCAATTATCAAACAACTTTTTTCATTCAGATTCAACTCATTCAGATTCAGATTCATTCAGTTTTTATCAAACAGCCCCCAAGTCCTTAAGTCTTTGTGCCATTTCCTCGCTAATAAAACTTATTAGTGTGGTGTCAACTTACATCAAAATTTCTTTACCCCCACTAATTCCTTTAAGAACAAGAACCTGTTGTCTTTTTGGTTGACCGCAAGATTCCAAAGTAGCTAATGTATGGCTACCATTGTGGTGATCATTGTCAGTCTTCCCTTGATGTTCAGTCTCTATTGCTGGTTCCTAATCAAACATAGGAGGTCCTGTGTACTCCTCTGCTGCTTGATCTTCACGTACTATCATGAATGCCCTAGGATTTTTAAAATGGTACCCCAAGGTAAACTTGTCATCACAATAGTAGCAAAGCCCTTTTGCCCTCCTTTACTCCCTTTGCATTGCTGTAATTGGTTTTGGTTTATTAAAGTCAGACTTTGGATAGGTAAGTAAAGGAGTTTTGGTAGTAGCAGATAAGGTCAAGTCTTTTCTCTGAGTATTGGAATTAAATTGTGAGTTTGAATGGGACTGAGAATTGATAGGAGGCTGCAAAGTTCTGGAATAAGTGTTTGATTTCTAGGGACTGGAGTCTCATTATACTTCGCTTGCTTAAAAGCATCGAAAAGTGATATAGGATCAAGGAGCTTCACCATTTTCTTAGTCTCATCACTTGGACCTCCAATAAAACATCCTACAAAGAATTCCTCAGAGAGTAGAGGAATCTTTTCCAGCAACCTTCCCTTTTGCCTTCCAAATGCATCATAATAAGCATTTACACTTCCTTGCTGCTTCAGTAGTTTAAACTGCTCATAGATGTTATCAGTCCCTGCCTCAGTGAATCTGGCTATGAATTCGTCAGCAAAAAGCCTCCAATTCAGGCCATGTTTGCCACAAATGTATGCCTTGTACCAATACTTCGGTGGTCCATGTAAGTGCATAGCAGCAATAGCAATCCTCCTTAGAGATTGAATTCCATAAATCTCAAAATATTCCTCACAATCTTGTATCCAACTTTTAGCATCATCTCCATCAGTAAATGAAGGAAACACAAGCTTCAAGTGTTTGAGTTCCTTATTCTCCTCATTTTCCTCACTGTACATGTTCCTCTTCCTCCATGGAGCTTCATCTTCCTCATTATTTCTGGACCTTTCTCTCTCAGCATGAATAGGAATGTAGGATCTCTAAAAAATCCCTAACTTCATTATTTCCAGCATGTACTGGTCTCTTGCCTCTTCTTTTGTCACCAAAAAGGATTTATAAAGCCTTATTCACTGTCTGAGTTTCTTTGCTCAAGTAACTCATTCATTCCACTCATAAAATAATCCATTTTCTCATCAATGAGCTGCAGTTTTTCATTAGTATACTCTCTGTAACCAAGGAAATTCTGCTGTAGCATTTGGTTGGACATATGTTGAGATGTTCCTGCCATTTCTCTTATGAAATAGGAAGGAAAGTGATCCTTAGAGTCAAGTAAGAATCTGAGTTTTTGAAATTGACCTAGCAATAACAATACTACCAGATTTTTTAGTAAATGAGCTTGAACATTTGCTTTTGTGTTGAAATGGACTTCTTTGTGAACAATACAAGTATCCGAAACTTGAACAATTGATTAATCTCTACTAGCTTAAAGCTTAGTCTGAGAACAAAAGCTAAGCACACAAGGATCAAAATAGTACCTGAACAAGTAGTTAACAATATATTAAGTTATTAACAACTAGTTGAGGACTTTTCACAAACAGTTGGTGTATATTTTTGAATTTTTTAAAACTAAGTTTAAGCAAGGAAATCTTACCTTACTAGTGTTAGGGTTTCGTGTTGGCTGAGGAGGGTAGATATCCACGAAGAGTAAAACAGGTAAGCAATTACTCGAGTAACACGTGACAAAACTCTTACGATCCAAAAGTCTTTTTGAGTATCTAGGATCTAGAGAGCCTTCATGTCTAGAGAGAATAAAAAGGTTCCTTCTAATAGAATGGAGAAAGTATTTATAGAGCTTTCTGAAAAGTGATCACATGCCTAGCACATGTCCAAGTCATGTGCCTAACATGTGACCTCAAGGGAAATTCCAGAAATACCCTTAATTACCCGATTAACGCCCAAATTATCTTGTCATGTCCTTCTAGCCACCAATTCAATCCCTCAATCAATTCCCAAAATGAGTCGCCTCCATGAGTCTTCTGCCTCGGGACTCGTGGAGGATTCTCTAAGGTCTCGCTCATTTATTTTCGGTTTATCAGTCATTCATTCAATTCTTTTAGGTCATATGTGAACTCTAATTTCTACTTGGGCCCACATTTGCCCCATGCACGTGAGTCGCACCTTTGGAGTGACGGTCGTGCAAAATACTTCAAGTTGTTGAGTTATGCTTCAATTTTTTAACAATCAGCAGATCTCGATCTTGCAAGCCTCAAAATCCTAGGAGAGGAAACCCTATGGCAAGGGTCGAACCCTAGGAGGCGAGCCCAAGGGGCTCTCCCAGGATATCTTTGAAAAATCGTTTATCAAATCTCTCTTAATCTCATTGTTTCCTTAATTTTTTGGAAACTAAATCACAATAAATCAAATTAAATCTGGAAACTTCATATTACCAAATAAAAATCAAATCCTTTCTTTTTTAGGAACAACGTTCATATACTAACTAATATATCATTTTTTTTTACTTGGCACTTTGCAGTTGGTAGTCATGTCCCTGCTAGTTTAAAGGGATTAAACAAAGAAACATTCCCACCAAAAAGTCCAAAGCCAATTTGGGTTGATATCTTTTTTCACCAGAACCACGCCCACTTTTTTATAAAATCCCCATAGCAAAGAAGTCTGCTCAACACAAAACACCATTAGGTCTAATTCCTCTACAGACTGCGGTAACTCAAATAATCCCGAGCAACCTAGCATGTGAAGTGTTCTTAGACCGTATAAATCACACATCCGTTTCGGCATCTCAGTAAGGCTTAAACAATCAGACACATCAAGCAAGTTTAGTTTCTGGAGGCAACCGATTGTTTCAGGTAAGAGCCTTGTACAAGAATTAAGTCTCAGTGATTGCAAATTTATCAGCCCTCCAATTTCCTCTGGGAATGCACTCCGCTCGTTACAAGTTACTCTGATTTTCTTAAGAGATCATTGTCACATAGTCCACCAGGCAATTTAACCAAGTCACGACAATATTCGATCTCAATCTCCACAAGATTTGGGAACATATTAGCACAATTGTCCAAAGCGTTACCAATCTCGCACATAGTCAATGAATTTTTAGGCAAATTCCTCAGATTTAAAAGTAAATGCAGTACCAAAGGATGAAGAAATCGAAACATGCTCCAATCTGATTCTCTTTAAGCTGTAGAAATTAACACAAGGCGGGCATAAAGAGGTTGTTTTAACTTTTCAACAAACTCCTTGGGAAGGCTATTTCCTCCTATCTCGAAAAAAACAATCTTTTCCTCAGTTCTATAGCCTCTTGGTTGCAGTGGTGGATAGCTAGTTATCTTAGCATATCATGATGGGTAACAAATTGACCATTACAATAGCCATCAAGGTCACTTGAATCATTTTTCATTGCTTGCATTTTTTTTCCAGGCAATTTCAATCGTTCTTTTTCCGAACCATATTACCTTGATTACATATTGGTTTTTTCCCTCAGATATTAAAGAAAGCCTAATACTTTTGGGAACTCAAAGCGGCACTTCAATACAACAGTCAAACAACAAACCACAACGGAAGCAAGGTATCATAGTAGGACCACCCTAGATGGGCAAACCCTAGGGTGGTCGAACCCTAGGGGGCCATGTAAGAACCCAATTTTTATGAATAAAGATGAATTTTTTTTCTAAATATTATTTTTAAATATTATGATGTGAATTTGATATAATGTTATAGTTGTGGGTAACATTTACAAATTTTGCAAAGTAAGCAAGTTGTCATAAAATATTCAATTGGTCGGGGAGTATTCGTTTTATCAGGAAATATTCGTACGACGGCACAATCATTGGTGGACCCCACAATAGAATTATTGTCGGAGTTAAAAAACGACAGAAATATCTTTTTATAAAAATAACGGCGGAAGTTTTACCGTTAACTGTTGAAATACCCGTTGATAAAAGTACAGTAATGCGTGTGGTTGCATAGTAGCACACGGTATTGTACAGTGTCTATGATTATTGATGTTTACGTGAGAAGTCACTCGGTTTTATTCAATAATTGCCACAGTAATTGTTGCACAGTATCTCATATTATTGATTCAATTATTGTCACAGTTTCATCTGCACAATATTTTATATTATTAAATCAATAATTGACGCGACACAATTATTCATATTATTAGTTAGCATAATCATAATCAATAAACATATTTATTTATTATTCATGAAAATTAAATTTAACATAATCAATAAATCTTTTTATAATCTTTTTATAACATCAGTTATCAAGAAGGATGATGTAGCGGTATTCATGCTGAAGTTCTCATTTGCATTGCAAATTTGTTCAGCCGAACGTTTTGAAATGCACAAAAACTATGATCACAACAATCTCTAGTACTCCAATCCAGCCAGCATGAAGTACACTTTAACCCTTTTTATGAACAAAGATGATTAACAATCAAGTGGCATTGATATGTAGGTTTAATCAAAATAGCTGACTATAGTAAATAGATATGCACACCGCCACAATTAATTCAATCTTACTTAACACGCTTATGACCATAACTATTTCTTTACCATGAGAACCTACATATCACAAGTTAAGTTTAGCCAATTTTTATATTCACCTGATATAATAGATAGATACAAACATCATTTTAACTATATTCCATTACCTTTGAACCATAACCTAAATATTGGACTAGCTTCGGTTTCAAAATAAAGGCCACAAAAAAGTGCTAACTAACACAACTATACCCAAATGAGCAAAAACCCACAACAGGAAACAATATGTTTGTAAATATCAGTATTCATTAATAAATCATGTTCGAAATCTATAAAGAAAATTAAGCAAGCAAGATAAAAATTTCCAAAGACCTTTTCCCCCGTGCTCATTATGAAACTTGAATTTTCCTTTTACAATTTGCATATGGGCCTGAGGCTTTGTAAATCTGCAGCAAGTTGAACGAGGGAAAAATCATAATCCATTTTGGCGAAATCTTTTGCTTGCAAATAATAGAAAAGGAGAAATAGTAGGGAAAAAACAATACAAACATACCCCTGTGATGCCTTGTGTTTTGGATGCCTTCTGAAGTTTCTGCTTTGAGAATTTTTTCCATTAGTACTCATATTGCTAATTGCATTATCTTTTCTAGGATTCCCCTGAAGGAGTTGATGGAATTTTAATTACTGTTGGGTAGAATAGCTCATTCATGCAAAAGTACACAAGTACATCATATTATATGTATACTGGTGATGAATCTGATACATAAACATAGTACGTACACATTTGACAAAACTTAAAGTAATAATGCCTGGGAAAAATTAGTGTGAAACCATGTTAAAATTCATTATTCTGCTAGTGTCTCATCCAAACATCAAGTAAAATGGCTATGTTATATAGTCTTTTGTAAGTTTGATTCTACTAGGAATTTTACACTAGTTACATCCTACCATCCTTCTAGGTTTTATCACACAAACAAATATACATATGTAGCAATAAATCAATAAGGAGAAGAGAAGAACCAAAAAAAGTAACCTGATAGAGTGATAAGGCAGGATATGGACCTCTAAAGTTCAAATGGAAAGGCATACTAGGCACAGGGAAGAACATAAATATATGTACACAATTGCAATTAAAAATCTCTCCTCATCCAAGGCCCAACACAACATTTCTGTCTTCCATTTGTTGACCCACTTCGCTAATGGTGACCAGGTAAAAATCTGTGGAACTCGTTGGCTTTCTTGCATTCCAAGATGAATTTTTTATCTATTTGTTTTCGTTATAGATAAGACGGAATTGTTTTAACTTAGGAAATATTGGTTACTATGTGCTAGTATAAGGATATGGTATGCATCTGGCTCAACAGGTTTCTGGACAATCTTAGGATGAGTTGGTACCATCCAGATTCACTAAAGAATTCCATAAAAACTACACCGAACACTTGATGATTGATGCTAAAACAAAGTTTTATTCTATTGAGACAAAACTTCTATTTTTGATATGTAATAAAGTTAATTACTGAGACAGCACCTAATATCCGCTAACTTTTATCCTATATCACATTCTTTGATAAATATCCAATAGCTTAGTTTAAGCTCCAAACAACTCCTACTCACAAGTTCTTGATCAGAGACAAAAAGCCAGAAAATTGAACAATGTATTTCTTTGCAGTAAATCTCCGTGATCATATTATAATTACACTTACTAAAGATATTTTCCATGGTTATTTAAGCTAACACTTTTTCCTTATGTCCTGAAAATGATTTAAAGAATGCCAACATTTGTAGTTTATTTATTTTACCAAGCAACTAAGGGCCTGTTTGATAACCTTTGAATTAATCTGAATGGCCCAAAACTGAATCGGTAAGGTATTCAGCTTGTTTGTTTAGGTTTGATAAGGGTCTGGATGAGTCAGAATGGTTCTCACCTAATCAGCCAAATATTACAAGCTTATTCATTCGGTTGACAATCTGAATGAATTTTTACATAGATACCCTTTACAGTAAAACACATACCAACTAGCGATCTCTCTCTCGTCTCAAGACTTCCACAAGCTAAGGTCTCCTCCCTCCCCAATTGAATCAGCTATTGCTCAAGTTTATATTCTTTCAGGACAACGGACGCACAGTATGTCTTCTCTCCTTCCTCTTTTAGGTGCCCTCCTTTATCTCCCATGTAATGGTATAAAATAGTGGGAAATTGGAGGTTAAGCCATGCTTATAGCCTCCAAATATGAAGAAATTGGGCACCTAATGTGCATATCAAATTGGTTTTACCGAACAGCAAGTCCTTGTTTGCTGAGCGTATTTGGTGGACTAGAATGAAATTTGACGGTTCCTAGAATACTTCTCGTTATTGATTTATTGTTTGTTTAATTGGAGCCTCTGTTTTGAATGAGCATGCAAGTATCTATGCACAACACAACTGGTCTTTCCATTTCTTAATATAAGAATTGGATAAACATGAAAACTTTAGGAAGCTGTCAATTTGTTTTATCTTTAAAGGTAATACAGATGGAGAATATGGGCCAAGTTGAACTATAGAAGGTTTTTCTTTTATTATGAATGTGTGCATACACACATTTTATATTGCCCACACATATTTTATATATATGTGTGTATGTATATTGTGAATAGATATTAATGAAATTGTGATGCTAGTTTTAAAAGATACCTTATGTCAATTTATACCATCATAAAAAGAAATGAGATTTTTTATTTAAAAAAATAATTGACAAAGAATTTTTGTAGGTCGATGAGAATATTTTAAATTTTATATGAATTTTTTTTTCAAAAGTTCATTCAGTTGTGTTTCAATAACAATCATAATTATCAAAAAACTTGATCTAAACAATTATGAGGGCTAAAATTGGAAAATACACGTACTCATGTTTTAGACATATCAATTATCAAACAACTTATTTCATTCAACATTCAGTTTTCTGCTTTCAGATTTCTTAGCTATTCAAAAAAATTCATTCAGTTTTATAAAAGAGGCAGTAAAAGTAGAGAACCAAAGCTTATAACAAAAAATAAAAAAATCATAAAGTATTTATCACACTTTATTCTGTATGAATACATACACCTCTTCCTCCCACTACTTCACCTAGTCAACAGAATATTATGTATATAAGAAGATAATGAAAGGAACTAAAATTTACCTGTTGATTAGTGAAAATCGGAGGCCGAAAATTCTGTGGTTGCTGCGGTTGAACTGAGCCAAAAGCAGGCTGTAAGGATGAACTGCCTTGTAGTTGCTGGGTAGTATTGGGTAGTTTCTGCTCTTGGTTACCATGTTGAGCAATTCCATTAAAATGCATCATAGCCTGTTGATTGAAATTAAAGACTGGATTATGGGGACCCCTTCCCTGAGAAACTTGCAGAGTATGATTTGGCATTTGCATTTGGGTAAACTGACCCACATTTTGCATTGGACCCTGCATACAGAACTGCCCATTTGGCAAACTGATATTCTGGTTAATGTATGGGGCTAGGTTCATGGAATTGCGAGGAAAAAGCTGACTTAGTTGAGATAAATTGAATTGATTCATGGCCATGGTATTCAAATTCTGTGGACCATAACCACTTGGGAATTGACCCAAAGGATTTTGCAAGGGAAAAGGCTGGTTGGGTACATTCATGAAAGAATTATTTCCATTTCCCAGATGGGTATTGGAATTGTTAAAAGGAATGGGCATTTGAGGGTTCATTACACCCATTTGAGATTGAATTTGCGGCAATAAATTACTGGGATTTCCTTGAAACTGATTAGATGACATAACCTGCTGAATTTCAACACATCGAATTAGCTAATTAAAACCTGAAAGAAAAAAAATATACATTTGATAATGAAAAATTAAGAGAGGTACCTGCTGAGGAGCTGTAGCGGTGGTTCCATTAGTTTGAACTTGATTTGAATGATAAGGGTGCGAATTGAAGACAGGAACCATTACAGAAATAGATGGAGAAACTCTTAATTTTAGAGAGGTTTGAAGGGGTTAAAGGGTTTTCCTAGGGTTCTAGCGTTTTAGAAGAATGGGTTTAGAAATTCTGTGGGAACCCGGAACTGTAGGGCAGTATGCCCGCGCGTGTACTGATTTGGGCAATATCTGTCGGATTTTACCTATTTAATGTTATAAAATATGAACATAAAATGTAGGATTAGTTACGTATTCTAATACATTTTTAAAAATAATTATAATAATAGTGCATCCATAAAATAATTATAAAAATAATACATTTTTTCATATTTATTTATAATATTAGTACAATTAGAATTCCTTAATTCAGGGAATTAGTATTAGTACAATTAAGATTCCTCAATTTAAGGATTAGTATTATCATTTGTATGGGTTGTTTACTATAGGACTCTTCAGTTAGAAACCCTTATTATTTTCTTATGTTCGTGTTTTCTTCATCTCCATTGATTGTTGCTAGTGATTTGTTCTTCATTTTCGTGATCGTTATTGGTTCAGTTGTTCGTCATTCTCGTACTTACTCGGTATCACTGCTTCACAATGGTTTATTTTTTTTCTGTTTATTCACGTTTATGGTTGCAGTAAATTGGGTTAGATATACAGGTTGTACCAGATTTTGATTAGTACCTTTACATGCATGCTAGGAACAAACAGCTAAAGGGATATGAGACTAATAGAGATTTTCCAAGAAGAATTGTACCACATTTTGATTAGTTCGGTCGTCGTTGTATTGTCCTTCTGAATTGTGTTTCGTACTTTAGTTTTTGTTGGATATTCATAACCATTTGTCATGGTTAGTGAGTCTGTAATGTTTATTGGAACTTATGTAAATGGAATTACATATTTGATTATATTACCAGTGATTTGACATTGTTTGTTGGTTCGTATTTGTTACTTCTAAGTTGTGTCTGATACATTTGAACGGTGTAGTTGGTAACCAAACATGCATAGAAGGGTAACCATTTTATTTTTGGTAGTAACCAGATAGTTACAAGCTTGTATCAGGATATATATTAAGTGTTAAATGTACATGTGAGAGTATACATAGGTTGCTTAAACTGGGTTGAATATACATGTTGTTCTGTTTTGGGTACCATTAAAACCTGTTCTGGTTACTTTCATATAATTAGTAGCCAAGATTATAAAAACATTTTTACATTCATTTTACAACCAAAACAATCAGTAATGACTTTGTTACAAATTAAAGACTAACAGATGTATGAAGGCAACCAATGTAGTTAATCAGTAATCATCAATATAAAAAAAACAGTATAAAACATAGTAATATTATGTAGTAACCATGGTAGTATTACACAGTAACTAAGTCAGAATTATATACTAACCAAATCCAGATTAGACATTAATCAACATATATTTACTTAGTATCCATAACATAAAAACATATTTTTCCATGCATTTTACAGCAAAAACAATCAATATAAAAAACATCAATATATACTTAAAGATCCAACAGTTGCAGGAAGGTAACCAATGTATCTAATAAGTAACCATCACTATAAAAAATATCAGTAGAATATACATTAAAAGTATACAACAACCAAATAAACATTATACAGTAACCAAATCAATAATAAACAGTAACCAATTTATATGTATTTAGTAACCAGAATATAAAATATATTTTTACATGCATTTTGCAATCAAAACAGTTAGTATACTGACTTTGTGACCAATTAAAGAGCAAAAAAACTTAAGAAAGGTAATCAATATACGAGTATGTAGTAACCACGGGGTAACTAGATGCATATAAACTTTAAACTCAAATACATCAGTATACAAATCTGTAAAGAATCAATCAACAATCAACAATCAGTATAGTACGTAAGTTTCTGGTTACTGATTGTAAATCGAAAGCATAAGCACAATCTATAATTACATATGAAACTTCGTAATGTTGTTTGACGATCTCGAAGTTGCTATTGATCTTCTCTGATTTTTTTCGATCTCAAAGTTGCATCGCCGTCAAAGTATTCGTCTTCTCCGATCTGTCGTTGTTCTGTTTTTCTTTATTAGTTTGAATTTAGGATCGGTTGGTTGCAATTTGAAAGTCGGTAACTGACGTGTAGGGAGTTAATGTTCCGTAATTTTAGTAACGTAATATTGTGTTGCATTATTTTTGTAATTATTTTGTGGATGTTTTATTTTTGTAATTACTTTCTAATTGTTGTATATTAGTGTTAAGGACCCTAAAATGTATTCCTCCATCTTGCAATATAACTTTTGATCTTTTGATCTTTCTATATTTCCTTTGATTTTCCAAACAATTATGTAAATGTGTTTATAAATAAAGGTATTATGAAGAGAATAAAGATACATGAGATATATTACTCTTTCACAATTTCCTTAATCATCATCATTCTTATTACTTTTTACATTGTATGACTCTAAATATATATTGTATGCTTATATAATTTTATAACACTTATGCACGAATTTCTACTAAATTTTGGAAAGAAAGTTGTCTTTCTATTATTCTTCAAATATTAAAATTTATTTATGTAATTTTGTCAACTCACTGTAAGTTTTCTTTTTCAAGAATTAGTAATTATCCTATTTATCTGTCTTTATGTTTTATGTTCATAATTTTAGTGATTTTTAATTGATTAAAAATTTATGAGATTTGGGTGTTTAGGATTCGGAGTATAGCATATGTATTTTGATAGTATATTAGTCCAGAGAAGGAAATGATGTAGAAATTTCAATCATTAATCTTTTTCCTACACTTATTTTTTTATAGACTTGGTTAATTAAGGTGTGTTATGGTCCTATGGATGTAAATATATATCTTCGTGTTTGAGAATAATTAGTTGTACACGTGGTAAAAAAATATCATAATGCAAGTGTGAAACAATGCTATATCAATTACCATAAGTAGGTAATCATCTAAAAAAATCATAATATTTGTTACTTAAAATGTGTTAGTGGTATGCATTTAGAGAAGTTGCTTCAAATTTTAATAATTGAGATGAGATACTTGGGCATGGTGTAAGGTTGCCTATTATACGTGCACTATTCTTATATAACACATTTATGTACCTTTTCATGTGCATGTATTTTTATTCAAGAAAATAAGTTATGTGTTTGCTCTTGGAATTAAAATAAAAATAATTTTCGATTTCTTTTAGTCATGGTAATTACTTTATTTTAGTAGGCATGAGGACTATTACAAAATACAAACTTTGTCACATATGAAGCCAATTTTCCATCAATTGGTTCATTTTGAATTGTTTGACGCTTTGAGCAAAGAAAGTTTCTTACTATATGTGACGCCCCCAAAATAGGTATACATCACTCATTCTTAGTCGCCAAATACATGGTACAAAAACAAATACAACTTCAGTAATACAATTGCCGTACAAAATACGACAACACATATACTGTGAGTTTGAATACAATATTGTCTACTAGAGAGTATACAAACTCAAAAGGAGTCCTCATTACAATTATTGGTACACTATTTTACAAAAAAATAGTGAGGACTGCTAAATAATTATCTTGAATCATCACTCCATACCCCGGCTAGTTCCTGCTAAATTCTCTCCTCCTATGAAGAACAATGGAACAAAAAGGAAAAGGGTGAGCTCAACTAGCCCAGTAAAGAATATTATGACTAAGATAATATACAACAAATTATCATTAGTCTTCAACAGGGAAAATTTGATAAAATATAATAGATAACAAGTTTTAGATCAACAATGCAATGTGAACAAAGAATCCATTAGAAGAGAAATTGAGAGAAAGAATTCTACTTTCTTCTAAGATTTAAAAGTCCATAATCAATATTTTATCCCTGTAACATCAATCAATATACATCTTGAATCAAATATTCATCTTTGCACTACAGACCAAAGATATTCATTTGTATCACCAGTTGATCATGTTCATCTCAACACCTGTTCATATTTACACTACGAGTCAAAGATATTCAATAGGTAATCATTCATCTTTGTACTACAGATCAAAGATATTCACTAATATCATCATTTAGGACTGAGGATGATGAAAAATATTTTAAAGAAAACGAATCCAGTGAAACAAATGGACAAATATTAGGGATTCGTATTACAATTTTATCTAAGTTCAATAATACTCCATAATAACAAATTTTGAAGCAGAATTCAAAAATAAAGAACAAAACATGGATACAATCAAAGATAGTAACCATAATAGACAACTTGGACAAAAGAAGAAAATTTTATTTTTCGGTGAATAGTGTCGTATTCTTGAATAATGTCGTATACGTGAATAGTGCCGTATACGTGAATAATAACCTCGACACAAAAAGTTCCAAATTTGATAAAAAGTTTAGACCAATATTTTGGCATAATGATATTGAAGAAATAATATCATTTACGGAGAAAATAACATCCCTTACTTCAAAATAACCGTACTTCTGACTGAATTTCGGATATAGCGCTGACAGAAACTTGCACTGAATAACAACTCTCAAAGTATCTAAATACTCACAAAAATACGCTCGATAATCTAAAGAGAAAGAAAACTTGTTTCTGGTGTGATTTTCAATTCTAACATAAGCGTCTATTTATAGGAAAATGCTAGAATGCCATAGGAGACTAAAATAATAAAATATTATTATTTCATTTTTCTCTACGCATGCCAAACTTTTGAAATCGAGAGTTGACCATCTTTGAACCAAATTTTTGCATTTACATGTTTTTTAACAAAAGTGGGTCCCAACCATAATTTAATAAAAATTATTTTATTTTTCGAAATTTCAGTAATTCATAGAAAATAGCCCGTTTATCAGAAAAATACGAATTGTATCTCCATTCCACACGAAATCGAATTCTCTACAACTTTGCAGAAGAAAGTTTTTCCAAATTCCAGACAAAATATCCGAAATCCCCAAACGGATGATTTTTAATACTTCCAATCCGACAAAATACTGATAAAACACCTCAACATTAATTCCTTCATTTATAACCACATAAATAAATCCATCATTTATATTCGCATCAAATAAATATTTCCTTATCATATAAATCAATAATTAATTATTCACAAATAATATTACAGAATCACAATAATGATAATCAGGCAATTCCCAGGAAAGAGGGGGCTTTCCGATAAGGATTTCTCCTTACTAGCGTGCAATTAGGTGACCAAACCTCTCCTTGACAGAACTTTCTAGACATTGCCAATAATGCTATCTAATAATATTATTCCAAATAATATGAATTATTGATCTGATAATGGAGATCTTTGTGGCAAATGACAATTATTGAATAAAGAATAATATAAAATATCAACGCAACAATTATTGAATCAATAAAATAAAATATTGAACAGTAATTACTGTAACAATTATTGAGTAGTGGCTTCTTATGTAAGAATCAATAATTCAACAATCTGTAATACGATCTGGTATAACTCTTGTGCAACCACGCATATTAATCGTATTTTAACCACGGTATTCCAACAGTATTAATTGGTAACCATTACTGGCAGTTATTTGTAAAAACTCAAAATTTTCATTTTCTTCATCAATGAATTATCCGTTATGGGGCCCACAAATGGTCGTCTTGCCGCCGCATACGAATATTCCCTAACGGAAAAGAATATTCCACGACCAAACGAATATTCCCCGACAACAATGAATATTTTATAACCACTTACTTATTTTGCAAAATTTGCACATTTCACCCATAACCAAAGTATTATATCAAATCAATACCTTATAATTCACACATAATAATTAGAGAAAATTCAATTTTATTTATAATAAGTTGGGGTCTTACAACCTCCCCTCTTTATAAAATTTCGTCCTCGAAATTGACGTACGTACCTGGTGTTTCGAAAATGTGAAGATACCTCACTTTCATTTCTGATTCCAACTCCCAGGTCATTTCTTCAATAGCATGGTTTCTCCAAAAAACCTTTAACTTGTGGTATAACCTTCGTGCGTAGGACATGCTCTTTCTTATCCAAGATTTTAACAGGTACCTCCTTGTACGTTAAATCTTCGGCTATCTCATCTTGTTCTAACTCCATAATGTGGTTCGGGTCTTTAACATATTTACGAAGCATAGATATGTGAAAAACATTATGAACACGAGACATACTTGGAGGTAATGCGAGTCCATAGGCCAAATTTCCTATTCGGTCAAGAATCTCAAATAGACCAATAAATCGTGGATTGAGCTTTCACCTCTTCCCAAATCTTGTAACTCCCTTCCATGGTGCAACACGTAACAATACATGATCCCCAATATTAAATTCCACGTCCTTCCGATGAAGATTCGCATAACTCTTTTGTCGATCCTGTGCCGTTTGTATACGTTGTTGAATCGTTTAGATCTTTTCTGTAGTCATTCGTACCAACTCTGGTTCCAACAATGTTGCTTCACCCACCTCGTCCCAACATACTGGAGAGCGACACATTCGTCCATTATTGGGTAATTTTTATTTACGCACAACACGCAAGTATACGTGGTCAACAAGTAATAAAGAGTAACTAAGTATCGTTCCCACAAAGAATTAACTAACAAAGTTCACCAAGCATTAACCCATAACCATCTCAGTCTTATTTAAACGAATGATATTATATTTTGTATTTAAACTATGAAATTAAATAAACCTAACTATCTCTAGAGTGAGACTAGATAATGAAGACCTGAGATTACAATTTCCCCTATTGCATCATTTAAATCAACACACTTCTAGTTAAACCAAATTAATTATAACGGATTGTTAGTCGAGAACACGAAAGTGAAATATAGCCATCTCTCGATGTACTATACTCATATCACATATAATCCACAATTGATAGAATACACATGAACACCCACATTACCTAAACCACTATATGTCTGTGATTTACAAATAATTAGGGTTTGAACCCAAGTCCTCAATTGACTATGAGTGGTGCTTCGGTATATGTCTATCCTAAGCACGAATCATATATTCCATTACCATGTAGAACATACAAACACAAGCTATCAAAATCAAATCTAAACCCATGATTCGTCTTTCAAGTTCATATGAGTTATCACAGTAATTGATGGCCAATCAGCTAAGCAAATAAACGCGAATCTTAATAGACAATCTCATAACAATTAATAAGACTAACAATGAATTATGTCAAAATAAACTAGGCAATAGATTCCATTGCAATCCCAAAATAGAGTTTAACTCATAGTTGAATTAGAATCCATGATCCACAATTGAATATAAATTGAAAGATACAATAGAAGTAAAGAGAGTTAGGGATCAAGAATAGCAAATCTGAGTTTTTTCTCTTGTTTCACTTCTGAACCTTCAAGGATCTTCAATTGCTTCAATCCCTAAATCTTAGTTATTCTAGGGTTCTAATCTAATCTAAAAAGAAAGAGAAGAAAAGAAATAATGATAGCTTTAGCCCCCAAGGGGTGGAATCTCATTTTACAACTGATATACGTCTAATATATATAAGCCCTGGTTGAAACCCCCTTCTCAGTTACGCTTCAAATAAAATAAAGTCAAGAAACTTCATCAACGTCGGCGTCTGGCGCCTCCTCAATGTGTCTCTCACGCGGGCGCGAGACTTCTGAGAAGTCGGGATGTCCACCCATTTATCATACGGGCGCGCGCCTCAGAGCCTAATATGTATACATGGCCGCGCGGATCACAGTCTGTAGATTCTGGTTCTGATTCTACAATATTGCTGCTGAGATCGCTTTGTCCTGCTGGTCATTCCTTCCATGCTTGGTCTCCTTGCTCCATTATACCTTCATGCCATACATATCCCCGCTTGTGCCTCGCCTTCACGCATTCATTATCCTCGTACCCTCTAATACCACCAAATTAGGTCGATTTCTGCACTTATTCACCAAAAAGAGTTTTAAGTAAATGCAATGCAAACTATCATGAAATGCAACTAAAACACAATAAAATGTACGTGAGATGAGCATAGTTTGCGTGAATTGGTATTCAATAAGTAGGTATAAATACCACTTATCAAATAACCCCTAAACTTGAACTATTGCTTGCCCTCAAGTAATGCAATATAATGCAATCTACATGCTATGCAAATGAATCCCATATTCTCAGCCAAATATGAATTCCAATAAGATATACCTCAGAGAAATATCAAAATCCAAGAACAAAGCATCAACTAAGCTCAAGGCGTAATGACATACAATCAGATAATCCTAACCTGCTGTAAATATGTTGTGTGTGTGTGATTTGTTCACAGATAAGCTTGACAAAGATGAAGATACCATGCTACATTGCTTAAGACAGAAAATTGAAGTTTAGATCAAGAACTACATATACTAATGAGACATCGATCAACTACTCCAACACATCAATACAAATTAAGGTTCAACAATGAGTTTATTCTGCTTTATTTTTACTCACGAGGGCGATTTTCGCACTTTCCCACGGTGTTTATTGATTTTTTTTTTATATATATATTTTCCATGACTGTGCAATGTCTCATTCCATTAGGCTAACATTGCTACCCCTTAGCGAGCTTTCAACCAATGACTCCCAGACCATTAAGACCTTAGGGCGCTAGGTGTAGAGACAATCCCCTCGGGCGTACTTACTCAAGTAACAAAGGCACCGAAACAAGTCTAGCCACAATAATTATTTGATTTTTTTATTTTTTATTTATATATAAAGCAAGCATACCCATGCGTTCTCGAAACATGAGTTTAAGTGTCTTCATAGTCATTACTCACTTCCTACACAATTCTATCATTAAAAACAACATTTTCCTCTCAACAAACAAGCATGCTAATGTTAACCAACAAGCAAATAGGAACATTGTCGTGCTACCTGGTAGCATCTAAACAGCAAGCATGAATTATATCCTGTATAAAATTATAACTAAGCTCAAGATATCCACTAAATTCAAAAATCTATCAAATTTCTATGTCATCATTGGCAAAATTAGAATTCAACTAACTCAAAGCCTGGGATTATGCAATGTTATGCAACTAAACACATACTAACTAAACAAGACAAAAGAAAACTAAAAAAAATTCATACTAAAATACCCCTACTATGCAACTTAAACATGCAATCAAACTATATGCAACTAACTAATCACTACAACCCAATACCCCCAAACTTAAAAACAAACAATGCCCTCATTGTAATTAAAAGTGAAAGAATACTCCCCTAAGTGGCAATGTCATCTCCGTTCGCCTCCTCATGATCCGATGGTATATCAGGCGATGGCTAAGTTTGAGATATTCTATAGTTGGAGACTGAGTGTGGGCTTCTAACTGTCCGAATGCTTGAGTCAGAAATTCTAAAAATTTAACATTATTTTTTCAGGATCGAAGCTATGCTTGCCGTGTGGTGTTTGGCTTGTAGTTAAGCGTACCATGACGATGACCACATCTCTGGCGACTTCAATTTGGTTTGACTTCTGTTTGATCCTGAATGCTTATAGCAATTGGATTAAACCTGAGAGGAGAAACAATAAAACTATTATTAAGATTTACCACTATCTAACATCTACTAAATATGGAAATGTAAATAAGAATTAAACAAGGAGGGAGAAAGATTGGATGGGGTGCCTCCCATCTAGCAAGCTTTCGGTTTATAGTCAGATTATTTGGACTCTTTTCGACACGCATTATCCAATTCCTCTACGATAAGCTAGGAACCCTCCATCCATTAGAACCGCTATGTGTTTTGGTGGATTCCCCATCATGCGTGTCTGTGAATTGAAGCAACCTAGTGTATTTCCTGTCCATGATGCCCCCAGTTCTATTGCATAGCCAGGTGCTCCTTCCGTTGTGTCTGTGAATAGATTTTTGCATTGAGGCCTGACAGATACAACATGATTCTCTTATTCTATTATCTCTTTCTCAGCCCACCATGGTTTATAAGAGGCCTCATAATCGCCTTTGGATGTGACTACCAAGGGGACATGGGTGTGCAAATTTCACTGAATTTTTCAACTCTATCTGAGAAGATACTTGGGGTATTATACAAGTCAGCTCATGATCTTCATTTTCCATACCTCCAGTTGTCTCCTCAATGTCCACTCCTTTCAGTTCATTCAGTGGCATGTACACTTCTGGCTCTCCATCAGTTTCATCATCCATGTCATAGCACCAATTGTTTGGAGGGCGATTGTTCAAGGCTTTGATTATTTGATCCATATGATTCTGAAGATTTCAAATTGACCTATCTTGCTCAATCATCTTCTCCTCAGTTGATGCTACAAATTTGAACCATAAATCCTCCAATCTTGAATTTTCTTCTTGTTGCATTGGAGGTGGATATGAGAAATCCGATGGATGTGTTGGACTTGGAACGTAGTGTTGGTCTTGATAGTTATAACCCCATTCATAATCTGGGTGATACCCCCAACCTTGTTGATAATCAGGATAAACATCGTTGTTGAAGTAATCACCCCCAAACTGCACTTGTCCAACCTTGATGTTGCACTGATAACTTCGGATGCTCGCCAAAGACCAAGTATTCACATGTAACTACTATCTCTCGAGTGTGTTGGGCTGCAAGAATATCCAACCTCTCCGAAAGTGTTGCAATTTGTGCTGACAATGTAGAAAATACATTGAGTCCCTCAATGCTTATGTCCCTTGGTTGAGTCCTATTTGCATAAGGCCATTGATAAGCAAAGTCACCCATGGTACCTGAAAAGAGAGAAATATAAGAAGATAATTAAAAAAACAAAAAAAATTTGTTTAAATTAAGACTAATTTGATTGAAATTAATGTTGGCAAAAATTTATTAAGCTAATTCCCCGGCAACGGCGCCAAAAACTTGTTGGGTAATTTTTAGTTACGCACAACACGCAAGTATACATGGTCAACAAGTAATAAAGAGTAAGTAAAGTATCGTTCCCACGGAGAATTAACTAACAAAGTTCACCAAGCATTAACCCATAACCATCTCAGTCTTATTTAAACGAATGATATTATATTTTGTATTTAAACTATGAAATTAAATAAACCTAACTATCTCTAGAGTGAGACTAGATAATGAAGACCTGAGATTACAATTTCCCCTATTGCATCATTTAAATCAACACACTTCTAGTTAAACCAAATTAATTATAACGGATTGTTAGTCGAGAACACGAAAGTGAAATATAGCCATCTCTCGATGTACTATACTCATATCACATATAATCCACAATTGATAGAATACACATGAACACCCACATTACCTAAACCACTATATGTCTATGTGATTTAAAAATAATTAGGGTTTAAACCCAAGTCCTCAATTGACTACGAGTGGTGCTTCGGTATATGTCTATCCTAAGCACGAATCATATATTCCATCACCATGTAGAACATACAAACACAAGCTATTAAGATCAAATCTAAACCCATGCTTCGTCTTTCAAGTTCATATGGGTTATCATAGTAATTGATGGCCAATCAGCTAAGCAAATAAACGCGAATCTTAATAGACAATCTCATAACAATTAATAAGACTAACAATGAAGTATGTCAAAATAAACTAGGCAATAGATTCCATTGCAATCCCAAAATAGAGTTTAACTCATAGTTGAATTAGAATCCATGATCCACAATTGAATATACATTGAAAGATACAATAAAAGTAAAGAGAGTTAGGGATCAAGAATAGCAAATCTGAGTTTTTTCTCTTGTTTCACTTCTGAACCTTCAAGGATCTTCAATTGCTTCAATCCCCAAATCTTAGTTATTCTAGGGTTCTAATCTAATCTAAAAAGAAAGAGAAGAAAAGAAATAATGATAGCTTTAGCCCCCAAGGGGTGGAATCTCCTTTAACAACTGATATACGTCTAATATATATAAGCCCTAGTTGAACCCCCTTCTCAGTTACGCTTGAAATAAAATAAAGTCAGCAACTTCAGTTAATGTCGCGCACGGGCGCGCGCTCCTCCAATGTGTCTCTCGTGCGGGCACGAGACTACAAATAATTCAGGATGTCCGGTAGGCCTATCGCATGGTAGCGCCCTCGAGGCCTAATATGTCGCATGGCCATGGATCACAATCTCAGAGATTTCGGGTTCGATTCTACAATATTGCTGCTGAGATCGCTTTGTCCTGCTGGTCATTCCTTCCATGCTTGGTCTCCTTGCTCCATTATACCTTCATGCCATACATATCCCCGCTTGTGCCTCGCCTTCACGCATTCATTATCCTCGTACCCTCTAATACCACCAAATTAGGTCGATTTCTGCACTTATTCACCAAAAAGAGTTTTAAGTAAATGCAATGCAAACTATCATGAAATGCAACTAAAACACAATAAAATATACTTGAGATGGGCATAGTTTGCGTGAATTGGTATTCAATAAGTAGGTATAAATACCACTTATCAAATAACCCCCAAACTTGAACTATTGCTTGCCCTCAAGCAATGCAATATAATGCAATCTACATGCTATGCAAATGAATCCCACATTCTCAGCCAAATATGAATTCCAATAAGATATACCTCAGAGAAATATCAAAATCCAGGAACAAAGCATCAACTAAGCTTAAGGCATAATGACATACAATCAGATAATCCTAACCTGCTGTAATATGTTGTGTGTGTGTGATTTGTTCACAGATAAGCTTGACAAAGATGAAGATACCATGCTAAATTGCTTAAGACAGAAAATTGAAGTTTAGATCAAGAAATACATATACTAATGAGACATCGATCAACTACTCCAACACATCAATACAAATTAAGGTTCAACAATGGGTTTATTTTGCTTTATTTTTACTCATAAGGGCGATTTTCGCACTTTCTTATTGATTTTTTTTTTTATATATATATTTCCCATGACTGTGCAATGTCTCATTCCATTAGGCTAACAGTGCTACCCCTTAGCGAGCTTTCAACCAACGACTCCCAGACCATTAAGACCTTAGGGCGCTAGGTGTAGAGACAATCCCCTCGGGCGTACTTACTCAAGTAACAAAGGCACCGAAACAAGACTAGCCACAGTAATTATTTGAATTTTTTAATTTTTTTTATATATAAAACAAGCATACCCATGCGTTCCCGAAACTTGAGTTTAAGTGTCTTCATAGTCATTACTCACTTCCTACACAATTCTATCATTAAAAACAACATTTTCCTCTCAGCAAACAAGCATGCTAATCTTAACCAACAAGCAAATAGGAACATTATCGTGCTACCTGGTAGCATCTAAACAGCAAGCATGAATTATATCCTGTATAAAATTATAACTAAGCTCAAGATATCCACTAAATTCAAAAATCTATCAAATTTCTATGTCATCATTGGCAAAATTAGAATTCAACTAACTCAAAGCCTGGGATTATGCAATGTTATGCAACTAAACACATACTAACTAAACAAGACAAAAGAAAACTAAAAAAATTCATACTAAAATACCCCTACTATGCAACTTAAACATGCAATCAAACTATATGCAACTAACTAATCACTACAACCCAATACCCCCAAACTTAAAACAAACAATGCCCTTTGTGTTAACAACATTGCACTCGTACCCGCATATGATCAGCTCCATGTCCGTAGCTTGAGCAGCTTTAACTTCTTGCTTCTGGAATATCACCTTCTTGCACTTTCTTCTTCATACGCGCATCACTCCATGTAAAGAAGCGTGAAGCGACTTTAACTTTATCGATTAAAGTCGATTCTACTCGTATGTTTGATATCATCACGTGGGTACTTGGAGCCTTTATCTCTATCTCCATCCTTTGTAAATCATACAAAATGGACCTTTGTGTTAACAACATTGCACTCGTACCCGCATATGATCTTCTACTCAATGCGTCAGCTACCACATTTGCTTTTCCAGGATGATAGTGGATGGTATGATCGTAATCTTTCAACAGCTCGAGCCAACGTCGTTGCCGCATATTGAGTTCCTTTTGGGTGAAGAAATATTTGAGGCTTTTATGATCTGTATAGATCTCCACTTTCTTCCCATACAGGTAGTGTCTCCAGATCTTCAACGCAAAAACGACTGCTGCCAACTCAAGATCATGAGTAGGATAATTCCTCTCATATTCTTTAAGTTATCGCGAGGCATAGGCTATGACTTTCCCATGTTACATGAGAACACATCCTAACCCTTTGCCTGAAGCATCGCTGTAGATAACAAATCCATCCAAACCAGATGGTATTGTCAGAACAGGTGCCAAAATGAGTCTTCTCTTGAGTTCTTGAAAACTCTTCTCACAATCCTCGCTCCAACCGAATTTTATATCTTTACGAGTCAGCTGAGTTAACGGAGTAGCAATTCGAGAAAATCCTTCCACGAATCTCCGATAATAACCAGCTAAGCCCAGAAAGCTACGTACTTCGGTCACCGACTTTGGTTGCTCCTAACTTTGTATGACTTCAATCTTCGCCGGGTCGACAGATACTCCATGTTTTGACACCACGTGGCCAAGGAATGCTACTTCCTCAAGCCAAAACTCGCATTTCTTCAACTTGGCATATAGCTTGTTATCACGAAGCCTTTGCAGTACCAAATTCAAATGGTGCTCATGATCTTCACGGCTTTAAGAATAGATGATGATGTCATCAATAAAGACAACAATGAACTGATCCAAATATTCTTTGAACACACAGTTCATCATATCCATGAAAGCAGCAGGAGCATTAGTCAATCCAAAAGACATGACTAAGAATTCATAATGCTCGTCATCGGGAGTTCAAGGCGATCTTTGGAATATCCTCAGTTTTAATCTTCAGCTGATGATATCCAGAACGAAGATCGATCTTTGAAAAGAATTGTGCTCATTGCAACTGGTCAAACAAGTCGTCAATTCGAGGTAGCGGATACCTATTCTTGATAGTGACATGGTTCAATTCTCGATAGTCAATACAAAGTCGCATACTCCCGTCTTTCTTCTTTACAAATAACACAGGAGCACCCCAAGGAGATGTACTAGGACGAATGAAATCGATGTCCAACAACTCCTGTAGTTGAACCTTTAACTCCTGAAGTTCAATAGGAGCCATTTGATATGGGGTTTTAGAAATGGGATTTGTACCAGGTTCAAGGTCAATAAAGAATTCAACTTCACGTTCTGGGGGTAGACCGGGAAGTTCTTCAGGAAATACGTCAGGAAATTCACTAACAACAGAAATTTTATTCAAATCTGACGTGTTTTTGTTCAAGTCCGTGACATGGGCTAAGAAAGCTTGGCATCCATTTTTCAATAAACGAATAGCTTTATGGCTTGATATGACAGTGATTGACTTTAATGGTTTGGTTGTTTGAATTCGCATAATAGGTTGGTTAGGAATATGAAAACTAACAACCTTACGAAAACAATCAATTTTAACATGATGCGTGGTTAACCAATCAATCCCTAAAATCACATCAAATGCAAGAATTTTCAACGAAATAAGGTCGGTAGGTAATGTGATGGTACCGATTTGAATCATGCAATATTTATAAACAGTAGATGTAATGAAAGTTTCTCCTAACGGAGTCTCAACAGATAAGTCAAGGTCTAATTTATCCGGAGTCAAGTTTAAACGTTGAGCACAAGCAGGAGAAATAAAAGAATGGGTAGAACCGGTATCTAGTAAGGTATAAACTTCGCAAGAGTTTATGATAAGCTTACCCGTGATCACCTCGTTTGGGTTCCTCGTATTTTGTGCAGTCATAACAAACGCCCTTTCAGGAACCACCGACTTTGACTTGTCTGGGACAGCCTTTAGAGTCACCATCCCCGTTTAACTTGGTTTTGCAACTAGATAATCTCTAGCTATATGACCTTCTTTTCCACCAGTAGTCTGCCTCACCGCGGAACATAAAGTTGGTGAATGGAACCTTCTGTTCCTCCGTGCATCCCAAGACATCGAATATCTTGGTAATTTGATTGACCCATGTTTCCGCCTTGATCGGATCCAGCTTTCCAATAAATTATGGTGGTCCCAACTCCTTGAACTGCTTGGCTGTGACAAGCCGCGCATTACTATCATTTCCACCCGTATTCTATGCACGGGTCTCCCTCGTCTGGTTTTGCATGAACTGCAAAAAGCTTCTAAACATCCCATCATTCATCATTTGTTCGGTAGTATTGTTTACAGGAGGAATATTGCTTTCCTGTTGCACGTTCCCGTGGGTGGTGATCAAAGGTGTCTCCACGGTCTGATTTACTCCATTATTAACGTTCTCAACTGCCATTCTTAAATACTGCCATAAAACAAGGGTTAATAGTCATGTCATATATTATCCCTATACTCTGACCGACCAAATAAATACCAAATAAACTTAGTCAGGTCATACTAGCAAAGGAATTCCCCGTCTCTCCCCTCCTAGTTCTTGTCTCACATCTCAGCCAGGGATCATATCCCTAAGCTTTGATACCAACTGTGACACCCCCAAAATAGGTATACATCACCCATTTTTAGTCGCCAAATACATGGTACAAAAACAAATACAACTTCAGTAATACAATTGCCGTACAAAATACGACAACACATATACTGTGAGTTTGAATACAATATTGTCTACTAGAGAGTATACAAACTCAAAAGGAGTCCTCATTACAATTATTGGTACACTATTTTACAAAAAAATAGTGAGGACTGCTAAACAATTATCTTGAATCCTCACTCCATACCTCGGCTAGTTCCTGCTAAATTCTCTCCTCCTAAGAAGAACAATGGAACAAAAAGGAAAAGGGTGAGCTCAACTAGCCCAGTAAAGAATATTATGACTAAGATAATATACAACAAATTATCATTAGTCTTTACTAGGGAAAATATGATAAAATATAATAGACAACAAGTTTTAGATTAACAACTGCAGCGGAACAGCAATCCATTAGAAGAGTCAAGTAGAGAAAGAATTCTACTTTCTTCTAAGATTTAAAAGTCCATCATCAATATTTTATCCCTGTAACATCAATCAATATACATCTTGAATCAAATATTCATCTTTGCACTACAGGCCAAAGATATTCATTTGTATCACAAGTTGGTCATGTTCATCTCAATACCTGTTCATCTTTGCACTACGGGCTAAAGATATTCATTAGGTAATCATTCATCTTTGCACTACAGGCCAAAGATATTCACTAATATCATCATTTAGGACTGAGGATGATGAAAAACATTTTAAAGAAAACGAATCCAGTGAAACAAAAGGACAAATATTAGGGATTCATATTACAGTTTTATCCAAGTTCAATAATACTCCATAATAACAAATTTTGAAACAGAATTCAAAAATAAAGATCAAAACATGGATACAATCAAAGATAGTAACCATAATAGACAACTTGGATAAAAGAAGAAAATTTTATTTTTCGGTGAATAGTGCCGTATACGTGAATAGTGCCGTATACGTGAATAGTAACCCCGACACAAAAAGTTCCAAATTTGATAAAAAGTTCAGACCAATATTTCGGCATAATAATATTGAAGAAATAATATCATTTACGAAGAAAATAGCATCCCTTACCTCAAAATAACCGTACTTTTGACTGAATTTCGGATATAGTGCTGACAGAAACTTGCACTAAATAACAACTCTCAAAGTATCTAAATACTCACAAAAATTGTAAGACCCCAACTTTTATGAATAAAGATGAATTTTCTATAAATATCATTTTTAAATATTATGGAATGAATTTGATATAATGTTATAATTGTGGGTAATATTTATAAATTTTTCAAAGTACGCAAGTTGTTATATAATATTCGATTGGTCGGGGAATATTCATTTTAACAGGAATATAAATACAACGGCAAAATCATTGGTGGACCCCCTAACGGAATTATTGTCGGATTGAGAAAACGACAAAAAACACTTTATGAAAATAACGACGGAAGTTTTACTCGTTAAGCTGTTGAAACACCTTGTTAAAAGTACAATAATACGCCAGTGGTTGCACAAAGAGCATTACCTGTATTGATTATTGATGCTTACGTGAGAAGTCACTCGCTTTTATTCAATTATTGTCAATATTTTATATATTATTAAATCAATAATTGAGACGATTTAAATTATTAATATTATTATTTGCAATATTAACGATGTCTAGAAGTTCTATCAAGGAGAGGTTTGGTCACCTAATCAATGCTGCCAACAGGAGAAATCCTTATTGGAAAGCCCTCTTTTCCTCAGGAACGACACAGTCGATTAATATTGTGAATTATAATAATGATGATAAATGTTGTTAAAAATATTGAAAGAATTTTTATGGAGTAGTTGTTGTAATTTTGTGTATTATTTGGATCCCCACTTACCCATTATTAAAATAGCTAGAGAAAGTACTTGGTTTATATATATATATATATATATATATATATATATATATATATATATATATAAAATAAAAGTGCTTTCATCCACCAAAATCCACTATCATATATATCTATATACAAAATAAAGGTACTTCCCTCCACCAACGTCACCCCCCCCCCATAATTCAAACATATATATATATATATATATATATGATAGTGGATTCTGGTGGAATCAAAAGTCATCAAGTTGTAAGAGTTTGTCGGGTGGGATCAAATAATTCAATCAAGCATGTGCTTATATATATATATATATTATTTTATTTTTGTTTTAATGTTGGTAATCAAATTTTTGCGCATAACATCAGTGGCTGCTATAATTTCGTCCGTGAAATTACCATCCGGTGCACCCGTGTTCAAACAGTACCCCTTCAATTCTCCTATAAATAGGATGCTTAGTTAGAATTAAAAACACACCAGAAATTTAGAGAAATTCTCTTCTATAATCTTGAGCGTATTTCTTTAGAGTTTTAAGAAGCTTTGAGCTTAGTGCAACTTTTCTTAAAAAAATATCCTCGCCCTACCAGTCGGAATACTCTTCTTTTACGGTAAGGGGTATTATTTCTTTTGTATTCATGAAGAGAACTTCTGTTATTTCATTCTTTATTATTCTGTTGGAATATCCTGTCTGTGCGTTTTACGTCGGACCTAATTAAAATCTTTATTATTACGTTGGAATATCCCGCGTACGGTGCGTATTCGCTGACCGTTCCGTTATTTAGTATTCCGTTGAATAACTCGTATATATGGCAATCACCGCATGCATGGTTATTTCATTGTTATTCCATTTTATTATTTGTTGGAACATCCCCGCTTGCGGTGCTTAATTTCACCGACCGATTAAGATTACTATGCTAAGTACCGCATGTATGGTGATTTCTTTTGTTATTCCATTCTTTATTATACTCAGTTGGTTTAAGTTTTGACTTCTATACTCCATGAAATTAGTGGAATATCCTTGATATTTGCGCTTCATCCAAAGATCTTTTCATGGAAATATTCTTCCGAGCATTATTGAATTTTACTCTACAAAGAAGTATCATGTTGACAATTTGGACATTATTAGTTCCTGGATAAATTAATTCTTGAACTTGTTTTATTGAATTCTTATATCATTGTCATCATCCTCATGTTTATATTATGTTAAAAGTCATCTCGTGGCTGTAGTGCATAGATGGACTTGGTATGATTATGACTGTGGGATTATTCGGTGTAATCATGACCGTAATGTTACAAAGGAGGTGGAAAAAGTCCTCATTGACCCGTAGTGCATTGATGGACAGTTGTTGGCATGATCATGACCATTGATGAATACACGAATATCCTTGGCTATGGTGCATGGATAATTTATGGTTGTGATACTAATGAATATCCTTGGCCGTAGTGCATGGATGATGTGGATTATTTATTAAGCTGAGTCTCAACGATAAAAGTCATGAAAAACCTTTTAAATCATAGAAGATTGTAGATTTTATTCTCTACTTGACTCTTCTAATGGATTGCTTGTTCCGCTGCAGTTAAACTTGATGTTTGTTATATTTTATCAATTTAACACTGTTGAAGGCTAATGATAATTTATTCTGCATTATCTTAGTCATAATATTTCTTACTGGGCTACACTACAAGAAATCACATATTTTATGACGAATTTTTTGCCACGCACAAAATTTTGTCACAATTTGTTAATTAATAATTACAAAATTCATAATCGTCACTAAAACTTTTGCTTTTGTGACGACCTTTAATTTTGTTACTATTAATCATTTATATCGTCACTAATTTACACATTTGATGACGATTAACAAAATTTTGTCACAAGTTATTTTGGAGGTAGAATTTCGTACCAAAATTTTGGAGGGAAACCTTTAAGTGACATTTTGTAATAATTGATGACAATATTTATTGTCACACAATATTTCTTTCGATGACAACATAATAGTTTGTCATTAATTATTTGTAAAATTTAGTGACATTGTGCTTTTGTCACTAATGTTCACATTTAGTGACGTCAAATACAAATTCATCACAATTTTTTTTGGAGGCAAATTTCTTCTGAAAAATTTTGGAGTGAAGTTTTTTTAAGACGAAAAAAATAATAATTTATGACAATTTGTATTGTCATAAATACCAATTTTATATGATGAGATAATAGTTTGTCACTAATTAAATAAGTGGATAAGTTACAAAAATGGTTCGTCATAAATTCTTTTATTTAGTGACAAAGTATGTAATATCGTCACAAATTTATTTAGAGGCAAAATTTTTTTGAAAAATTTTGGAGGAAAATTTTTTAAAGACGAAAAAATAATAATTTATGACAATTTGTATTGTCATAAATACCAATTTTATATGACAAGATAATAGTGCATCACTAATTAGATGCGTGGATAAGTGACAAAATTGGTTCGTCATAAATTCTTATATTTAGTGACAGAGTACGTAATATCGTCACAATTTGATTTGGAGGCAAAGAAATTTAAGAAATTTTGGAGGCAAATTTTGTAAAGACGAAAAATTAATAAATTATGACAATTTTTATTATCACAAATACCAATGTTATATGACGAGATAATAGTGCGTCACTTAGATGAGTGGATAAGTGACAACATTGGTTCGTCATAAATTCTTATATTTAGTGACAAAGTATGTGACCGACGTCACATTTTATATGGAGACAAAAAATTTCCCGAACAAACTTGTATCCAAGCGACGTCACCGGTCTTCCTTTTATCATTGGCAGCCTCCATTTAGTAAAGAACCTCCATTATCAATTTTCAATAATCCCAATTTGAAGGCAGAAAGTATTTGACATTTTAGGTATGTTTCTAGATTTTGATTTAAATTGATTAGTAGTTGTTCTAATTAAACAACTACGATTTTGAAATGATTTCATGTCATTGTTGTTTATGGTTTGCTATTGTTGTTGATGATCTTGTACAATTTTGATAATCTAAATCACTATTTGGTTTAAATTTTTGACGAAGCAACTTCATAGATTTGATTAGTAAGTGTAGTGAATCGACATCATAGAATGGTTCTGCTTTCTTGAAAAAAATGAGAGTAGTGATTTCGCGTATCAAGAGACTTAAATTCATAAAGTCATTTCTATAAGTTATGTATGCATTTATAGTGTTGACAAAAGATAATGTAATAGTCCAAATGTTCAGTATATATTAAAATAAGAATTTACTAAAATATTTTTTTAATATATACTGTATTGAATATGTGATATAGAATAAGTGACTATGTGTGGTATAATGCGTATGTGTGATAAATATATATATGAATATATTTTTATTGCATGATTTGTTAAGAACTAAATCTTTCGCAAAAGAGACGATCAATTAAGAATAATTTTTAATATAAAATTCTAATATTAATTTTTAGAAATTTTTATTTAAGAAAGGGTATTAAAATAATTTTAATATAGAATTATTGTAATTTAAAGCATTACTATGGAAAATATAATTTTCATACAAAGATGTGAGTAATACATTTTTTTGAATATTATGTATAATATAATAAAATAAATATATATTATATTTGAATATTGTACGTATGGAAGATAATAATTCATATAATGTGATATGAGTTATTAAGTTAAAATAAAAATTTAACCATGACAGTTAAATAGGAAATTATTTAGAAATAAATAAAACAAAACTTAAAGATTAGGAAATAAATTAAATTAAAATCAAATGAAGCCCTATTTTTTTTAAACAGTCAAACATGGCCTAAGATTTGGTTAAATCATTCCTCCCCAGCCCAACTGTGCACATATCTCACTGTGTCCTTTTCTATCCCAACTCTCTTTGTTATCCATCAGTTACACGCAAACAAAGGTTTAAAAAACCAATTCAATTTCATTCTCTATTTCGTATCTATTTGATCTTTCACAAAAACAAAACTTGGGTTTTGTTTGTTTTTCATCATCGAATCTATGGCTAAGACACGAGGAGGACACACCTTCATTACAGGCCGAGAGACAATTCGTCGAGAGAGGGAATCATCCATGGCACCAAGGGAGAAGCGTCGTCTTAACAGAAATCTTCAAAAGTTTCCATCCGATTTGGGGGCTTCTTTAAAGGAGATGAAGAGAAAAGGTCAGCCATCAAAGGGTAAAAACCGCATCATAGTGAGAATCTCGGATTCTACTCTTTAAGGGCCGATGAGGTAACTAACTTCTCTTCTCCTTGTTTGATTATCCTATTTAGCAGATTACTTTTGTTACTGAATTTGCGTTTACTTTTTTTCTATAGCATCGGCCTACAACACGAGAGTCTACAAAACAAATTTGTCGAGTTTGTGGGGATGAGATTGGCGTTAAGGAAAATAGAGAGTTATTTGTAGCTTGTTATAAGTGTGGATTCCTAGTTTGTCGGCCTTGTTATGAGTATGAAAGAAGTGAAGGCCACCAATGTCAGCCCTCGGTCTGCAACACTCGCTATAAATGCCATGAGAGGTCTTGTATCTTTGTGTGTATTGGCATTTATATTTCGATTTCTTGCATGCCAACTCGCCGAGGTTTGTTTTTTCTCACAAAGTTGTCCAAGAGTTGCAGGAGACGATGAAGACGACTATGATGCGAGATGATTTTGTCAATGAATTTTAGATCAAAAATCACCAAGATATCTCAAATGATCACCAACATGTCAATAATCCTTTGGTAACTTTAGTGTATTAATTAGCTATCTAGTATAAGGATATCTGCATATATTAAAATTCAAGCAATAAGAAGACTCAAAGTTAAGGTGGTGAATTTGCAGGAAAATGGGGAGCAAAATCATCAGCAGCAATGGCATCATCCCAATGGCCTTGCTTTTTCTTCCATTGCAGGAAGTGGTAAAAGAACTACTCTTTTGTTTTGACTTACATTCGATTCATTATAAATTGTTTTCTATATATGATTATACTGAATGATGGATGCATTGGGGGTTATATATGTATATATATAATTGTTGGTAAGGATTTTGAAGGTGAGAAAGAGACTTACACTAATGCTGAATGGAAAGAAAGAGTAGATAAATGGAAAACCATGCAAGAAAAGAGAGGTCTTGTTAGCAAAGGAGATGATGGAGATAATGATCAAGGGGATGAAGATGACTATCTGTAAGATTTTGTTTTATTTCATTTGTTTGTTTGATTGCTTGTTATTCACATTCCAAATCTTTAACAATGTAACTACTCATACAACATGGTTGAAGCTCGACAACCACTCTTGCCAGCTGTGATGTGGATTTGTGTTTGATTCCGGAGTCACCATTCTATCTTGAAGGAGAAGGTGGACTTTTTGAGTATGTGGAGAAACGACTTAAAGAAGATGGACATATGGTTATCGTTATAGCTGAAAGAGCGGGTCAGGAGCTTCTTTCAAAGAGCTTTGAATCCGCAAATGAGCAAGATGCTTCAGGGAATGGATGATACTTTAGATTCTAATTTTTCTATTTTGGTTAAATATGGTGGAAAATGGAAATTTAGTTATTCTATTATTGGTGTTTTTTTATCATTACAATCATTTTGGTTAAATATTGTTAGTGTAAATTTTTTTTATATTTCTAGATCTATAATTTTATATTTTGTTTTTTTATTTAGTCACAACAACTAATTTTGTCACTATTATTAACTCTTTCTGTGATGAGATGCATGGTCACCATAAGTATTCAACTAGTGTCATTGAAAAATGTGTCCCAAAAAATAAATCTTTGGTGACAAATTATTTTATAATATTATTTAAAATATGAAATGACAATGAAATAATTGTCATGTTAAATATATTATTAGGTGACGAATTGTTCTGTCGTCATTTATTTTTTTTATTTTTGGTGACGATAAACACAATAACATGACGAAAGAATAATCATAAATATGACAATATTGTCGTTAGGGGAGCTCAAAATTTTCGGTTTTTTGGTTTTTATTCTGCATCGGCCAGATCGATTTTTTGGTCTGGCTTTTTTTGGTAAATCGGTTTTTTTGATCTGGGATTTTTCGTTATTTTAACACTTTTGCATGCAGTAGCGGTAATGACTTTTTTGAATTCGGTAAAAACCGAAATACCGAAAATACCAATTTTTTTTAATTTAGCAGGAATGCGCTGCGGGACATGGATTAATCCTGCATTTCAACTGCACAAAAATCGTTTGGATGAATGCGTTCTATGAGCCAAGTGATGCTAGCCCGTGAAACTTGGTTAGACTAATACATAAGACTTGGGAAATCTATGCCAAAGACTAGTCCAACGAGAAGAATATTTTAGAATAGATTTGTAGTTAGCATATTAGTATCCATATTATTACTGGCTTAGGAATTTAGTAGGTTTACTATTTACATGGATGTTGATTCAATCTTATTTAAGAGACGTGTAAAGGCAAGTAAAATGATTTGAAGAAAATAATCAATTCTTATTATGCAGTATGAATTTTACATTCAAGATATCGTCACAAACTCGCAGTAATGAGCGAGGAAGTTTCTTGTTGCTTTAGGCTATCTGCAACATGAGCAACTACTCCAGGTCCAACATTATGAAACCATTCATTCTTGACCTGCATTACAGATTTACAGTAACAATAACTCATAAATATTAATTTTTATATATATATATATATTAATAATATTTTGTTGTTTTATTTTATATATTAATTATTAGTAATAGTTAATGATTTCTTAGTTTTTAAAAAAATTATTAATAATATAAAAAAATTATTTAATTATTATTAATAATTAAATATATTACCATGCAGTATAATTAGAAAATCAAACAAAAGAAAAAATTCCAGACTGGATTTTGTATCTTAATCCGCATCTTAAAACCGTAATTTGCATTTGGGTTTGGTTCTTATTTTTCCTGTAATTTGGATCGATCTGGGTTCGGTATTTTTGTAAATACCGGTTCGGTTTTTTACCGATGAGCACTCCTAATTGTCGTCATTAAAATTAGATGATTTAAATAGAGTAACATATTTTCGTCACTAAAACAATATCTTTTAATGACGAAAAATGATTTTTGTCATTTAATGCACCAAGTTTTGATGACGAAACATAATATAGAGTGATTGAAAGTTTCATTCAAATAGTGGCGCTATTAACGTCACTAAAAGTAATTAATTATAGTGACAATGATGTAGATCGTCACCATAAGTTAAAATATTTAGTGATTTACATCAAATATTGTCAAATATACCTAATACCACGCGCTCAATACGGTGGCGGTCTCTGTGACGATTAACAATCGTCACCAAATGTTTTAGTGACGAAAAATGAATTTTATGTGACAAATTTTAGCGTCATTTTTTGTGTGATTTCTTGTAGTGCTAGTTGAGCTCACTCTTTTGCTTTCATTGTTCTCTTGTGAAATGAGAAGCGTAGCGAGGACTAAATGGGAACAGAGTGATGGTCCAGATAATAGCATTAGTAGTCCTCACTATTCTATGAAATAGTGTGATAATAAATGTAATGAGGACCCCATTGAGTTGTATATTGTCTAGATGACAATATTTGTATTAAAACTCACAACATATGTTTAGTCGTATTTTACATTTAATCGTTGTATAATTAAGTCAGATTTGAATTTTTGTACCATGTATTTGGCGACTCAGAATAGGTGATGTATACCGATTTTGAGGGCGTCACAAAAATACGCTCGATAATCTAGAGAGAAAGAAAACTTGTTTCTGGTGTTATTTTCAATTCTAACCTAAGCGTCTATTTATAGGAAAATACTAGAACGCCATAGGAGACTAAAATAATAAAATATTATTATTTCATTTTTCTCTACGCATGCCAAACTTTTGAAATCAGTAGCCAGCCATCTTTGAACCAAATTTTGTAGCCCACATGTTTTTTTAACAAAAGTGGGTCCCACCCATAATTTAATAAAAATTATTTTATTTTCTGAAACTTCAGTAATTCATAGAAAATAGCACGTTTATCAGAAAAATATGAATTTTATGTCCATTCCACACGAAATCAAATTCTTTACAACTTTGCAGAAGAAAGTTTTTCCAAATTCCAGACAGAAAATATCCGAAATCTACAAACGGATGATTTTTAATACTTTCAATCCGACAAAATACTGATAAAACACCTCAATATTAATTCCTTTATTTATAACCACATAAATAAATCCATCATTTATATTCGCATCAAATAAATATTTTCTTATCATATAAATTAATAATTAATTATTCACAAATAATATTACAGAATCACAATAATGACAACCAGGCAGTTCCCAAGAAAGAGAGGGCTTTCTGATAAGGATTTCTCCTTACTGGTGCGCAATTAGGTGACCAAACCTCTCCTTGACAGAACTTTCTAGACATTGCCAATAATGCTATCTAATAATATTATTCCAAATAATATGAATTATTGATTTGATAATGGAGATGTTGTGCAGTGACAATTATTGAACAATAATAATATAAAATATCAACGCAACAATTATTGAATCAATAAAATAAAATATTGAACAGTAATTACTGTAACAATTATTGAGTAGTGCCTTCTTACGTAAGAATCAATAATTCAACAATCAATACGCAGTGCAATACTGGTAAGCTATCTTGGCAACCACGCCAGACATCGTATTTTAACCACCGTGTATTCCAACAAAGATAATTCTTGTAACCATTACGTAGTTATTTGTAAAAACTCAAATATGTCATTTTCTTCATCCGATCAAGTTATCCGTTATGGGGCCACAAATGGTCGTCTTGTCGTCACGAATATTCCTCGACGTAAAAATATTCCCACGACTAAAGCGAATATTCAAACAACAATGAATATTTTATAACCACTTGCTTATTTTGCAAAATTTTCACATTTCACCCATAACCAAAGTATTATATCAAATTAATACTTTATAATTCAAACATAATAAATAGAGAAAATTCAATTTTATTTATAATAAGTTGGGGTCTTACACTATATGTATATATTTATATTTATATAAATGTCGAAACTTGAATTTATTGCCCTTAATATCTTGGGCAAGAATTAGTTGTCATGATTTTTTTGATGCTGAGATTCATCTAGAGTAGACTTGGCAAAAGAGGCCCAGTTCACAGCAAGAGCTTTCTGCAGTTTTTTAGCCCAGTAAAATCCGGGCCTATTTGGCCCAGCCCGTTTGGGCCAAACCCAAAAAAATAACATAAAATAGGTACAAAATTGATCTCAAAGACATGGGTAGGACTTTTGATCGCAAATTTTGGCCCAAAGAAAAATTGAGCCTTTTTGGTCCTACCACTACCCACCCAAATCCATCTGGGGTGGGCCCGCCAGTTGCTGTGTCTAATCTAGAGGCAAAGAACTTTTGAGATACAATTAAGGTTGGCAATCATGCATCCTTGCGGGATCATGCAAAATAAATGATTTTTATTCGCCATCATCTTCATGAAAGAAAAAAATCATTGATGAAGACATGTTAGATAAAATATTTATTACATTTCAGACCTCGAATATGCTCCTACAACAACAATATCGAGAGAGTAGGTTTACAAAATATTCCCTAAAACAATAAAGGAAATTATGTTCCCTGAAGTGATATCTAATGGTGTCTGAACAAAATAATGAGTTTTTGCTGAAAAGTTATCAATCTCGCACGACCGGTTCTACTCCATTCCATGAAGTGAATGAAACCTCATTTGATAAACATAAAGGAAATTATATTCGTGGTCGTGGGTGTGATCATTGGTAACGTACCTGTCGTACTCCTAAACATTTGGTAGATTTGTACCAAGCCTCCATAAAAGAAAAAAAAAGGATATTGAAACAAACTTTGTTGATCATAATGATCTTGAAGGTCCCATAAATGATCATAATGATCTTGAAGATCCCATGAATTATCTTGAATTTTCAAATGGAGTTGGTATGACACATTTTGATGTCTCTGATTTCCTTGAGGATGTTGATGGAAATGTTCATACCAATTAATTATTTTTATTTTATTATATTATGGCATTGTAATAAGTAATTGTATTGTTTATATTTTGCATATATGAAGATGCATGGGTAAGAAACTCATCAAACTTAATTAAAGGCTCTAAAAGAACGATTATTCAACAAACTTAATTAAAGCCTCTAGAAGAGAGATTATTCATTGAACTTAATTGATGTCTCTGGAAGAGCGATTATAATGTTGCTAAAGGGCACAATACTTCGTATTCTTCTGAAACAAACAAAAATTTGCTTAGCTTTAAAAATATATGTTATAATGGTTATTATATTAAAACCAATATGAAGGCAATGAAGAATTTCTTTATATTAATTCAATATTATTGGGCCAGAAGCTCATATTAGAAAAACTGTCTATTTTCTCCTCTAAGTTATATTATACTAAAATGAGAACAGTTGAAACAAATGTTACAATACACCAGAAGTGTTCAGATCTAAAGGTTTTTATATTTGGCATGATCTTCTCGGTCATCCAGGATCAATAATGATACGTCCAATTATTGAAAACTCCCACAGACATTTCTTAAAGAACCAGAAGATTCATTTACCTAATGATTATCCCCATAATGCATGTTATCAAAGTAAATTAACCGTCAAACCATCACATTTAAATATTATTATTGAGTGTTCATATTTCTTAGAAAGAATTCAAGGTGATATATTTGGACCAATACACCCACCTTGTGGTCCATTCAAGTATTTTATTGTTTTAATTGATGCATTAACCAGATGGTCACATGTATATTTACTTTTAACTATAATTATTGCATTTTCCATGCTTTTTGCTCAAATAATTAGGTCGAGAGCATAATTTCTTGATTATCCAATTAAGAAATATTGTTTAGATAATGCTTGTAACACCCCAGTATTTTCAAAATAATTAAATAATAAATTTTGCATTAAATTTTTTTTTTATATATATAAAGGTGGGATTATGTGCAAAGAAAAGTATATGTATTTATGTGATAAATAAAACTTATTTATTATATGAATAATTATAAATAAATTCTTTTAAGAATTATTGATCATTATATGTTATATTCTTATTATAAATTAATTTTGTAATAAAAATATTTATTATTTATTTTCCATAAAAAATATGATTATTATATATATGATATGATTATAAGGATTATTATGATTTGTATTTTATTATATTAGTTAAGTTAATTATTTTAACTTAATTAATAATGGTATATATGAAGGTTATGTGGGATATGGATTCAAAACCCTAATTTCGGATTTTGAATAAGGAATGAGAATATTAATATAATATTAATTATATTTCAGTAATATAAACATGCTTGATATGTGTGTAATGTTAATGTGTAGAACAATTTTAGTAAAGTAGTGCAAATCCTAGCATTACTGTGACGCCCCCAAAATTAGGTATACATCACCCATCTTGGGTCATGAGATACATGGTATGTAATTCAAATACAACAACTTACTAATACAATCGTGTGGTATAATACGACAAAACATAAACCGTGAGTTTGAATACAAATATTGTCTACTAGAGATTATACAAACTCAAAAGGAGTCCTCATTACAATTATTATCACACTATTTCACGTAATAGTGAGGACTACTAATGCTATCCTCGGACCATCACTCCATTCCCCTACTCGCCCTAGCTATATTCTCATTTCACAAGAGAACAAAGTGAAAGAAAGGGTGAGCTCAACTAGCCCAAGAAGAAATATTATGACTAAGATAATGCGAATAAATTATCATTAGTCTCCAACAATGTTAAACCGATAATATAATAGACATCAAGTTTAAGCTGCGGTGAACAAGCAATCCATTAAAAGAGTCAAGTAGAAAATAAAATCTACTATCTTTTATGATTTAAAAGTTTTCATCATTTATTATCGCTGAGACTCAGCTTAATAAATATTCCACATCATCGAATCACCTCTGCACTACGGCCAAGGATATTCTTTAGTATCACGACCATAATTATCCATGCACTACGGGCCAAGAATATTTGTGTATTCATTTATGATCATGATCACGCCAACAACTGTCCATCAATGCACTACGGGCCAATGAGAGCTTTTACCACATCATTTGTAACATTACGGTCATGATTACACCGAATAATCCCTGGTCATAATCATACCAAGTCCATCTATACACTACAGGCCACAGATAACTTTCAAAAAAAAATATAAATATGAGGATGATGACAATGATATAAGAATTCAATAAAACAAGTACAAGAATTAATTTATCCAGGAACTAATAATGTCCAAATTGTCAACATGATACTGCTTTGTAGAGTAAAATTCAAGAATAATCAGAAGAATATTTCCATGAAAGGATACTGGATGAAGCGTAAATATCAAGGATATTCTACTAATTTCATGGAGTATAGAAGTCAAAACTTTAACCAACTGAGTATAATAAAGAATGGAATAACAAAAGAAATCACCATGCATGCGGTACTTTGCATAAACAAGTTATTCTAACAGAAATATAATAACGGAACCAGGTCAGGCAAAATTTGCACCGACAGGATGATCCAACAGAATAATAAAGACGGAACCAGGTCCGGTGTAAAACACACAGACAGGATGTTTCAACAGAATAATAATAAAGACGAAACCAGTCCAAGGTGTAAAACACATGATAAGATGTTCCAATGAATAATAATAAAGAGCGGAACCAGTCCCAGGTGTAAAACACATGAACAAGATGTTCCAAACGAATAATAGAAGAATGTCACCAAGTATAGGGTAGATCACAGATAAAAGTTATTCCAATGAATAATAAGCAATGGAATAACAACAGTTCTCTTCATGAATAAGAAAGAATAACACCCCTTATCGTAAAAAAAGCTGAATATAAGAGTAGTTAAGTAAGTAGAAATTTTTTCTTCTTTTCTCTCAGAGTTTCAAATGAATTCGTAAGAAATAATGAAGGAATGAGCTTCTATTTATAGGAGAATGGAAGTATACTATTTATGAACGAATTATTTTCGCAGTAATTATTTCTTCAACCAAATACAATAAAGTCAATCAACTAACCAATAAAATCACAACAAAAATTAAAATATAATACATATATATAAACACATGTTTTCAACTTATATATATCAATATTATATATACACCACTTAATTTTTCTCCCCCATAACCAACATCAATCCCCCACCCACCCAATAATCAAATTCACTGCACTCTTACACATCACTATAACACTACCACTTTTCCACCATTTTCCACTCACACACACATCACACACCTATCACTTTCACATATCATTTTCTCCCACCATATACTCAATACATACATATACTTCCATACATATACTCTTCTATTTCCAAAATCATTTTTCAACACATATAGGCCCCACATGTGGGCCCAACCTTTAAATAATTTTCTACCGATTATTTTGAAAAATGGGTAAATAGGAATCCATAAAATAAGCAAAACTTCATAAAAATCACCTTAATAATTTTAACAACATTTATCATCTTTATTATAATTCACAATATTAATCGACCAGGTCGTTCCCAGGAAAGAGGGGGCTTTTCAATAAGGATTTTTCCCTATTGGCGCGCAATTAGATGACCAAACCTCTCATTGACAGAACTTCTAGACATCGTTAATATTGTAAATAATAATATTAATAACGTTGTCGTCTCAATTATTGATTTTAACAATATATAAAATATCGACAATAATTGAATCAAATAACGTGAGATACTATGCAACAATTACTATAGCAATAATTGAACAAAACTGAATGACTTCTCACGTAAGCATCAATAATCAATACCATGTGCTACTATGCAACCACGCATATTATCGTACTTTTTTTACTACCGAGTAGTTCAACAAAGATCAAGCAGTAAAACTTCTGCCGTTATTTTCATAAAATATTTTTTGTCGTTTTCTCAATCCGACATAATTACATTATAGGGTCCACCAATGATTCTTGGTGGTTGCATTTAATATTCCTCGCTAAAGCGAATATTCCCCGACCAATCGAATATAATATAATCACTTGCATACTTTGCAGAATTTATAAATACTACCCACAACTATAACATTATATCAAATTTATTCCATAATATTCAAAAATGATAATTATTGAAAATTCATCTTTATTTATAAAAGTTGGGGTCTTACAATTACTGATAAACTATAGTACATGGGTCAATTATGACTATAAGATTTGTTAAGTTATTGTGTAATGTAATTTATGGAAATTATTATATTTAATGTTAATTAGGTAAACCCTAATTAATATCTAGAAACCCTAATTATTAAATTTGAACCCTAATTGCTAAGTTATAAACCCTAGGTATTAATTTAGCAAGGTTGATAGTAATTAATATATTATAAAGCCTAATTTATAAATCCTAGGTAATTAGTAAACCTAATTTAATTAGAGAACCCTAATTCACATTTTTAGAAACTAAGATTCCCATTTTAGCACTAATCTCAAAATCCTAGAACTTGGACTTTTGGAGCTCTAGGGTTAAACCCTAATGGGTGAGAGGAAATGTCAACATTGCCACTAAAAGTAAAAACCAAATGACCAAACTACCCTTTTTATTATTTTAATAAGGTTGAGTGTAGATCTAGACCTAGTAGGTGGTTGGTGACCAACTCTAGTTAGCCATGTGGTCTAGTAATAGCCTTTAATCAATCAAAGGACTGATCACATACTCAACCATAAACATCACACCATGCTATATATAGATTGAGGGAGAAAAATTCTACTAACTTGCTCATTTTTTTCACCAACACTCAACCAAGCCTATCTCTCTCTCTAACCCATGAAATTCTTGAGCATTTCAGTCCCCAAGACCAGCCCCACTAACAACCACAACAAACTCAGTAGCCAAGAATCAGAATTTGATCATAAAAAGGTAAAGCCCTAAACCTAAATTTCGATTTTTGATTTCATGTTAGATGTTATGTTTAAATGTTTAAAGTTATGTTAGAAGGTGCCATTTAGTGATCTGGGTTTTATAACTCAGATCCATAACACTTAGATGCTCGAAATTGATGATTTTAGAAATCTGGAAATTTTAATTTTGTTGTCTGACAGTGAATGTCAGGCCTTGTAGATCCGTGTTCGTTTATTGTTTTGGTGATTTAAAGGTTTGAAGTTGTATTCTGTAATGTTGTTAGTAATCTGCAAGTCGGTTCATGATCATTGCATGTGTAGATCAAAAGTTATTCACGGTCAAAGTTCGTTGACCGAACACGAACTAAGTTTTCTGGGTAACCCGTAAAACCGAAGAAACGGTTCGCCGTGACTTTAATCGAGCCTTGATTTGGTTTTACGGAACGTTGTTAGGATGAATATTGGTATCTAGATTATATTATGTCACGAGTACTACAAGTTTAAAGCATGTTCGAACCTTATAAAGCCTCAGATCGATCGTAGTAATTGGTCAAACCTTGTTGACCGTTAAGCTTAACTTTCTGGGTAACCAAGAAAGTTTAGGCAGTGGTCTGACAACTTGTTCAATTGTTTAGATCTGTCAGTAGGTTGTCGTTTTGATTCTGTTGTTGTAACTAGCTTGTAGTATGTTATATGAACTTCAATATTATGCTTTTAGATAACTAAAACATCAAATATAGTTAACACAGTGGTCGGTCAAAGTAGGCCAGATGATCACGACTTGTGTTTTCTGGGTAACCCAGAAAACTAAAGTCTGTGATCTCTGACATGGTTTGACCGGCATGGATCTTGATAGTGTATTGTTGTTATACGTATATTATGTAATAGGTTTGTACCTCTACACGTTAGCTACACACTGCAACTCTTAAATCACATAAACATTAAACGAGCAACATGTAGTGGAAGTCCAAAGTAGGCTAGTCGAACTGTTCTTCATTCTGGGTAACCCAGAAAATGAAGAACAACTCTGACAACTACTTTGAAGGCTTGGATCTTTTAATTGTGATGCATTTTGTTCATGATTGTTGTTGGGTCTTGTAGTAGTACACTAGTACTACACGATCAAAGTATTAGCTTGCCCAGAATCACAATGTATCAGTGTTTAGTGATCGGTCAAAGTACGACCCTTGAGCACTGCCTTGTCAGTGTTCTTGAGCTCAAGAACACCAACAACGACATACAGTGTCGCTATAGCCTATAGTGACGGTTCTTATTATTTTTATTTTCTAATTTCCAAAAAATGATTTTTAAATAGAAATAAATTCTAAAAATCATTTTAAAAAGTAATAAATAAAAAAAAATTATAAAATGGGCTTTTAAAATTATTTTAAGTCATAAACATTAACTTTTAATAATTTGGCATATTTTCAATAAATATTACTCCCTCCGTCCCAAATTAATTGCTCAGTTTTGACTTTTTAAAGTCAAATTGACCATTTTTAAAACTAATTTTTTTACTATTTTTGCTAAAATATAGGTGAAGAGAATATAACCAAAAGAAAGTATATACAATTTATTACTAATCTCAAGTTTTATAATTTTAGAAATATATTTATATATGCTTAATTATTAATTCTAAAAATAGTCAATTTGACTTAAAAAGTTAAAATTGAGCAATTAATTTGGGGAGGAGTAGTAATTATTTGAATATTATTTATTTGATAAATGCATAAATTAACTAAAAATGATTTTATTATATTAAAAATCATTTTAAATGATAATAAGGTATTTAATAATATTTTAAGTTATAAAATGTAACTTTCAATATTTTAAAGTAAATTTCATTAATTACTTAATATTAATGATATTAGATTTATTTAATAGCTATATTAAATAAATTAGTTTAAAAATAATTTTAATATTATAAAAATCATTTTAAATGAAAATAAAGAGTTTAAAGATATTCTAAGTTATAAAACATAACTTTTAATATTTTGAGATAAATTTCATTAATTATTTAATATTAATGATATTAGATTTATTTAATAATAAAATTAAATAAATAGTTTTAAAATAGTTTTATTGATTTAAAATCATTTAAAAAGGATATAAATGGTTTAAAAATATTTTAAGTAATTATAAATGACTTTTAATATTTTAGTGAATAATATCTTAATATATTAATATTAATGGTAATTGTTTAAAATGATTTTTAATATTTTAAAAATCATTTAAGGGTAATATTAATACTTTAAAAATATTTTGAGTTATTAAAAATAACTTTGATATTTTGGCAATGGTTGCATTAATATTTTAATATTATTTAAATATTAATGATACTATAATGATCTAATATTTAAATCATTTAATAATGATTCTAGAGTTTGAAAAATCAAGATAAATTATAATAATTATTTAAAAATTATTATAAGTCATTTAAAAATAATATGACTGGTATTTAAAATATTCAGGATAGTATTGAACTGCATGAGAGAGTTTTAAACTCGATAATTATACGATAAAGCCGTCAGTACACCGAAATGCTATCAAAATTGATCCGAACCTATATAGTTTGACTGTATAAGTATTTGTTTATGTCTTAATGATTAATATAACTATGAGACAATGTGATTAGGATATGTGTTGACTGTAAATAACAGTACTATGTGTTATGATATGTTATTCTAATCAATAGAACAATCTTATAAATGATAGGTCGTTGAATTAAGGATATAACTAAGTTGTGTAAGCAGCAGACCAAGCAAGTATCCTAAACTTTTGTTTTACTTTATTCAACGGATATCGTAAGCAAGTATCTTTACGTATTCATTTTCTTTATGCAATGGACATGAGTAAGAAAGTATCAGATTTATATTATTATTGTACTAGATTATTAACCATATTGTCGTATATATTATATCCGATCATTGTTTATCAACATGATATTATATCATATAACTCATATATATATTCTGTTTGTTAATTTCGAAATATGATTATACAAGTGTCCTTACTTGGATAATCATTGTAGTTAAACACATGTTGATATATATATATATATATATAGTCGTCTAAGCTATTTGATCAGCTAGATACAGATTTAGAATATCATTGAATATGATAAAACCTTCTTGTATCCAATCAAATTGTTTTGGTTCGGAATCCCGACTAAGTATGAACATCCCTAATCTGAGAAAAAACTTTTGTGCGCCTGAGGCGGATATAATGAACGCGAATATTGTTCTGGTATGTAGTATTGATCAATACAGGGCATAACGGGTGATCACCCTTGCACTCGTAAGTTATGACGGTTTTCATAGATGAAGTTCTATTTGACCTTTTGAAAATCGAAAACTATGTTCATAGTCCATCGATCGCTTCCATTTATAGTCAATACGTAGTTTCAAAATTGAAATAAGAATTGTTATGTTGTTTAGTGTTGCTTCAAAGATTTCACAACTATTGCTTCGTTGTTGAAGAGTCGCTCAAAGAAAATATTTAATCCTTTTCATTAATATTTATAATTGTTATTACTTGTTGGACACTTAAATGCTCATTCTTGCTTAATTTAAATGTTTTCACTATGTATGATCGATCAATTCAAGGTTCAAAGAAGAACAAAGGAAAGGGAAAGTCATCGAGAATAAGTTTGTGTTATCTTATGTAATAGCTAGACTTAAATAAGATGATGTTATTTATTATCTATCATGTAATGAAATGTTTTATGGTCGCGTAACTGGGATTTAGACAACTCTGATATGTAAATTAAGTTTGATATTTATGACATTATTATTATTTCGCTCAAAGAAATTGTATCGTGAAGCACTGAGTTCGGGTTTCAAGTACTTGAATTTGGGGGCGTCACAATGCTGGTAATTAAATTCACATATTAAGATTTTGATGAATATTGTATGTTAATTAGAATTGATGTTGAACATCCTATTGCACATACACATACTCAAAATGGTTTAGCTGAATCATTTATCAAGAGAATTCAAATTATTGCTCGACCTTTGCTTATGCAATAAAAATTACCAGTTTATGCTTGGGGTCATGCTATTTTATATGTTGAATTATAACCTCAACAAGTGATGTTTTCAAGACACGTTTTGAGGATTTTCATTTTAATGAAACAATCTTTCCATCATTAGGGGGATAAAAGTCATTACTTGAAGCACGACGTGAGATTACTTGAGATGTTTCGCCGTTATCTCATCTTGATCCTTGTACAAATCAATATGAACTGTAATTTCAAATGATTATTCATTTGCAAGGAATTACAAATTAACTGCTAATAAAAAATCTCACATTCCAGCTGCTAATACTCCAGCACAGATTCAAGTCCCTGTAGGACAATCAGTTAATACAACAACAAATGAATCAAAGCCACACCTGAAGCGTGGAAGACCGATCGGTGTTAAAGATACAATTGAAAAAAGTACAAGAAAAATAAGTTGCATCCTATAAAGAGGCTATACCCATGAAATAGGCTATACAAATAATTGATCTATCTAAAACTTATGAACAAAAATCTCTTGAAAATAAAACTCTTGAAGAGTTATCCCATGAAGAGGATCAAGTACCTGAAAATAACGAGATCTTGATACATTATGTATATACATGAGAAGTATTGGATATAAATAAAATTATTGTCGATAACATATTTTCATATAAAGTTGTTATTAATATTACCAGAAGTAATGATCATGAATATAAACCACAAACCGTTGATGAATGTCAATGTAGAAATGATTGGCTAATGTGGAAAGAGACGATTCAAGCAGAATTAAATTCACTAAATAAACGTGAAGTTTTTGGATCTGTATTCTGAACACCTAAAGATGTAATATCCATTGGATACAAATGGATATTTGTACATAAATTGTAATAACCGTGAATTTGATAAATAATATTAATAATAGAAATAAAAATGTTTAAATATTTATGTTGAATACATACATACATACATATATACATATATATATATATATTTATGTGTGTCTTGAAATGTGGTAATTCAATCTAAATTGAATTAAATATGTGATAGTCGAGAAATATGGTGGAAATGATAATGAATCTTAATTAAGCTTATGTGGTATGCCTAGTGCGGCATAACAATGTGTTAGTTCCCAGAGGCATAATAGTTATCTAGAAGAGGGGGGTTGAATAGATATTTTAAAATTTCTTTTACAAAATACTTGTTAGTTTTGATGATGATTTAATCACAGCGGAATTGAGATTTGTTTGTTTTCCCTTTAAGATATAACGAGTTAATAGGAGTTAAGCAGTTAGGGCAAGAATATAAGAGACACAAAGATTTTAAGTGGTTTAGAGCAATTAAAGCTCCTAGTCCACTCTTCTACTCTTCGAGTAGGAAATCTACTAAGGATATCTTTACAATCTTTGAATCTCACAGATTCCTTTAAAACCACTAAACTTGGAACTTCTTAGTTCACTTTTGAACTCTTCAAGTCCAGCAGACTTGGTACTTCTCAGTTCACTTAGAAATCTTCAAGTCATTCTGACTTGGAACTTCTTACTTCACTTGATAATGGTTGAGTTCTTGAATGGTGCTACTCAGTTGTCGTTAAGCTTGTGTTCAAAAGAACTGAGTAGCTGAGCAAGCTTTCTTTTTCAGATCGTAGAGTTGAGCGTTGAGTGTTCTTCAGCGTTTTTGTTCAGTGATTGCTTCTTCTTCTCATCTGTTTATGTTTTGCATATAAGATGCCTTTGAAATGTATCCGTTTGAAGACATCCGTTGAAGCATTAAATGCTTTTGACATTTCTGAGCTCTGATGGAGACTTTTTGCACAACTTCTGATTAGCAGTTTGACCTATTGACACAATAAACTGCTATCTCACCTAACACCTAAAAAAGTGTTTTCTGCTGACCCATAGTACTTTCCTTAGCTTCTTCAATACGTCTCTTTGTTATATACTAAGGATGACTGTTGTGTTATTGGGACTCCCAATGACTTCAACGTTTATAATCCATTCCACATTTGTTGTGATTTATTCTTAAACAAGTGGGCAAGGCTCGATGCTTCTGATTATAGACAGATGATGCTCTACTATCATGATCATGGTGTCCTGCCACATTGGTGCTTGATCCGGTACTGATAGAAGAGAACACTACGATTTTTCTTCAGCACTGGCACACTATGATCTTTAACTTGCAGACTCTACGATTCCAAGAGCACTCTACGATTCTTGAGTTTGACTCGGCAGGCGTTTGGACCACTCTACAATTTCAGGAGAGGCCCTCCAAAGCAGACAGACTACGATTCTCGATGCTCTATGATTCTGCCTTGGCCTCGATAGACTACGTTTTTGTTGTAGCCTATCTATTACATTTCAAGATATAGATCAACCTAACAACTTTGATCTTTTCATCTATACATTCATTTACAGAATGATAAACATTAAAAGCTTAGATTAACCTAACAAGTTTGATCTACCACTAAGTCCTTGTACATGTATTCTTTGAAGGACTTTATATATAATCATGAATATTTACTTTAAATATCAAATTTAAGTATGCAATCTCCCAAAAATCTCCCCCTATTTGATGTTGACATAACCAAGGAGATTTGTGTAATGATTATCAATTTCTAGATGCAGTTGCTTAGAAAGTAAATATGATTTGGTGTTTCAGTGAGCAACTGAAATCTCTAGAGAATAAGCATGAATTTATTGATGTTTGTAAAGACAGATATTACACTTTAGCTTAGTTACATCAATAAGAAATGAGTTTCAACTTATCTCTATTTCTTCTGCCTTTTGTTCCTTGGAGGATTGGCATATTCTGCAGCTCTCCTTCTCTTGCTGGCTTCGTCTCTCCATGCAATATCTTCCAGCTCGCTTTGACTTAGCCATTCTCCATGATCGTGTGTGTTCATGAATGCAGGATCTCTAATTGGCAAGTTTAGGCCAGTTGTGGTTATTCCTTGTGAGCTGGGAGATGGCTCTTGACTCCTCAGCGGTTTTGCCATGATAATTTGCCTCTGTCTTTTCCTTTCTCTCATTCCTCTTTAATCTCCCCCTTTATGTCAGCATCAAGGGTTCGAATGTCTTCAGATAGTCGAGTCATGCCTTGTACGAGCTCGTGGAGCTGATTCTTGGAGTGAACAATGTCTACACGGTTTTCTTGGATCAAAGAATCAGTTCAAGATTCTCTCTTTTATAGAATGGCCAAGACAGTTTTTGTTTATTATATTTGGCCTATGGAAAATGCTTGGAATTATTTCATTGAAGTTCGTAGACTCGTGAGACTTTCCATCATAAGATTATTTTGGGATTCCTGAGTATTCTGCAATGGGACCGCCAGAGTTTAAAGGCTCCATGAACCCGATCGAGGCTCAAACGTGGGTTATGGAGATGGAAAAAGTTTTTGACGTCGCCAGAGTCAAAGAAGACCAGAAAACCACCTACGCGACGTTCATGCTGAAATCCGAAGCCAGTTATTGGTGGCAAGCAAATAAGGTCTGGGGAGGTGAAGGTGTGATTACCTGGGAGAGGTTCACGGAGATGGTTTTCGAGATGTATTTTCCAACCAGCTCGCAGAACCAAATGGAGGTCCAGTTTCTGGAGTTAAAACAGGAAAATATGTTCGTACCAGATTATGCGGCAAAATTTAATGAGTTGTCTAGGTTCGCCCCGTATAAAGTACACACGGATGAGAGAAAAGCAAGAAGGTTTGAATAAGGACTGAAGCCTTGGGTATATAGCAAAGTATCAATGTTTCAACTAAACACTTTTGCTGGAGTACTGGAAAAGGCCATCCTCGCTGATGGTGGGAGCGATGCGGTGACCAAGTACAATCAGGATCAGAAGAAGAAGAAGAAGAGTGAAAATGAGGGAAGTGGCAACAACACGGGAGGAAATATCAATCAGAAAAGGAGGTGGACTGAAAACTCATCAACTGGAAATTAGCAAGGAGGTCAGAAGAAGAGGATCGAAGTGTGCCCAACCTGCGGGAAAGCTCACCTGGGGGTTTGTATGAAGGGAAAGTGGGTGTGCTATAATTGTGGTCAGGAGGGCCACATAACACCTAACTGTCCTAACCCAAAGAAGGGAGCCTACTTCACTTGCGGCTCAAAGGATCATCTGGCAAGGGAATGTCCCAAGAAGGGATTTGGAGGGGCAGGATCAGGAGGGAACAGGGGAAACAGTGGTGGAAGTGCTTTAACTATCACGGGACCAACCGCAACTAATCGATCGATCAGCTTTAGACATTCAACATGATGATGCGAGGATGTTTATGCGATCTCATGATGTGGTGTCGTATCATTCGATCAATAAAGTTAATGCTTATGTATTATTTGATTCAAAGCTACTTGTTCATTTATATCCGATGACTTTGCTAAGAACTTAGAATTGCCTAAGGATGAGTTAGAACACCCAATGAACATAGAAATTGCGTAATAGAGAAATAATCCTGTTGAAACGCGTATATAAGAACTTTAGAGTGGATATTAAGGGTAATATCATGAACGTAGATCTTATCCATATTCGACTTGGAGAATTTGGCGTTATTTTGGGTATGGATGGTTATTCAATCAGAGCCGTAATTGATTGCCGGAAGAAGCGTATTAACCTCATGACTCAAATCAAAGGTTGTGTTTTTATGGTAGCAAATCGCCTGAATGAATGAGTTGTCGACGATGATGTAGGCCGTGAAGTTGTTAAGACAAGGCTGTGTAGGATATCTAGCTTACATAGTCGACAGTCATAAAGAGAATCCGAAAGTAAAGGAGATACCAGTAGTGAGGGACTTCGCAGATGTATTTCCAGACAATTTGTGAGGACTTCCGCCAGATAGAGAGGTTGAATTTGTGATCGATTTGGCACTAGGAATGGCTCCAATATCGAAGGCACCGTACCGAATGGCACCAGTAGAAATGAAAGAATTGATGGTACAACTACAAGAATTACTGGACAAGAAGTACATTCAACCGAGAGTATCACCATGGGGAGCGCTAGTGTTATTTGTGAAGAAGAAGGACGGGACAATGCGACTCTGCATTGACTATAGAGAACTAAATAAGGTCATGATTAAGAATAGATATCCATTACCGAGGATCGACGACCTGTTTGATCAATTGAAGGGAACGCGATACTTTTCCAAGATAGACTTGAGGAGTGGTTATCATCAACTGAAGGTGAGGCCAGAGGATGTACCAAAGACAGCGTTCAGAACACAATATGGTCACTACGAATTTATGATAATGTCATTTGGTCTAACGAATGCTCCTGCAGCATTTATGGGCTTAATGAATGGAGTGTTCAAGCCGTTTTTGGACAAATTCGTAGTGGTATTTATAGATGATATTTTGGTATATTCGAAAACTAAGGAAGAACATGAAGAACATTTGAAGGTAACGTTAGAGGCGTTGAGAAGGGAGAAGTTGTATGCCAAGTTTTCGAAATACGAATTTTGGATTGAGCGGGTACAATTTCTTGGACATGTGATTGATAAAGACGGAATTTCGGTAGATCCATCCAAATTCAAAGCCGTGATAAACTGGGATCATCCGAGAACGTCGTTGGAAGTACGAAGTTTTTTGGGATTAGCAGGGTATTACAGAAGATTCATTCAAGGCTTTTCCAAGATCGTAACTCCGTTAACGAATTGTACTCGAAAAGCTGTGAAATTTGTTTGGACGGAGAAGTGTGAGGAAAGCTTTCAGGAACTAAAGAAGAGGTTGAGTACAGCACCTGTGTTATCTCTTCCGGATGATACAGGAAATTTGTTGTTTATAGTGATGTGTCGCATAAAGGACTTAGCTGTGTGCTTATGCAAAACGACAGAGTCATTGCGTATGCATCACGACAGTTGAAGGATTATGAGAAGGGGTATCCGACCCACGACTTGGAGTTAGCTACAGTGGTTTTTGCTTTGAAAATCTGGAGGCACTATCTCTACGGTAAGAAGTGTGAAATATATACAGATCACAAGAGTCTGAAATATATTTTTACACAGAAGGATTTGAATATGCGCTAAAGAAGGTGGCTGGAGTTAATTAAGGACTATGATTGTGAAATTTTATACCATCCGAGTAAGGTAAATGTGGTTATCGATGCCTTAAGTAGAAAGGATCGGGAGAAATTGATGATGTTGACCGCTCAGAAAGAGCTAATTTCAATCATGGAGAAGTTAGAACTGGAAGTGCCTATGGAAATTGAGGAGAAGCTGTTCCAGATGCAATCTGGTACAACCTTACTGGATAGAGTTAAGGAGGCTCAACTTCAGGATGAAGAATGTAAAAAGGTGAAAAAGAAGATATCCGAAGAAACTAAATCGAGATTTAAGGTGGACAAGGAAGGAATACTGAGATTTGAAAGCAGAATTTGGGTACCGCCAGTACCAAAGATTAAGGAAGATATTTTGAGCGAGGCTTATAGCTCACGATATTCGATTCACCCTGGTAGCACCAAAATGTACCAAAATCTTCGACAACATTTCTGGTGGCCAAATTTGAAACGAGATGTTGCAGAGTGTGTTGCCAAGTGTAATAACCCGAGATTTCCTAAATAAAATAATTAAGAAAATTTACGTATAATTTTTTTTTATTTAATGACGAGAATAAGTGTCTAGTAATGTGAACGATAAATGCGAATATATTTATTACTTGAAAAATTAGAAATAATTTTGGAATTATTAATTACTACAAATTATATTTTTATGGTAATTAATTTACGTAGAAGAGAAATGTTTTTATTAATTATTTTCCATGAAAACATGATTGGAAATAATATATGAAGTGATAATTAGAATTTATATAATATATATTTTATTATATGAATTGTTAGAATATTTAAATCAAGTATTTTAACTTGATATGCGAAAGAGAAGTCGGATATGAGATCCAAACCACGAATTGGGATTGTGATCAAGAGATGAGAATAATAATATTATATTATTGTTATAATAATTTTTCAAATACAATAATTATGTAATCTTGTGTATGTGAAGACGAGATAATATTGAAAGCAATGACTACCAATTAGGTCATAGCAAGATTTATCTTTGTGAAACCCTAATTATTAAACTTAGTTATGAGAAATGGTGAGTAGTATTTGTGTATATGAAGTTTCTTGTGTATATGAAGGATTCTTTGTGTATAAGATGTCATGAATTGAAGAAAACCCTAATTATCTTTGTTGTTTGTCGATAATTAGGACAAAACCCTAATTATTACAACCCTAATCGGTTGAAGTTAGAGATCGTAATGACCGTATTTAGAACATACGAGATAATTAGAGAACCCTAATGGTCAATTAGAAACCCTAATTGATGGCGTTAAGAAACCCTAATTAGAAAATCCTAATTTTCATATGAAAACCCTAATTTAAAATTATCGGGTTTAATTACGATGTTAATGTATAAATGTTTTAATTTACCAAAGGATGAAAAGTAATTGGTAAATAATAAGAATTACCATCTAGTGATTAAATATTACATTTAATTGCCATGTACAAGAATGCCCATGAAATTATATGGGAAATTACCAAAATACCCTTTTTATCCATTTTAGTGTATTATTAGTAGCATTGTTGATGGAATCTTCAATTATGCTAGCTAATCAATGGCTTCTAGAATTCCCTCATGCTACTATACCATTACACCTCAATTATACCAACCCTATTGAGCATCCAAGGCACTTGACATGGTCTATATATAGAGATTGAGGGAGAAATAATGCAAATGCACACTAATATTTTCTAAACTCTCTAGCCACACTCTCTCAAGCTTTAGCCAACGAAATTCTCTTACCCATAAGCTCCTAATCAAAGCCCAACCATTACAAACAACAAATCAGAAGCATCAAAGCCAAAAAAATCAAAAATCGAAGCTAGAAAAGGTATGAAATTCTCTAATTTTGAAATCCTTCGATTCGATTTTAATTGATGCAATTGATTGTTTAAAGTAGTATAATAGGGAGTCTATTAATGTTCTGGGTTGTAAAAACACAGACCCATAACATCAAAGTGCACGAATTTGAAGATTTAAACAAGTTGGAAAAACCGAATTCTGTTATTTTTCACCAAATGTCAGAGGCTATAACTCTTTGGTCGATCTCGCGTTTTGTTGTTTAAAAGTTGTTATAGGTAACGATATGTGGTCTTTAATCTCCAAAAGGAATAAAGTTCATAGCTATTGTAGATCGGGATTTATAAGCGGTCAAAGTGGATTGAATTAAGCATCGACCTACTGCATTCTTCAAACCCGAGAAAATATTCTAAGTGTCCGAAAATATTATTTTGGAAAATGTCAGGCCTTATATCTCGGTTATCTTTAATGTGTTTTGTGTTCTAAAGGTTGATATGTGTATCTTGTTATGTGGTATTTAACCTCCAAAAAGAATCAGGTCCATATATATTACGGATTAAGAGTTATTTAAGGTCAAAGTGGGTCAATGGCATTGACCGAAAATTGCAAGTGCCCGAAATTTTCAAGTGTTATTTTTTCCGACAAAGGTTTGACCATAATTTAGATGCTTGATTTCTTGTTTTTATAATGATTTTAAGTGTTATAGTTGTAGTCCTACATGTTGTCTACACTTTGGAATTGATAGATCACATAAAAGTTACACGATCATCAAGTTATAGAGGTCCAAAGTAGGCACCTCAATATTCTTCGTGAAAAACGACTTTTTAGTAACTACTTTGATGGTTGATTTATCCAGATATGATGTTTGTTTAGAGGTTATGATTCTTGGATCTTATATTCTTGTATTTCCTCTACAAGACCCAATTTATAGATTGTCCAAATTCGTTAAGATGAGAGAGGAGTTATTCACGGTCAAAGTAGGCTACCTCGGTTACGCCTTATGAAGATCAGGTAGGCTCAAGAACACCTATAATACACTTACGTCACTATAGGGGCCTTTAGCGACAGATTTTAATTATTTTAATTTCGATTTTAGGAAATTAATTTAAAAATTAGAAAAATTAGTTTTAATTATTAAAAATACCAAATAAATTATGAAAAAATTATTTTAAAGTCTCGAAAAATAGTTTTTAATTATTTTGAGTATATTTCATAAATATTTAATATTTTTGAAATATAAAGGTATTTATTTATTTAATTATAATATTAAATAAATGATTTAAAAATAGTTTTAATTTATGAAAAATCATGAAAAATTATTTTATGGTATAAGAAAATATTTTGAGTTATTTTCCATGACTTTTAATATTTTGTGATGAATTTCATTAATTAATTATATATTAATGATATTAAAGTTATTTAATGATTATATTAAATAATTTAGTTTAAAAATGATTTTAATATTATAAAAATCATTTTAAATGAAATTAAGGTATTTAAAAATATTTTAAGTTATAAAATATAACTTTTAATATTTAAAGGATAATTTCATTAATAATTTAATATTAATGATATTAAGATAATATTAATGATATTTAGTTTATTTAATAATTATTATTAAATAAATAGTTTAAAAATGGTTTTATTTATTTAAAAATCATTTAAAGAGGATATTAAGGATTTAAAAATATTTTAAGTTATAATTAATGACTTTTAATATTTGGATGAATAGTACATTAATATTTATATATTAATGGTGATTATTTAAAAATGATTTTAATTGTTTTAAAAATCATTTAAGGGTAATATAAATGTTTTAAAAATAGTTTGAGTTATTATAAATAACTTTTATATTTTGGCAATGGTTTCATTAATAGTTTAATATAAATTAATTATTAATGATAATGGAATTATTTAATGTTTAAATCATTTAATTATGATTAGATGTTTGAAAGTTATAATTTACCAAACTAGCTGACTTGAGAACCGATTATGAAGTTATGAAGTTTTGAGGAACACCTATAGTAACAGTTATATCACTATAGGCCCGGTAGTGACAGATTTGAATTATTTTAAAATTTTCAATTTCTGGAAAATTCGAAAATGATTAAAAATAAAATGTTTGATATTTACAGATGTTGAGGTATAGGATAAGAGTCTTAGACTCAGTATTTACCCGATAAAGCTGTCGGTACGCCGACAAATGTCAGACCCTATAATAGAAAGAAAAGACTTCTGTAAGAGCATGGATGAGATATTTGAAAAATGTATAAAAATATTTCAAGTATAGAATATGAACTAAAAGTATGATCACTGCGATTATGTGATGACGTGATTAGACTATGTCTTTGTTGTAATAGGCGATACTATGTGTTATGATATATTGTTCTAATCGAAAGAATGATCGATTATTGATAGGTTGTGATAAAGAGATAAAACCTAAGTTGAGAGTTGTATCGGTGAATCAAAAAAGTATCTTACCTTTGCATTTCCTTTATGCAATGGACATGAGTAAGAAGTTTGAGAATTATTCTATTCGCATCTGATTTTATGCGCTTTGATTATCAACATGTTAGCTCGGATATATATTACTGTTAAGTTGATTTCTAAATGGTTATACAAGTGTCCCCACTTGGATAATCATAGCATTTATTCACATGTTGATATACCTTTGTCAATTACCCGTATACATATATGTTGAATTACATATTATTGTTGAGCAAGATTAAAAACTTCGGGTTTGGAACCGGGCATGTATGAACATCCAGATAATGGAAAAATTTTATATTGACCGTGACGGAAAAGGGTGAGCGATGAATTTTGTTCAAGTTATGTAGTATTGATCAATCTGAGGTACAATGAAATGGGTGATCACCCTCTCGGTGCTAGTAAGTTATGATGGTTTCTTGGATGAATTTCTGTTAAACCTTTTGAAAATGAAAAATCATGTTCATAGTATGTTTCTTAAACCCTATTCATGGGTGGAGCCTAATTTCAAGAAATTGAAAGAGAATTGTTATGTGAATTTTTATCGATCTGATTACTTCACAACTTTCGATTCGTTGTAGAAGTGTTATGGAAAGAGAATACTTATATTCTTTCGACATACATATAATTGCTATTACTTGCTTTGGGCACTCAAATGCTCATCCTTGCTTAAACTAAATGTTTTCGAGTTACCTACGATCGACACGAAGGCTCGAGCACGAACAAGGGAAAAGAAAAGGCATTCGAATGAGAATTAGTATGAGTTAATGGTTATAGTTAGTAAGACAATGGAATCTATTTGTCGGTATTATAAGGAATGTATTTTGAAGGTCACGTGCACAGGAAAGTAAACTTTGATGTATGTAAATTAAGTTGAATTATATTATTATTTAGTATTATTCAGCTTAAAGAAATGGTATCGTGGAGAACCGAGTTCGGGTTTCAAGTACCTGGATTTGGGGTCGCCACACCAAGTGTCTGAAATGTCAGAAAGTGAAAGCAGAACATCAGAGGCTGAGTGGGTTGCTACAACCGTTAGAGATCCCAGAATGGAAATGGGAACATATTACGATGGATTTTGTGGTTGGCCTTCCGACAACTCAGAAAGGCTATGACGCAGTATGGGTTATCGTTGATCGACTAACAAAATCTGTACATTTCCTTCCGATCAGAATCAAATTTACCTTAGACCAGTTGGCAAAATTATATGTAAAAGAGATTGTTTTGAGACACGGAGTTCCGGTGTGAATTGTTTCTGATAGGGATCCGCGCTTTACATCGAACTTCGGAGAAGCGTCTACGAGGAATGCATGGGCACGCGATTTGCGAATGAGTACTGACATATCACCCTCGCACGGATGGGCGAGTGAAAGAACGATTCGGACATTAGAAGATATGTTAAGAGCTTGTATAATGGACTTTAAAGGAAATTGGGATGATCACCTACCGCTTGTAGAGTTCGGCTATAACAACAATTACCACGCTAGTATTGGCATGCCGCTTACGAAGCGTTATCGTGAAAGTGCGAACTCCGCTATCTTTGGGATGAAGTTGGCGAGAGACAATTATTAGGTCGAACTAGTAGTGACAACAGCATAACAGAGATAGTTAAAGTGATCCGAACAAGGTGGTAGCGGACTCAAGATAGGCGGTAAGAAATCGTCGATCCACTCAGTAAAAATGTTGAGTTTGAATTTGGGTAGTTTTGTGTTTTGAAAGTCTCTCCTGGAAGGAAAGATCGAGTTCGTAAAGAAAGGAAAATTAAGCCCAAGATTCATTGGACCCTTCGAAGTACTGCGAAGAATCGGAGAAGTTGCGTATGAGGTAGCCTTACCTTCAACACTCGAGAATGTCCACAATGTTTTCCATGTTTCAGTTTTACGACCCTACAAACCCGATTACAAGCACGTGATTGAATATGAACCCCTTCATTTTGAGAAAGACTTATCCTATTAAGAAATTCATGTTCAGATTGTCGACAGAAAAGAACAAGTTCTCAGAAATAAAGTAATACCTTCTATTAAAGTAATTTGGAGGAACCACAACGCTGAAGAAGCAACGTGGGAACTCGGACACCATATGATGAAGAATTACCCTCATTTATTTAATTAATTTATGTGTAAGCAATTCTGGGGACAGAATCTTTGTAAGGGGGGAGAATGTAACGGGACGAATTGATAAATTTATATGTGTTATATTTATTAAATTAATGTGGAGAATTTTTATTATTCAAAGTATGTAATTATGTGAGCTTATTGAATTAAATTAAATATTTAAGAAGCATGATGTTATTTTAATTAATTTAATAATTAATTAGAGAATTAATTATTTGACATAATTAATAAATGAGAAATTTAATTTTATGACTATGTGAATTAATGAGAAATTATTATATTTTATTTAAATTAAATTAAACGAGATATTTGATTATTGTGTAATTGGGTGTGACCTTATTAAACTATAGTATAAAGGATTAATGAAATTAAATGGGTTTGAGTTTTTAAGAGTGGCCAAACAAGGCCTTAAGATAAGTTGAGAGCAGTTAACCACGTAGTGGTTAACTAACCTCAACGTTATTGGTTATAAAAAGTGCGCATTCATCAGTTTTCATTATTACGTATATTATTTAGAAACAAAAACCTGAGAGTCAGAGAATTCAGAGAGAGTTAGAGGGATTTGTGATATTGAAGAATCAGAAGGATTGCTTGAGGGTAATCTCTTCAACCCAGTTTTATTTACGTCATTAGAGTTTTCATAAAAATGGCTTTAAGTTTTGTTAAAACTTCTGTAATTGGAAAAGGGTAGTGATTATGTGTTATATATGTGGTAAGATGTATGTTGTATGAACCATAACATCAGTTTCATAAAAATATATGTCGTAGATTGTTTCTTCAAAAAATTACAGAGTATGAAAATATGGCCATATGGCCTTACATACCAAATTTAACACGATAATCATAAGTGGTATCATAAATTTACACTTGTATATAATTATGCATGTTAAAACGAAGGAATTAAACTCCAAATGGACTGATTCAGTGTTATAATGAACCTTTAATGTTGATTTTCATGTTTTGTGTTGAAAACTTTCAAGAAAATCAAGAACAGTAAATTATATGTTTTGATTCTGCAAAATTATGTATTTTAACATGTTAAAATCATGCTTTAGAAAGGGTTGAGTAGTAGTTATATGTGTATTACGGTGTTTGGGTATGTCTAAATTCATGTAAAATAAACTAATTGGAAGTTATGGTCATATTATGTGTTCTTCATGTAAGCGTATAATTTTACTTATGAGAGATTTTTGGCCTAATTTGGCCTTGTTATGTTCATGACTCGCAGAATCGAGTCAGGTAACCTTGGCAGAAGGCAGGCGTTAACAAACTAAATTATTTGGTAAAAAAAATAAAAATAAAAATAATAAAATAAAATAAATAAATAAATATTCGATGAAAATTATTATTAAAATATTTATAAAATAAAGTAAATATTTTAATTGAGATATTTATGGAATAAAATAAATATTCGATGAAAATTATTATTAAAATATTTATAAAATAAAGTAAATATTTTAATTAAGATATTTATGGAATAAAATAAATATTCGATGAAAATTATTATTAAAATATTTATAAAATAAAGTAAATATTTTAATTGAGATATTTATGGAATAAAATAAATATTCGATGGAAATTATTATTAAAATATTTATCAAATAAAATAAATATTTTAGTTGAAATATTTATGGAATAAAATAAATATTCGATGGAAATTATTATGAAATAATTTATTCGAGTGTAATAATAGTAAGAGAATGAAAATATTCTAATTTAATTAAGTAATTAAATTAGAAGGGTAATGATTTGTTAAATAAAGTGGAGTTTATATTAAATAATTAAGTGAAAATATAACTAATGAATGTCATGAATACATATGGTATGTGTGTAGGATTTGTGGTGAACGGAAGTAGTAATCGTTTAGCCTACGCACGAGGCAAGTTCCTAAACCTTGTTTCTTTACATAAAGCAAGTTCCTTAATCTATCTTGTTTATTATTGTTCAAGTCAAGATTTCATATTAGATGTTATCATTCTATAAAAGCATGATTCCTGTTATACAATACTTATTTGATTGTATACATCTTGAACTTTATTATTCAAATTGAATATCAATTATTGTTGAACCTTGTAAGACTAGCGAACCCTTATTGATTCAACTAGTCCATAGTTGATGAACGTTCTAAATTTAAGAACCATTGTTGAGCTTATCCAAACCAAACTTCCTTTGGTGCGGACTCTAATGTCAAACTGAGATGAAAAACCCTGTTATAGGGAATTAATAATGCTTTAGCGTTAAGATATTGTGCACAATATGGTACTAAGGGCTGATCCCCCTAAGTACGAGAAGAAGAGTTCATAGTCTTATGACTATTAAAGGTTTCAAGTATAAATATTTGACAACCTAGGACGTAGTTCAAGGTCTTATGACCCTCAGAAATTCTTTTAATTATTTGTATTCATTATTGATTCAAAAGCCAAGTTTTCTTATTTCAGAAGTCATTGATTCATTCGCATGTTATTATTTTATTGTTATATTATTATACTGGTGGGCAATTGTGCTCATTCTTGCGTAATAATAACATTGCAGTTAAGAGCGAAAGGTCCGGCGAGCCTTCTACTAGTAAAGGCAAGGGCAAAGTTAACAAGTGATGAAGACTTGTTGTTTATTTGTTATGTTATGTTTCAGACTTATGTTTAAATTGTGTAAGACTTAATATTTGTTTATGTTTCCGCATTTGAGATTTAAGGTTAGTATGACCTGGGATTGATGTATTTATTTTCAGATGTTGTAACTCCATAAGGAGAGGATTTATTTATATCTATTTATGGTTTTTCATTTATTATGGGTAGATTGATACATGATGTTTAGACAGTGAACACCAAATCCCGAGGAAATTGAAGTACCTGGATTTGGGGGTGTCACATTACGGCTATCTGAACAGCCTTAGGCAGACCATCGCTGGTGGCCACATACACATCCAACCAATTGATAGGTTGACCTTGAGACTGAGACTCCTACAGTTCATTTTCTCATATTAATATATAAAAATATGATATTTTAGCTACAAAACATGACTGTAAACATAACATACGTACCCTGGCAGCAATATGCTGCAGCTATGATATATTGTCGCCCCAATACGTGCCTTTTGTATTTTCGCCTTCAGATACACCTGAGGAGCTGTTCGAGGCGGCAGTCTTACGCCTCTTGACCCAGCCCTCAGCTCTCCACTGGTCACACATCTGCACCCATATGGGTTGTGCGCACCACCGGGGGCTATGCTCATACATATACTGTTCACCTTGTCCTGGATGGTCAATCTCAGCATTATGCAGGGTTTTCTGTCGTTCCTTGTTCAGATTATCTTTAGTTCGGACGGCGCACTTCTGCCAAAACAGTGTCTGAATAACTGAAGGTTGTGCGTCGTCCCATCTATACCGCTTCTACAAATAAAACAACAATAATAATATTAAAATTGTTATATTACGATAATCCAACATTACTAAACAATATTATTTGATTAACTATGTATTATCTATCAAAGTGGTAAAAAATAGACCTGAAATTCAGCCCAAACTGCATCCTTATGGGCGAGAGGTGTGATCGCCCATGTAATAATTGGCGTAGGCCAGTTCTGTAAGCATAATTGTGAAATGCACTTCACAATTTTACTATCTTGAAAATCACTACAATATACAACAATTCACATTAAAATATATTTATAACAATGGAAATATTAAATTGTTATATATACACAATGTTTAACTTACGTGCTTTCTGGAAGAGGATGGATCTGTATGAGAATGCGATCATTTGGATTAGCCGGGGCCTTCGGCATATGATTAGGGCCCCAACCTAACCCGCGCTTTCGTGCTACTGGTTCAGATGACATCTATAAATAAAAAATTTAAGATGTTAGTATGAGTTATAAATGAAAGGTACATAAATATGTCAAGGATATAGAGAACATGTATATATGTAATTATATGTAATACAATTAAAACTAAACATACATTTTATAGAAAAGAACAATAATGACAATTAATTGTATGAAATATTTAACTACGATTACTATAAATGAAATGTACATAAACATGACTGCAAAATAGTTAACTACGATAACTATAAATGAAAGGTACATAAACATGTTAAGGATATAGAGAACATTCCTATATGTAATTCATTGTAATACAATTAAAACTAAACATACATTTTAATGAAAATCGTTGTCTAAGTCAGAATCATTTTGTACAAGTATCGGAGATTCCTAACCATCTTCTTCTTCAGATTCTGTGTCAGTGTCAGTCAATAACTCTTCCTCAGTATCAATGTCATTTAGCACAATAACTGTCTTGGAATCCAATTCATCAGGTTCATCTCCACCCTCTAACTAGATTAATTCATTATTGTCCTCTATATTTATTATAAGAGGTCTATGAAGCATCTCCTCTTGGTAGAAATTCCCGTCTATTACTTGGACACGACTGCGCGCGGGAGTATGAATTACAACTTGCCAATCTGTAGGCGGTCTATCCCTTTTCCTAACAGGACTAGGAGTGTAGTATACTTGTACTATTTGAGTTGGTAAAACAAACGGTTCGTTGGAATACGCAGACCTATGGATCAAATTAACCAACGACACTTGAACAAATTAATATGACCCCCGTACGTGCCCTTGTATGACAATCAAACCAGCATGGCTTTCAACCATTTGATAGATTGAAAGACTTTGTATGATCCATACAATATGGACAAGCCAACTTCCCATGTGTACTCCATCCAGATAACATACCATAAGCAGGAAAGTCACTTATAGTTCACATAACCGCTGCCCTAAGGTTAAAATTTGTTTTCGTGGAAACATCCCAAGTCTGTACTCCATTCTCCCACAATACCTTCAACTCGTCTATAAGAGGTCTCAAGTAAACATCTAGGTTCTTTCCAGGACTCTTGGGACCAGGAATCACGAGTGAAAGAAACAAGTATGGCTATTTCATACACATCCAAGGAGGCAAGTTATACGGAGTAACAATCACAGGCCAGCAGGAGTACGGAACAGCTGAGTGGCCGAATGGGATGAAACCATCACTGGACAATACAATCCTCACATTTCTAGGTTCCAATGCAAACCCGGGATGTGCTAAGTTGAAATCTTTCCAAGCCTGCCCATCTGCGGGATGGTTCAGTTCTCCATCTTTGGTTGGAGATTTCGCATGCCAAGTCATATGTTCAGCTGTTCTTGAAGACATGTACAATCTTTTGAGCCGAGGTGTAATTGGAAAATACCTTAAAATCTTAAAAGGTATATTCGTCTTTTTTGTAGTCACACCCTCTTTATTAGGCCTAAATCGATCATGACTGCAAAACGTGCACTTTGTCTTCTGTTCATTTTCCTTATAAAACAACATGCAATCGTTCGGACATACATCGATCTTTTGATATCCAAGACCCAACTTCTTCACCATTTTTTTACAATAGTAGTAGTTATCGGGCAAATTTTCACCGACAGGCAACATACTCTTAATGGCCCTCAAGAGTGACTCAAAACACTCATGGCTCATGTTGTGATCAGCCTTGATGTTAAGTAATATCACCACTGCAGACAATGTAGTGTGTTTCGTGCAACCATGCCACAACGGTTCGCTACCCTCGTCTAACAACTTAAAGAATGCTTTGGCATCAGAATTCATAGGTTGCTCTTTGCCTTGTTCCCAATCAAAATCCGGCCATGCAATATCATGAACCATGTCATTCATACGATGGGTACTGCTGCCTGGATTGTGTACTTGTGCGTTGTCACTATCTCTTCTCTGCCCATGTGCCCACCAACATTCTTCGTAATTGTTCATGAACCCAAAAATAAGTAAATGATAGTTTATTATGTCTTTGTCCATATAATTTACATTCTTACACTTCAAACAAGGACATCTTATCTTGTTCTGACCATTAACACATTCCGAGTGACTATATGCATAATCTAGAAATACTTGGCAACTAGCTCTAAATTCTATTGTAGCACCTATCTGGGCACTTGACTTTCATCTTCTCATCCAACTACGGTCTGAATAGAGGTCCATGATACCACGATACCTATGTTGACATGAATTATTGTAGTCCCTTGTTAGAGATTCATAATTCAGCTCAATGTCATTTATGATGCTTATAAATACATATAGATGTATATGCACATATATAACATGAGTGTGCATCATATATGATTATTCGAAAATTGAACAAGGATACATGCCAAAACAAATTTACACAGCTTGAGATCGACTACCAAAGGCATGGTATATTGTTGTGGATCTTAAATTAGAATGAGGTATGGTCTTATGTCATCCTACATATTTTAACTGACACCAACCTAAAGACAATAGATTCCTAGGGGTAGAATATGAATCATTGCATCATGCATGGTCTGCATATGCATTGGGACAAGTCTAAATTACCCGGCCAACAAAATAATATCGGCAGAGTCTCCTCTATAATATAGACTATCCACATGCACGAGGGCATGCATACTTAACCATTTGTAGGCATATAAGAGCAACAAGAATGTATAAGCAATTAACATAACATCACATATACTCATTACCTTTATATATTCCAGGGTCCATATCTGAACACAACAAAAACTATTCTACATAGGATATGACATTAGGTGAAGAAAATATCTTGATGGTCAAGTTTGAAGAACAACCAATGGATTTTGCAATGTGTTCTAGAAACTATAACATTGCGTATATCAAGATTGCAGAAGAAGACATACTATTAGTCCCTTAATGTGGGACTATTAGTCCTATAAAGTCATTTGATACCCAAAACAGACCAAAATATTACATACTTGACCATTTGTAGGCATATAAGAGCAACAAGAATGTATAAGCAATTAACATAACATCATATATATTAAACACCAAGGAAGTATAACACAAATGTGAATACGAATGCATATATGTCCATTTGACTTATATATGAAGATTTAGATAAGTATGAATATTTTGGAAATAACTCATTATTTTTATGAACATTAATCGTGTGATTGAAGTTATGGTGCTTGTGTTTGTGTTTGTACTTTTCATTTTCTTTCTATTCTAAGCTAAGTCATACTTATAGCATACATATTTTTATTCATGATATCTATGTATGCCAAGAGATAACAACCAAGAGAAGGACTGAAATTGATTTCTTGTAGAAAGAAGGCGAGTCAAGTTGTTTTCGGCTAGGAAACACTCTAGTTTCTACAAGAGAAGGACTGAAATTGATTACTTATTTGTTTGAAATTACAGGAATCTTGATCTTCTCGACTGTGAATTAAGGATAAATTTCTTTGAACCTTCTTCTTGATTGAATTATGGATAAACTTAATTCCTAGTTATGTTTTATGTCATACTCATGTTCATATTATTGGATTGGTATAAGTATGATCATATATTACAACCAAGGTTTTGGGTTAAGCCCTAATATTCAAGATTATGTTTATTTCCATTTAGTCTTAGGGGTCCTTTTATATTTATTTTGTTTATTCTCCTATTTTTCTAGTGAGCCAATTGTGAATTAACATATTCTCTGCAAGTTGAGATTGTTGTTGGTCTTTTTCCTAGTACCAAGAATTGTTTTTGATCCTTTAAGGCGATGTAGGTGAATTCACATTAATAAGGAATTAAATAGAGTAAAACATTTAAATAAATGATTAGTAGTATAATATTAAAGGTGCGGGTGAGGGAGCCAAATTTCATTTTCTTTCTATGTCTTGATCATTCAAGTGGTGGTAGTTTTGTCTTCATTTAATGTTTCATCAAACCAATTACTCCTATATAAAAAAAAGTAGTACTCCTTAATTCCTATATATATACATATACATATACATGAACAAATCACCAGTCACTTTAAAAGCTAATTATGTGTCGGGTACATACAGGCTCAGACAAAATAATTAAGTTAAGCAAAATGTATGTCAATTGTTCCAAAAACTAACAACTTTGTACCATTCTCATTCCCATTCCCATTCCCATTCCCATTCTCATTCCCATTTTTCTTACGAAACTACAAGAAATGTTTGTCTTTAGTTAAGTTTTAGTTTCACATCTAAATCTTTTGAGGACGAAATACCCAAATATCTACACAAATTTATGTCCATTTCATTTTTGACTACCAAATAAACAGACAATAATAAGTCTGACTACCAAATTAACTCAGCATAGATTCTAAATAATAATGATTATATCAGAAATTAAGATGGAGGATTAACCTACCGGAGAAGTGATTAGAAGAAGCATGAGCACAATTGACAGATTTTCCCAAGTAAATTACCATATTGAGATGAAAATTGAAAACCCTTTTAGCAAAAAAATGCACAATAGAGAGATATATTAACGTACCTGAATCGAGGAAATGTGAGCACTACCTGGTTCGTTCTTCTCCCTCTTCTCTCTACCTTCTTATCCCTGTCGTCTTCTCCCTCTTCGTTCTTCTTTTCTTCGTTTTTTATTCTGTCTGAATGTCTGGTTCGAGTTAGATTAAATAGAATCAGCGACCGCGTTCTGTGACCACATGCGGTCGCTACTATTTAAACACGTGGCATATATAGCGACCGTATGCAGTCGCTACTAAGATCCAGTCGCTATTAGGCTTGCCGGGCTAATTTTGCGCCAAATTTTAGGAAGGAAAATACCTTTACCGACCGAGTCCTTACTATTAGAGACCGCAAGCAGTCGCGAATACTAATAGCAACAAAAATACAGTACGGTCGCTATTACCGATCGCAGTTAATGTTATTAGCGACCGAAATGTGCGGTCGCAGATACTTTCGGTCGTTGTTAGAGATTTTTCTTGTAGTGTCCCTACGGTTATTGATCCAAATCCAATCGTAAAGTCACCTGCTCAAATCGTAGAGTCACCTCCTCCTGAGACTCAACCTCACACACCTGCTTTTCCATCAGATATCCCTTCCTCATAAATAAATAACTATTTCAATCTTGATCTTGCTCTCTACAATATGCAAGATCAATATACTAGAGCCTCTCCTCCAAATAATCAACAACTCCTTGAGCTCATATCAGATCTTCCTACCAAAACGGAGTTGTCTAAAGCATCTCAGAAGGTGACCAAGGATATACAACAAGATCTTGAAGTTCACTCAGACCTTGTTCACCTGAGGATGACTCATTTGATTGATGTTGCCAACACCCTCCCAAGCAACCTAAGTACTGAGCTTACAAATAAGCTTAGGGAGATCATAAAGGAAATGATTCAAAGTATCAATGAAAGGGATCAAATTCACTTTCTGGTTGCCAAGAAACACATGGAAGCAGTTCTTGTTCGCCTAATCCTTAAACGTCGTGTTCGGTGGAGCTTGAGGTGGATTATTCATCGCTCCAGCTAGTAAGTTCACTAATTGTTGAACGGGATCAGCATTGGCGTTGTTGTTGTTGTTATTCGTTGACCCTTCCTGGGCTGGTCGACGATTTGGTCGTCTTCTCGGCGGCATGTTTCTGATAAGAATATACGCATATTAGGTCTTTATTCAATCCTCTAAATATTTAAGGCTTAACTAAAACATTTAAACATAATCACTTAACACATTATCTCAATAAACCCTGATATATTTATTCAAATCGAAAGTTTTAACACTAAACGATAGCATCACTGCTATTTACATCAACTATCCCGAGATAAAGAATCTACATGATTTAAAACATTAAAATATTTCTTTGTTTATAAACACATCGGAATTTACATCTAACACGAGATAAGTTTTTCACATAATTAAACAAATCATATCACTGCCTGTTAAGGCGCTGAATAGCCTTGCTACGTTCCTTTTCCATGATACGGGACATCGTCCGAAGATCTAGCATATACGATGGTAGTCCTTCGAACTGGATTGGGTACCTCATAACTCGATCCTGGGCCTCATCCATTACATTTTGAAGTGTAGAGTACGTCTCTCCAAGCTTAGCCTTCTTCTCACGACAATCCTCTTCTGCAAGATCAGCACGACGTGATTCTCTTACCCAACCCTCCTCTGCTATGGTCAGTCCTTCTGAGCCCTCTTTCAGTTTCTTCTTCAACTTCTCTATTTCTTCAGACTTCTCCTCAGTTTGACCCTTCTCGTGGACCAAATCCCACTCCACGTTTCCTAGACGTGTGTGAAGAGTCACAACCTCCCTATTCTTACGCTTTCGATGGGTAATCATGAATAATCGCCCGCTTCGGTCGAGATCCTCGCGATCAAAGGTCACGTAACTCTCACGTTACGGGCCATATAACTCGTCGTCGTACATCTCGCATCAATGGAGTTCGGTGGGAACTCCTCTTCTTCCTCTTCCTCTTGAGATCCTCCTCCTCGATCGGCCTCAGGGCTCATGCTCTTGACCAACAACAGTGATCAATGGAGATGGCTTTCTCTGTACCAACTGCTCCCGGACGACATGAATGTCTCGGGGCTCCTCCTCTGTAGGTACTCGGGGTTCCTCCTCCTCAGCTCGACTAGCTCCTCCAACATCCGACATCCTGACAACATAGTTTCAAGTTTCAGTTACTAAGTCGTACTAGTGAGCACATAATTTAACACATAAGCACATAAAGTCTTTTATTATCTTTAATGAATTAAGAAATTCATTTCTTAGAACTCGATAAGAGTTTTCCATCACTATATTCTTCATATAAGGCTACTACCTAAGGTTGTTTCCCCACCTAAGGTTCATAACCTACAACTTTGATACCAACCTGTGACACCCCCAAATCCGGGTACTTCAATTTCCTCGGGATTTGGTGTTCACTGTCCAAACATCATGTATCTATCTACCCATAATAAATGAAAAAACCATAAATATATATAAATATATCATCTCCTTATGGAGTTACAACATCTGAAAATAAATACATCAATCCTAGGTCATACGAACCTTAAATCTCAAATGCGGAAACATAAACAAATATTAAGTCTTACACAATTTAAACATAAGTCTGAAACATAACATAACAAATAAACAACAATTCTTCATCAGTTGTTAACTTTGCCCTCGCCTTTACTAGTAGAAGGATCGTCGGACCTTTCGTTCTTAACTGTAAAGTTATTATTACGCAAGAGTGAGCACAATTGCCCACCAGTATAATAATATAACAATAAAATAATAACATGCGAATGAATCAATGACTTCTGAAATAAGAAAACTTGGCTTTTGAATCAAGAATGAATAACAATAATCAAAAGAACTTCTGAGGGTCATAAGACATTGAACTACGTCCTAGGTTGTCAAATGTTTATACTTGAAACCTTTAACAGTCATAAGACTATGAACTCTTCTTCTCGTACTTAGGTGGATCAACCCTTAGTACTATATTGTGCACAATATCTTAACGCTAAAGCATTATTAATCCCCTATAACAGGGTTGTTCATCTTAGTTTGACATTAAAGTCCGCACCAAAGGAAGTTTGGTTTGGATAAGCTCAACAATGGTTCTGAAATTTAGAACGTTCATCAACTATGGACTAGTCGAATCAATAAGGGTTCGCTAGTCTTACAAGGTTCAACAATAATTGATATTCAATTTGAATAATAAAGTTCAAGATGTATACAATCGAATAAGTATTGTATAACAGGAATCATGCTTTTAAAGAATGATAACATCTAATATGAAATCTTGACTTGAACAATAATAAACAAGATAGATTAAGAAACTTGCTTTATGTAAAGAAACAAGGTTTAGGAACTTGCCTCGTGCGTAGGCTAAATGATTACTACTTCCGTTCACCACAAATCCTACACACATACCATATGTATTCATGACATTCATTAGTTACATTTTCACTTAATTATTTAATATAAACTCCACTTTATTTAACAAATCACTACCCTTCTAATTTAATTACTTAATTAAATTAGAATATTTTCATTCTCTTACTATTATTACACTTTAATAAATTATTTCATAATAATTTCCATCAAATATTTATTTTATTCCATAAATATTTCAACTAAAATATTTATTTTATTTAATAAATATTTTAATAATAATTTCCATCGAATATTTATTTTATTCCATAAATATCTCAATTAAAATATTTACTTTATTTTATAAATATTTAATAATAATTTTCATCGAATATTTATTTTATTCCATAAATATCTCAATTAAAATATTTACTTTATTTTATAAATATTTTAATAATAATTTTCATCGAATATTTATTTTATTCCATAAATATCTTAATTAAAATATTTACTTTATTTTATAAATATTTTAATAATAATTTTCATCGAATATTTATTTTATTCCATAAATATCTCAATTAAAATATTTACTTTATTTTATAAATATTTTAATAATAATTTTCATCGAATATTTATTTTATTCCATAAATATCTTAATTAAAATATTTACTTTATTTTATAAATATTTTAATAATAATTTTCATCGAATATTTATTTTATTCCATAAATATCTCAATTAAAATATTTACTTTATTTTATAAATATTTTAATAATAATTTTCATCGAATATTTATTTATTTATTTTATTTTATTATTTTTATTTTTTATTTTTGCGTCAATGTATGGTAATTTAGTTTAGTAAAAAAGCACGGTAAATGAGTTACCTGAACTTAGTTTCTGCAGTTCGCGAACATAACAAGGCCAAATTAGGCTAAAAATCTCTCACAAGTAAAATTATACGTTTTGTGAAGAACACAAAATATGACCATAACTTCCAATTAGTTTATTTTTACATGAATTTAGACATACCCAAACACTGTAATACACATATAACTACTACTCAACCCTTCTAGCATGATTTTAACATGTTAAAATACATAATTTTGCAGAATCAAAACATATAATTTACTGTTCTTGATTTTCTTGAAAGTTTTCAACACAAAACATGAAAATCAACATTACAGGTTCATTATAACACTGAATCTGTTCATTTGGAGTTTAATTCCTTCGTTTTAACATGCATAATTATATACAAGTGTAAATTTATGATACCACTTATGATTATCGTGTTAAATTTGGTATGTAAGGCCAGATGGCTATATTTTTATACTCTGTAATTTTTTTGAAGAAACAATCTACGACATATATTTTTATGAAACTGATGTTATGGTTCATACAACATACATCTTACCACATATATAACACATAATCACTACCCTTTTCCAATTACAGAAGTTTTAACAAAACTTAGAGCCATTTTCAGGAAAACTCTAATGACGTAAATAAAACTGGGTTGAAGAGATTACCCTCAAGCAATCCTTCTGATTCTTCAATATCACAAATCCTCTAACTCTCTCTCAATTCTACGACTCTCGGGTTTTGTTTCTAAATAATATATGTAATAATGAAAATCGATGAAGGTTATAATTCGATAACGTTGAGGTCAGTTAACCCCTACGTGGTTAACTGCTCTCAACTTCTCTTAAGGCCTTGTTTGGCCACTCTTAAAAACTCAAACCCATTTAATTTCATTAATCCTTTATACTATAGTTTAATAAGGTCACACCCAATTACACAATAATCAAATATCTCGTTTAATTTAATTTAAATAAAATATAATAATTTCTCATTAATTCACATAGTCATAAAATTAAATTTCTCATTTATTAATTATGTCAAATAATTAATTCTCTAATTAATTATTAAATTAATTAAAATAACATTATGCTTCTTAAATATTTAATTTAATTCAATAAGCTCACATAATTACATACTTTGAATAATAAAAATTCTCCACATTAATTTAATAAATATAACACATATAATTAAATTAATCTACCACAATTGCATCAATTAATTATTTAATCCAATAATTAAATCATCGAAAATATTTATTTAATTCAATAAATATTAAAATTAAATTACAAAATCTTGTTTGTCACAGGTAGTAAGTTAACCTTATACTAATATGTTGTTTATAAATTGTGACGACCTTTTATAATATTTTTTATTTATTTTTTAACTATATAATTGTTGACCTTCTGACAGGACACTTATAAGGGCTTAATGAACGAGCGCTATCCTGAAGGCACCCCGCGTCCGTCGATTGATCAAGAATTGTGGGAGAGGGCGTCAGTCGTGAAGAAAAACTATGTTAAAGGCCAATGACAAAAACAACGCCCGACCATCAGTGGCACAGGAAGCTTTACTACCTAGTCTACATAGTCATCAGGTCATCCAACTATCATCACTTACATTGATCGTGGTGAGAAGCGATCTGTCGGGATCGTGATCTTCTTCAGATATCTTGGGCGGGCATCTGCAGGTCTACGAGTCCCGATGAGTCACGGATGCGATGGTGGCGTAAGAACAACAAAGACAACATCAGGATGACGATGAGGTATATATATATATATATATATATATATATATCGATATTGTTACTGTCACTGTCACTGTCTTACTTATATGTTTCACTATATTGTCTATTGTTTAGCTTTCCCTAAGTCATAGCAATATCAACACATATATGTAACATGTTTTATTCTTTTGTTAATTACAGGGTCCTAATTTGGATGATCCATGAAGATTTAGACTTGTTTTTTTAGATATTTAAAGCCTTGTACTCTTTTATATTCATTCTTTGGACAATTGTATTAGTTTACGATTTTATTATATGGATGTTTATGATTGTATTGTGTTGTGTTAGTTTACGATTCTATCATATGGATGGATGTTTATATATACTATTGTGGATGTGTTGGGATATATATAAATCATGGATGGATGTTTATATGGATGCTTATATATACTGCTGTGTTTTGGGATAGAAAGCATGTACAAAGAAGGTTATTTTTGGGAAATCAACAAAACATGAAAAATATTATAAAAAAAAACCTAACATCAGCGACCGCTTGCGATCGCTAATACTCTACGCGATCGCTGATAGCTACTTGGAAACTAGTGACCGCATCGGTCGCTATTACCGATCACGACACGCCCCGCCACGTTATCCTTGAAAACCGGGCAAGATGAGTCGATTATAACGAGTCGATTATCACGTCACGGCCGCTAATAAGTCGGTCGCTATTATTGGTCATTGATGTCCACCCAGCTACCAGATTACCTGCGACTAATATCAGCAACTGCATTCGGTCGCTAATAGTCATCTGCGATCGTATACAGTCGCAGATATGCGGTCGTTGATAAGCCTTTTTGTTGTAGTGGAGTGAGAGATGATAGGAGACTGGATCAACACAAAATTAGGCATGTTTGGTTCATCAGTCACAGAATGTTGGGATTCTATAACTGGAAATTGATTTAGTGGATGTAGTATTACTTCCAACCATCTTGGCAATTCATAGAATTGGTTGAAGGTTGATGGTGGACAGTGACTAACCCTGAAAGAGATGGGAATAGATTGTACCTCATTCTCATTTTCTGAAGAAGGACCATTAGTAATCAGCTTTCGGGCAAAAGTGATCTAGCAAAGAGATTGTTGGATAAGCTTTGAAGGTCCAGAACATGTGATCCCAGGAGTTGAGGATTTGGGCTCTGTGAAAGGGCATCATAGGTAGATAGGAGAATAGTTGATTGTAGTTGGCTCTCCTATATCCATCCCAGCCCACTACAATAATCTCAACTTCGTCATCCTCTTCTTCTTCTCTGTCTTCATCTGAAGTTTCCACTACATCAATCATCTCCACCTCTCTTCTTTGTTCTTCTGCTTTCTCCACCTCCATAGCTTCAACCCTCTCCATTTCTTCAATTTTAGAAGCTAAGATCTCTTGAGGGACTGAGGGAGGTTCATGATGATCTTTTGGCAATTCCTCCTTAGCTGCAGCCTTTTCTGACATAGGAACTTCGTGAGGTTCCCCCTTAATTAGATCATCCATTTTAACTTCAAGCAGCTCCCCCTTAGCTGGAGCATTTTCTAGTGTAGGGACTTCAGGAAGCTCCCCCTCAACTCGAGCTGTATTCTCATTACTTGTTTCGGGTAGCACTTCTTCAGAAGCTACTCTTCTGTCTTTTTCATTTAACACTCCTTCATTGACAATAATGTATTTCTTGACAAGTTTTCTCTTTGTCTTCCTAGGCTGAGCCATAGCCTTAGTGCTTTATTGGTTTCGACCGAGAGTTTGATCAGGTGAGAAGTCAAGATAAAGATATCTTTTTGCGGTGGTGTCAAGTCTGGACTCTACGATCGGTAGTGACTCTACGATCGAAGAGAAAGAAGACTTTTTTGACTTATGGCTGCGTTTACCCTTCTTAAGCAGCTGAGAGATGGTAACTCTATCTTCTTCTTCTTCAGACTGCTGTTCTTTCCCTTTCATTTTCTTGAGAGTTTTAGTGCCTGAACTCCCTTGAGGTGCGTCAGTGGTTGATCCTTGAGGCTCCTCTGTTGTCTGAGCCTTCATCTTCCTCTTGCCCTTGCTTTTTCTGACCAAAACAATGGGTTCTTCTTTATGTATTTCTTCTTCTTCTTCATCAATTTCCTTCATAATTGACATGTTCTGTGACGCCCCCAAAATAGGTATACATCACCCATCTTGAGTTGCCAAATACATGGTACAAAATTCAAATACAACTTAATTATACAACAGTCGTGTAAAATACGACAAAACATAATCTAAGAGTTTTAATAAGAATATTGTCATCTAGACAATATCCACACTCAATGGAGTCCTCATTACATTTATTGTCACACTATTTTATAGAATAGTGAGGACTACTAAAACAACCATCTGGACCATCAATCCGTTCCCCGACTCGTCCCATCTATATTCTCATTTCCTGAAGAAAACAGTGAAAGAAAGGGTGAGCTAAACTAGCCCAGTAAGAAATATTATGACTAAGATATTGCAGAATAATTTATCGTTAGCCTTCAACAATGTTAAACTAATAAAATATAATAAACATCAAGTTTAACTGCAGTGGAACAAGCAATCCATTAGAAGAGTCAAGTAGAGAATAAAATCTACTATCTTCTATGATTTAAAAGGTTTTTCATCACTTTTATCATTTGAGACTCGACTTAATAAATAAACCACATTATCCACCAAGACTTTACGACCAATGATATTCATTAGTATCACGACCACAATTTATCCATGCACTACGGGCCAAGGATATTCGTGTATTCATCAATGGTCATGATCATGCCAACAACTGTCCATCAATGCACTACGGCTCATGAGGACTTTTACCACATCATTTGTAACATTACGGTCATGATTATACTGAATAATCCCTAGTCATAATCATACCAAGTCCATCTATGCACTACAGGCCACAGATGACTTTCAACATATTATAAACATGAGGATGATGACAATGATATAAGAATTCAATAAAACAAGTTCAAGGATAAATTTTTAAAGATTTATAATTTAATTTATCCAGAAATCAATAACGTCCAAATTGCCAACATGATACTATTTTGTGGAGTAAAATTAAAGAATGCTTAGAAGAATATTTTCATGAAAAGATACTGGATGAAGCGCAAATATCCAGGATATTCTATTAATTTCGTGGAGTGTAGAAGCCAAAACTTTAACCAACTGAGTATAATAGAATATATGAAACTGCAAATGGATTTTTGCCCGCCATGCGGTAATCCACGTGGACAGATCATTTCAACAATTTAATAAGGAATGAATACAAATGATCATTCACCATGCATGCGGTAGTCCACATAGACATGTTCTTCTAACAGAATATTAAAGAATGAAATAACAGAAGAATTCACCATGAATGCGATAGACCACACATACAGGTTACTCCAACATAATAATAAAGAATGGAATAACAAAAGAATTCACCAGGCACGCGATAGACTGCACAGACAGGTTATTTCAACAGAATAATAAAGAATGGAATAACAAAAGAATTCACCAGGCATGCGATAGACCGTACAAACAAGTTATTCCAACAGAATAATAAAGAATGGAATAGTAACCCTTACGAGTATTGAAAGAAAATAACTCTCTTTATGAATACGAAAGAAATAATACCCCTTACCTTAGAAGAAACTGGATACTGGAATAGTGAGGTAGCATACTTCTCTTCTTCTTTCTCTCTATAATTTCTCTCTATAATAATTGCTCTTGTGAGACTTAGTGAATTAGTGAGAATGAAAGAAGAATGAGCTTCTATTTATAGAAAAAAATATTTCGATAATTGCACGTCTTGGGGCTCGAAATATTACAGTATAATACCTTCCTCTTTTTCGTCATTTTTAATTTAGTCCTGAAAGTATTATCAAACTTGCACCACCTCCTCTAATAGTAAATAATATGAATTAATAGTTCATTCATGTGACTTAATAGTATAATCATGTGAAAAAACTAATTACAAGTATAGAACTTCCATCTATACCTCTATTTTTAATTTAGTCATGCAAGTATTATCAATCTTGCACCACCTCACCTAATAGTACATGAATGTGAATCAATAGTACACACATGTGAACAAATAGTTATAAACATGTGAAATAATAGCAATTAATTGCTCATTTATCCGATTAATTACCCGATTGGTCAATATAACCTCCAGACATCAATTATTATCGAAATAAATGTTGATTTCCACTAACACTAATAATCCCAACACAATGAAACTATCAATTTCATCTTTAATCAACACGAACTTATTCATCATTAATATTATAACTCACAATATTTAACAACCGTGTCGTTCTCCAGAAAGAGAGGGCTTCTCGATAAGGACTTCTCCTTATTGGTAGCCTGCAATTAGGTGACCAAACCTCTCCTTGATGTAACTTCTAGACATTGTCAATATTGTAAATAATAATATGAATAACTTTGTCGTCTCAATTATTAATTTAATAATAATAAATATTATGCAGATGATACTGTGACAATAATTGAATCAATAATATGAGAGATATGATGCAGCAATTACTGTAGCAATAATTGAGTATAACTGAGTGACTTCTCACTAAGCATCAATAATCAATACAGTGTGCTACTATGCAACCACGCGTATTAGTGTACTTTTACCACCGGGTAGTTCAACAGTTTAACGGTAAAGCTTTCGCCATTATTTTTATAAAAAGATAATTCTGTCGTTTTCTAACTACGACAATACTTCCGTTATGAGGTCCACCAAAGATTGTGCCGTCGTACGAATATTCCCTGTTAAAACGAATATTCCCCGACCAATCGAATATTATATAACCATTTGCTTACTTTGCAAAATTTGTAAATAATACCCACACCTATAACATTATATCAAATCCACAACATAATATTCAAAAATATATTTCGAGAAAAATTAATCTTTATTCATAAAACTTGGGGTTTTACAACCTACCCTTTTTATGAAATTTCGTCCTCGAAATTAGGGTGCTTACCTAGTATGTCGAAGAGGTGAGGATACCTTGACTTCATTTAAGATTCTAACTCACAGGTTATTTCCTCAATATCGTGGTTTCTCTACAAAACTTTGACTTGAGGTATAACCTTGGAGCGTAGAATATGATCATTCTTATCCAAGATTTTAACAGGTACCTCTTCATACGTTAAATCTTCCGCTATCTCGTCCAGTTCTAATTCAATAATGTGGTTTGGGTCTTTCACATATTTACGTAACATAGATATGTGAAAAATGTTATGAACACGAGACATACTTGGCGGTAAGGCGAGTCTATAGGCCACAGTTCCTACTCGATCGAGGATTAAAAATGGGCCAATGAATCGAGGATTGAGCTTTCCTCTCTTTCCAAATCTCGTAACTCCTTTCCATGGAGTAACACGTAACAACACATGATCTCCAATATTGAATTCCTCGTCCTTTTGATGAAGATCATCATAACTCTTTTGTCGATCCTGTGAGGTTTTTATACGTTGTCAGATCGTTTGAATCTTTTCCGTGGTCATACGTACCAACTCCGGTCCCAACAACGTTACTTCACCCACCTCATCCCAGCATACTGGAGAACGACACTTTCTTCCATACAACGCCTCAAATGGAACCATGCCAATACTTGCTTGATAACTGTTGTTGTAGGAAAACTCCACCAATGGTAAGAACTTGTCCAAACTTCCCTTGAAGTCAAGGACACAGAGTCTTAATAGATTTTCAAGAGTTTGAATAGTTCTCCCCGACTGCCCATCCGTTTGAGGATGATATGCCGAACTAAATCATAAATCTGTGCCTATAGCTTTTTGCAAACTAACCCAAAATCGTGAAGTGAATCTTAGGTCTCGATCAGAAAATATGGATACTGGCATACCATGAAATCTTACAATCTCGTTTATGTACATACGAGCAAGACGTTCAAGTGTATAAATTTCTCGTATCGGTAAGAAATGAGCAGACTTGGTCAATCTATCAACAATGACCCAAATTGCATCTATGCCTTGAGAAACCTTGGGAAGACCAGTAACAAAATCCATGGTAATGTGCTCCCACTTCTATTCTGGAATTTCAAGTGGTTGTAATGGACCTTTTGGCACTTGATGCTCCGCCTTAACTCGTTAACAAGTTAGACACCTTGAGATAAACTCTGCGATCTCTCTCTTCATATTGGTCCACCAAAATGTATGTCGAAGATCATGATACATTTTGGTACTCCCAGGATGGATTAAAAACGGTGTGTTGTGCGCCTCCATCATGATTGTATACTTTAAATCAGGGTCGTTAGGAACACAAAGTCTGGAGTTGACTCGAAGTATTCCTTCTTCATCGATTCTTGCTTCCGGCATAACACCTTCTTGCACTTTCTTCCTCATACGCATTAGCTCCAGGTCTGTAGCTTGATCAGCTTTAACTTTATCGATTAAAGTCGGTTCAACTTGTATGTTAGCCATCATCACATGGGTCCCTGGAGTCTTTAACTCTATCTCCATCCTTTGCAAGTCATACAAAATGGGCCTTTGCGTTGACAATATTACACTCGTACTCGCATATGATCTTCTACTCAATGCATCAACTACTAAGTTCACTTTTCCAGGATGGTATTGAATGGTATGATCGTAATCTTTCAATAGCTCAAGCCATCGTCGTTGCCGCATGTTGAGTTCCTTTTTGAGTGAAGAAATATTTGAGGCTTTTATGATCCGTATAGATCTCCACCTTCTCTCCATACAGGTAATGCCTCCAAATCTTAAGCGCAAAAACGACAACTGCCAACTTTAGATTATGAGTAGGATAATTCCTCTCATATTCTTTGAGTTGTCGTTAGGCATAGGCTATGACTTTCCCATGTTGCATGAGAACACATCCTAACCCTTTGCCTGAAGCATCACTGTAGAAGACAAATCCATCCGAGCCAGATGGTATTATCAGAACAGGTGCTGAAATAAGCCTCCTCTTGAGTTCTTGAAAACTCTTCTCATATTCCTCGCTCCAACCGAACTTTGTATCTTTTCGAGTCAGCTGAGTTAAAGGAGTAGCGATTCGAAAAAACCCTTCTACGAATCTCCGATAATAGCCAGCTAAGCCGAGAAAGCTACGTACTTTGGTCACTGATTTAGGTTGCTCCCAACTTTGAATAGCTTCCATCTTTGCCGGGTCAACAGATATTCCATGATTTGATACTACGTGCCCAAGGAATGCTACTTCCTCAAGCCAGAACTCGCATTTCTTCAACTTGGCATAAAGCTTGTTTTCACGAAGCTTTTGGAGTATTAGCCTCAAGTGTTGCTCATGATCTTCACGGCTTTTGGAATATATGAGGATGTCATGAATAAAGACGACCACAAAGTGATCCAAATATTCCTTGAATACTCAGTTCATCATATCTATGAAGGCAACAGGAGCATTAGTCAATCCAAAAGACATGACTAGGAATTAGTAATGCCCGTACCGAGTTCTGAAAACCGTCTTTGGAATGTCATCGGTTCTAATTTTTAACTGATGATATTCGGAACGAAGATCAATTTTTAAAAAGAATTTGGCGCCTTACAACTAGTCAAACAGGTCAATAATGCGAGGCAACGGGTACCTATTTTTGATGGTGACATGATTCAACTCCTGATAATCAATACAAAGTCGCATACTTCCATCTTTCTTCTTCACGAATAGAACAGGAGCACCCCAAGGAGACGTACTAGGATGAATGAAACCGATGTCTAACAATTCCTGTAGTTGGATTTTTAACTCCTGAAGTTCAATAGGAGCCATTCGATATGGGGCTTTGGAAATGGATTTTGTATCAGGTTCAAGGTCGATACCAAACTCGATATCACGCTCCGGGGGTAGGCCAGGAAGTTCTTCAAGGAATACGTCAGGAAATTTATTAACAATAGAAATATCATTCAAATCTGACGTATTTTTGTTTAAATCTGTGACACGAGCTAAGAAAGCTTGACATCCGTTTTTCAATAAACGAATAGCTTTATGGCTTGAGATGACCGTGATTAATTTTAATAGTTTGGTCACTTGAATTCACATAATAGGTTGATTAGAAATATGAAAGCTAACAACCTTACGAAAATAATCAATTTTAGTATGATGAGTAGTTAACCAATCAATCCCTAGAATCACGTCAAATGCAAGTATTTTTAAGGAGATAAGATCGACAGGTAACGTGCGGTTACCGATTTGAATCAAACAAGACTTATAAACAATGGATGTAATGAAGGTTTCTCCCAACGGAGTTTCAACAGATAAGTCAAAGTCTAATTTCTCCAGAGTCAAATTTAAACGTTGGCCCAAGTAGGAAAAATAAATGAATGGGTAGGAACCGGTATCAAATAAGGTATATACTTCGCTAGAGTTTATGATAAGCTTACCCGTGATGACCTCGTTCGGGTTCCTTGCTTTCTAGGAGGTCACGACAAACGCTCTCCCTTGAACTACCGGTTTTGACTTTTTTGGGACGGCCTTTGGTGCCTCCATCCCAGCTGGACTTGTCTTGATTGCAACTACAAAATCGGGCTAGTGACCTTTTCTTCCACAATTATAACACGCTTTGGACTGCATCGCGCAGTTTGGACTGATGTGTCCCTCCCCTCCGCATTTGAAGCATATGATAGGTGATCGTTCTCCTTCCTTAACAAAGGGTGCTGGTACTGACGTCTTTCCATCATTGTTGAATCTCCTCTTCTTGAAATGTCCACTCTTATTATCTTGGCCATGATTACCACCGAAGTGGTTACCATTTCTGGCATGTTGATTCCCTCCACGTTTATTGTCACCACTTCGATGACTGCTACCACTGGTATTATCATTTTTTCAACTGCTTTCTCTTTGTTGGGTTGACTCGTTATCGCTACTCAATAATCGAGCCCTATTCACAACATCTCGAATACAAAACACAGTTTATGAGAGATAAGGTATTGATTTATATCTCGGGTTTCAAACCTCTTAGAAACATTCGCGTCATTCTCTCCTCATTATCAACTAAGTGAGACGTAAACCGGGACAACTTAGCAAACTTAGCTTCGTACTGCGACACAGTCATATTGTTCTGCTCCAACTTGATGAACTCTACCTCTTTTATGTGACGAATACTTTCGGGAAAGTACTTGTCGTTGAATAATTCTTGGAACTTCTCCCAAGACATCTTCAGTGCGGCAGATTGGGTACGCTTTACTAATTCCCACTAGTAATCTGCCTCTCCTCGTAACATAAAGGTGGCAAAGGGAACCTTTTGCTCCTCGGAGCATCCCAAGACATCAAATATCTTGGTGATCTGCTTTATCCACACTTCCGCCTTAAGTATTTTTGGCTCTTTAATAAACTCCGGTTGTCCCAGCTCCTTGAACTGTTTAGCGGTAACCGTTCGAGAGTTTCCAGTGTTTGCACCTACATTTTGGACAAGAGTCTCTCTTGCCTGATGTTGCATGAATTGCAGAAAGCTCCTAAACATTTCGTCGTTCGCCATTTGGTCGGTGTTGTTGTTCACCTGAGGATTATTGCCTTCCTGATGCACATTATCCTGGGTGTTGATCTGTGGTGACTCAACGGTCTCCTGTGCTCCATTGCTATTCTCAACATTCTCGGATGTCATTTTCAAATACTGCCACAAAACAAGGGTTAATTGACATGTCACATATTATTCCTATACTCTGACCGACCAATTAAATACCAAATAAACTTAGGTAGGTCATACTAGAGAAGGAATTCCCCGTCTCTCCCCTCCTAGTTCTTGTCTCACATCTCAGCCATGGATCATATTGTAACACCCCCTTCCCGAAAAGGAAAGGGAGGTCACGTGCAAAGCACAACAAACCTCAAAATAAGTAAACAGAGCACTAAAAACTTCAAAATATGTAATAATGATATCCATCAATGCAGTACTAATTACAATTCTCCAACTAGAGTCACAATAATCAAAACTTAAAATTCGAACGACATAAACGGTCAAAGGAAACTCTCTCATCACACTAGCCCTGAATCACCCCTGCAAACTCATTGAAGAAAAAACACAAGATGAGCTAATTGCCCAAAGACGGATACTGAGATATACAAAAGATATACAACTGATATACGAAAACAACTGAGATAAAATACTGAACAAGGCATCAAGTGTAATTACGGACGAAAATATAATCTCCAAAGATCTGAATGAAATATATCTGAATCAACAAAATTGACGAAACCAATGATTTAATAAAGAAATAACGAATCAAGTAACTAACTTTCAATGAATTGAATCAACAGTAAATAAACAAAACTAATACAATAAAATAATAGTTGAAACAAATGGTCGGAGTTATTTCACACCTTAATGAGCTCAGAAATATACATTGCCACACAGGCAAGTCAAACTAATGCCACACAGGCAAGTCAAATGATGCCACACAGGCACATCAAAATAATGCCACACAGGCAAGTCAAAGTAATGCCACACAGGCAAATCAAAATAATGCCACATAGGCAAATCACACATTGGACCGCGAATCCAAATGTATGCAAATCGGATAGGTGTGTTTGGCACAACATCACCAATCCGCAGAATAGAAAACTAGGGTTAACCCATACGCCCCACAACAAAACATCAAATGACTCACTCCTCCCAAGAGCCCAAAGCGGAGACGCCTGTGGACTAATCACACCGCACACGGAAAGTGTCATGTCTCTCGTGTTAAGAAGACATGCCTGTGGTACCCCCACAGGTAGTTATAGCTCAGGTATACCCTACGGTATATTCTAACAAAAATATCATGTCACAACACATGCGACAAAATACCAACAAAAGGGTTCTATATGTACATGTTGAACCAAATCAAATTATAGTCACAAGATTTCAAAAAGAAGGTAGCAACATGTACCGCTCTACAATTATCAAAATAAATAGTACTAAACATGATAACCTAATTCAAAGAGTACAAATACGAGTCATATGTATCAACACTAAAATGAAACTAATATATTTATTTCACATGAACAATTATGTGAAATAATAACGAAATTCGAACAAGCGACAAACGAACAAATCAAATTTAACAAGAGTATCATTTGAAAGAGTACTAATAATCGTGCACGATACTTCCAAACCATTTATAAAGACACTCCACAAAATTTTACCCTCAATTGCCAACGATATCAAATACGAAACGTTATTCGCAACCTAAACATATTCATCTTAAATTAAAAACAATCCAAACTAATAATTCCAAAATAATTCATAATCTATTTAATATGCCTTTAATCATCGCCTTTTATCAATTATTAATACTCCAAAATTTATATTCCAAAAAAATATAACTCTTTAAATTCCCTCCATCCGAGCTAATTACACAAATTAACATAAATAAATTAATAATAATATATTAAATTCATAATTAATAATTTCCCTTTTCCATGATTATTATTATTATTATTATTATTATTATTATTATTATTATTATTATTAAATGACTTCAATGATGCAGATTATTATTATAACTCCGAAGCCATAGCCATTCCTATACATTAATCTATCAAGTAATTTATCAAGTATTACTAAATGAACTTAAAAAAAATAAAATGTCCAGAAACTTTTAAAAAAAAAAATAAGTTCAACCCGTTAGTGCATTCTATATATATATAAAAAATAATTATTATTTTTACACCCATTTGTGTCTTGGTAGGAGGAGAATAGGAATGAACCATGCACTTTTCAAAACTTTTATTATTTTACTCACATAAATGATTCCTTCCATGAATCTAATATTTTAATGACTTTGGACTCAATTCAAATATTAAACTATCAAATACATTCAACAGATATTCACATATATGATACTCAAGTACTCAACCACTACACATGCATCACTACCTATTAAAACTTACCAGGAAGAAAATAAAGAGATAGATTTCTCCAAAGCACAACGCAACAATCCTTCTTTTCTCTGTTTTTTTTCTGCCGTCTTACGCCCAATTCAGTTCGTATAAAATGGTTAGGTTTTCCTTATTAACTCTCCTACTTTAATAGGATTTAACTTTACACAAATATAAATTAGGCTCAATTATTTAAAAAGCCCAATTAAAATAATCTCTTACTTAGTATGGTCCATATAAATTAAGTTTAACTCAAACACAAGGAAAAGCCCAATTAAAATATTTAAAATAAAGATTTAATATTATTTATTTATTTTATTTTATTATTATTATTTTATTTTTAATTTTTTGGGTATTACATTACTTACCCCTTAAAAAGGATTTCGTCCCCGAAATCAAAAGAGTTACAAAGATTTACTTGAAATTAAAGATGTGAGGATACTCTTGTCGAATAGTCTCTTATGCCTCCCAAGTAGCTTCACGCTCTGGATAATTTTAAGAAAATTAAAATTAATATTTAATTATTAACAAAAATTTGGATCATTACACAAATCCCTAAGCTTTGATACCAACTGTGACGCCCCCAAAATAGGTATACATCACCCATCTTGAGTCGCCAAATACATGGTACAAAATTCAAATACAACTTAATTATACAACAAATGCGTAAAATACGACAAAACATAATCTAAGAGTTTTAATAAGAATATTGTCATCTAGACAATATCCACACTCAATGAAGTCCTCATTATATTTATTGTCACACTATTTTATTGAATAGTGAGGACTACTAAAAAACAACTATCTGGACCGATCAATCCGTTCTCCGACTCGCTAAGTCGGCTTATATTCTCATTTCAAGAGAACGGTGAAAGAAAGGGTGAGCTCAACTAGCCCAAGAAGAAATATTATGACTAAGATAATGCGAATAATTTATCGTTAACCTTCAACATGTTGTTAAACCGATAAAATATAATAAACATCAAGTTTAAGCTGCAAATTGAACAAGCAATCCATTAGAAGAGTCAGTAGAGAATAAAATCTACTATCTTCTATGATTTAAAAGGTTTTCATCACTTTTATCACGAGACTCAAATTTTAATAAATAAACCACATCATCCGCCTTTTCGACCAAGGATATTCATTAGTATCACGACCACAATTTATCCATGCACTACGGGCCAAGGATATTCGCGTATTCATTAATGGTCATGATTTTGCCAACAACTGTCCATCAATGCACTATGGCCCATGAGGACTTTTACCACATCATTTGTAACATTACGGTCATGATTATACCGAATAATCCCTGGTCATAATCATACCAAGTCCATCTATGCACTACATGCCATATATGACTTTCAACATATTATAAACATGAGGATGATGACAATGATATAAGAATTCAATAAAACAAGTTCAAGAATAAATCTTAAAGATTTATAATTTAATTTATCCAGAAATCAATAACGTCCAAATTGCCAACATGATACTATTTTGTGGAGTAAAATATAAGAATTCTTAGAAGAATATTTCCATGAAAAGATACTAGATGAAGCGCAAATATCCAGGATATTCTATTAATTTCGTGGAGTATAGAAGCCAAAACTTTAACCAACTGAGTATAATAGAATATATGAAACTGTAAATGGATTTTTGCCCGCCATGCGGTAATCCACGTAGACAGATCATTTCCACAATTTAATAAGCAATGAATACAAAGGATCATTCACCATGCATGCGCCACATAGACAGGTTATTCCAACAGAATAATAAAGAATGGAATAACAGAAGAATTCACTATGCATGCGATAGACCGCACAAACGGGTTACTTCAACAGAATAATAAAGAATAGAATAACAAAATAATTCATTAGGCATGCGATAGACCGCACAGACAAGTTATTCCAATAAAATAATAAAGAATGGAATAACAAAAGAATTCACCAGGCATGCGATACACCGCACAGACAGGTTATTCCAACAGAATAATAAAGAATGGAATAACAACCCTTACGAGTATTAAAAGAAAATAACTCTCTTTATGAATACGAAAGAAATAATACCCATTATCTTAGAAGAAACTGGATACTGGAATAGTGAGGTAGCAAACTTCTCTTCTTCTTTCTCTTTATAATAATTGCTCTTGTGAGACTTAGTGAATTGGTGAGAATGAAAGAAGAATGAGCTTCTATTTATAGGAAAATATAGTTTCGATAATCAGACGCGTTGGGGAAATTGAAATATTACAAAGATAATACCTTCCTCTTTTTCTTCATTTTTAATTTAGTCCTGCAGGTATTATCAAACTTGCACCCCCTCCCCTAATAGTAAAATAATGTGAATTAATAGTTCATTCATGTGACTTAATAGTATAATCATGTGAAAAAACTAATTACAGTATAGTACCTTCATCTATACCTCCATTTTTAATTTAGTCATGCAAGTATTATCAATCTTGACCACCTCCCCTAATATTACATGAATGTGAGTCAATAGTACACACATGTGAACAAATAGTTATAAGCATGTGAAATAATAGTAATTAATTGCTCATTTATCCGATTAATTACCCGATTGGTCAATATAACCTCCAGACATCAATTATTATCGATATAAATGTCGATTTCCACTAACACTAATAATCCCAACACAATGGAACTATCAATTTCATCTTTAATCAACACGAACTTATTCATCATTAATATTATAACTCACAATATTTAACAACCAGGTCGTTCCCAGGAAAGAGGGGGCTTTCCGATAAGGATTTCTCCTTATTGGCGCGCAATTAGGTGACCAAACCTCTCATTGACAGAACTTCTAGACATTGTCAATATTGCAAATAATAATATGAATAACTTTTTCGTCTCAATTATTGATTTAATAATAATAAATATTATGCAGATGATATTGTGACAATAATTGAATCAATAATATGAGAGATATGATGCAGAAATTACTGTAGTAATAATTGAGTATAACTGAGTGACTTCTCACGTAAGTATCAATAATCAATACCGTGTGCTACTATGCAACCACACGTATTACTTTACTTTTACCACCGGGTAGTTCAACAGTTTAACGGTAAAGCTTTCGCCATTATTTTTATAAAAAGATAATTCTGTCATTTTCTAACTACGACAATACTTCCAATATGGGGTCCACCAATGATTGTGCCGTCGTACGAATGTTCCCCGACCAATCGAATATTATATAACCACTTGCTTACTTTGCAAAATTTGTAAATAATACCCACACCTATAACATTATCTCATAAAAGTTGGGGTCTTACATGTTCCCTGGTAGTCCTGACTCCTTCGCTTCACTAGTCCTTCCACTGGATTTTGACATCATTCTCACATTTTCTGTTGGATTTCTTTTCCACTTTTGAAATAGCTGCTGGGTCATCCTTCTGTTGGGATTGATAGAAAAAGGAATAACAGCGACCAATAATATCAGCGACCGACATCATATGCGATCGCTGATCGGAATAATGGCGACCGACATCTGTGATCGTGATTTAATCCAGTCGCTATGTTATATCAGGGACCGCATGCGGTCGGTGAGTGGTTGCTAGCACAAATTTGCCTCCCAAAATTTGGCAGGAAATGTTGGTACGAAGGTTTTGTGCGACCACTTCTAATCAGTGACCGCATGCGGTCGCTGATAAGTCCTTGTCATTAAAAATTAGCGACCGCATGCGGTTACAGATGGTGATCGCTGATCAAACTTAATGTTATTAGTATCAGGTATTTGCTCGACACATCAAACAGAAGGAAAATGAAAGAGGGAGCTCAGAAATAGAGAGAAGAGGGAGAAAGAGGGGTGAAGAGAAGAAGGAGGTCGTCCACCGCAGCCGCCTGCCACCAGCTTGTGAACTCAACTGAGAATCAGGTAGGGTTTTTAATTTCAAGCTTGTATTTTTATTTTCGTGTTTTCAACCCCTTTAATTAATCCCTAAATTAAACTGTGTTTATTATTTGGGTAACCCCTTTAATCATTCTCTATGGAGTAGATGAATTTTGGTTATTAGAAAATTATATAATACCTAAATTATCTAGTGGACCTTAATGAAAGGCAAAATTTTTAGTTTTCTTTCATGGACTAGTATGAAGAACATCTATTTCTGTTAATGCTTTGGTTGTTGGAGTTGTGTGCTGAGAATTTTCATCTGTTTCTATTAATGCTTGGTTATTGATTTTTTGTTATGTGTGTGAGGTTATGTGTGGTATAATATAAGTGGGGTCTAATTTACCCACTGGTGATGTATAATTTACCCATTTTTTGTTAAAATGCTAATATAAGGGCTGTTATAGTGTCAAGGTATGCTAGCTGCAATTTAGAGTTTAAAACGATGTCTAATAGCTTACATATTAAAACTAATGCTTCAAGAATGCTTCTATGCTTAAGTGTAGTAGGTTTTAATATAACTTGTAAATCATGATGGATTCTATAGGAGCAAAATCAGTTCATTGTGACTGATACAAAGAGATGATTATGATTGGCTAATCATGCTTCTAATGATGCATACTAAAATTTGGTGTCTAAATGGCCAAACCTTGAATACTAAATATAGCAAGTCTAAAATAGCATTTTCAAGAGGGAAAATAACTCAAATTAAACAGGGTAGTCTGGACCTATTTGAAACAGGCCAGAATAGGCCATTATTTTGAGAGTTTGAATGGCTAGTTTAAAGGCTTTGTTGTAAACTATCAATGTGTAAACTGAGATATGTCATCCGGATGCAAGTTATACATGTGAAATGTTATGTAAATAACTAGTCCATGTCTATATGTTTCATAATCATGCTAACCTTGTGGGCCATGTTGCTAAACCATGTTCTTATGGAATATAACTTTTTACTGCTTTAATTTGCATTATTATATTGGGAATTTGTATATTTCTCTTGGTTTGTGTCTTGGGTGCCTAGAAATGACAATATATGCATACCTTCGTGTATGTGGCTAGTCCATATTATAGGGGAGACTTTGGAAATTTTTTTTTGTTGGTCGGGTAGTTGTGGACTCTTTAACTCTTGGCGTGAAGCCTTAGATGGTAGTAGTTTTCTTAAGAAGAAACATTTCAATGCATCTGATGTTTAACTACAACATGGTTGTAATTTGAGAAACAGAGACAACCTAAAATGAGTAGTTCTAATGTTTAACGAGCTAATCATATGATTGAGACTGCTCAATTTATATGTTTACTAGCTTGTATGCTCAAGTCATATGGTTACAAGTATGCTCTTAAGTCATATGCTTACAAGTATTCTTAAATGTTAATCATATGCTTATGTCGAAGCTCAAGTCATATGCTTACATGTATGTTTAAGGAGTATGCTTAAATGTTAATCATATGCTTACAAGCATGCTCAAGTCATATGTTTACAAGTATGCTTAAATCTTAATCATATGCATGCTTACAAGTATGCACAAGTCATATGGTTACAAGTATGCTCAAGTCATGTGTTAACATTTATATTGTTGTCTGTAGTAGGTACCGTGGTATCATAGACCTCTATTCAGACCGTAGTTGGATGGCACGACGACAGTCAAGTGCGCAGATAGGTGCTACAGCTGAATTTAGAGTTGGTTGCAAAGTGTTTTTGGAGTATGCGTATAGTCACCCAGAATGTATGAATGGTTAGTCGCAGATACGATGTCCATGTTTGAAGTGTAAGAATGTAAATTATATAGACAAAGACATGGTAAACTATCATTTACTTATTTCTGGGTTCATGAAAAATTATGAAGAATGCTGGTGGGCACATGGGCAGATAAGAGATGGTGGCATCACAGAAGTACATAATTCGGACAGTAGTACTCATCGTATGAATGAAATGGTTCATGATATTACAAGGCCAAATTTTGCTTGGGAACAAGGCAGAGAGCAACCTATGAATTCTGATGCCAAAGACTTCTTTAAGTTGTTAGACAAGGGTAGCGAGCCATTGTGGCATGGTTGCACCAAACACACTATATTGTCTGTAGTGGCGACATTACTTAACATCAAGGTTGATCACAACATGAGCCATGAGTGTTTTGACTCGCTCTTGAAGGCCATTAAGAGTATGTCTTTCGATGGTGAGAAATTACCTAGTAACTATTACTTTTGTAAGAAAATGGTGAAGAAGTTGGGTCTTGGATACCAAAAGATCGATGCATGTCCCAACGATTGCATGTTGTTTTATAAGGAAAATGAGCAGATGACAAGGTGTCACGTTTTGCGCCATGATCGCTTTTAGGTCTAATAAAGAGGGTGTGACTACACAAAATCAAGATACTGCTTAAGATTCTAAGGTATTTTCCAATAACACATCGGCTAAAAAGATTGTACATGTCTTCAAGAACAACTGAACATATGAGTTGGCATGCGAAATCTCCAGCTAAAGATGGAGAACTAAATTATCCTGCATATGGGCAGGCTTAGAAAGATTTCAACTTAGCACATCCTGGGTTTGCATTGGAACCAAGAAATGTGAGGTTTGGATTGTCCACCGATGGTTTCAATCCATTTGGCCACTCACCTGTTCCGTACTCATGTTGGCCTGTGATTGTTACTCCGTACAACTTGCCTCCTTGGATGTGTATGAAACAACCATACTTGTTTCTTTCACTCGTGGTTCCTGGTCCTAAGAGTCCTGGAAAGAACTTAGATGTTTACTTGAGACCTCTTATAGACGAGTTGAAGGTATTGTGGGAGGATGGAGTACAGACTAGGGATATTGCAATGAAAACAAATTTCAACCTTAGGGTAGCAGTTATATGGACTATAAGTGACTTCCCAGCTTATGGTATGTTAGTTGGATGGAGTACACACGGGAAGTTGGCTTGTCCGTATTGTATGGAGCATACAAAGTCTTTCAATCTATCAAAAGGTCGAAAGCCTTGCTGGTTTGACTGTCATCGTCGGTTTTTGCTGATAGATCACACATTTCGAAGAAATAGAGAACACTTCAGGAAAGGGAAAGTATACAATGATATTCCTGCACCGCGATTGTCGGGAACGGAGATGCGAGATCGTGTGATGAGATTGCCGGTCATCCCATTTGGTAAGATTAATGCCACAAACATAATCAATGGGTTTGGCGAATCTCATAACTGGGTTCGGAGAAGCATCTTTTGGGAATTACCTTACTGGTCTACAAATTTGATTCGTCATAATCTAGATGTGATGCATATTGAGAAGAATGTGTTCGACAATGTGTTTAACACCATGATGAATGTTACGGGGAAGGCAAGGATAATGATAAGGCACATTTGAACATGAAAGATATTTGTAAGCGTCATGGATTAGAACTTTATGAATCTCCTAATGGTAAGATTGTTAAATCGCATGCAAGGTACACATTATCCAAAAAATAAGTTGAAGATGGGTGCACATGGGTTAAGTCTCTAAAAATACCAGATGGATATGCGTCAAACATTGCAAGGTGTGTTACGGGTGGCAAATTGGAAGGGATGAAGAGTCATGACTGTCATGTGTTCATGGAGAGACTCATGTCTATAGCATTTCAGGATCTGCTTGATAAACCAATATGGGATGCTTTGACAGATCTTAGTCGTTTCTTCAAAGAATTATTTTCAAAAACATTAAATGAGAAGGACATGTCTGTACTTGAGAAGAACATCATAGAGATCACGTGTAAACTGGAAAAAATATTCCCACCTGGTTTTTTTGACTCCATGGAGCATTTGTAAATCACTACAAGAAAATGCTCTAACAGCGACCAACTATATCAGCGACGACAATTACGGTCGCAGATAGTATTATTAGCGACCAACATCAGCGACCACCCTTGAATATGGTCGCTAGCTTATTATAAGCGACCGAACCCAGTCGCTATTCGGTCGCTGGTACATTTTACCTCCAAAAAAATTGGCAAAAAATGTTGGCGCGCTAGTTGCTTGCAACCACTAACCATCAGCGACCGCATGCGGTCGCTGATACTTCCACATCATTAAAAAGTAGTGACCACATGCGGTCGCAGATGACGGTCGCTGATCTATTTCAATTAACCAATATCAGGCCATCACTCTCGACACAGCAGAAGAAAAAAAAAGGGAGAAAAGAAGATGGAGAAGAGGGAGAAGGGGTGGAAGAGAAGAGGGAGAAGAGGGGGAACTTCCGCCGCCACCATCACCACCACCTCAGCCGGCGCCACTTCCACTGCTGCCACTACTTCTATTCTCGTTGAAGAATACCTCAATTTTTCCTCTGGTAATGAACTTAAACTAACTGACAATATGTTCTTATAACCAAATCATTATTATTTCTGTTTAATTAACTTCAATTGATTATACCCCTCATTCTTTTTTTTGCTCATTTTTTCAATATCATTATTATTTATGTTTAAATAACTTTAATTGATTAAACCCCTCTTTTTCTTATTTTGCTCATTTTTTCAATTCATTAGTCGGATAATTTTGATCTTGATACACTTTGGCATACATAGGACTTGCGCATAATTGCATATTCATATAACGCTCATTATCGGGTTATATATTGGGTCTCTAATATCCTCGTGTTGAGAGCTTCTGACCTTTGTCTCCATTCGACATAGCCGCGTGTTTTTTTGAGATTCGGAGATTCTTGTTTTATGTATTTAGTGAATTTGTTTTATTTAGTGATTTGAACCACGACAATCAAGTTTTGGAATTTATACATTTGTTCTTCTAATTTTTTTTTAGTGAAAAATGATCCAATTGAAAAAAACAAAAAAAATAAATGTGCCCTGGATTAAAAAGGATTATCAAGCCATGCCGTTTAAATTGTAACTTTAAATTTAAATACTACTTGATTACACTTTTAAATACTAATTTCATTACCAATATAATGTAGTATTATGTACAATAAACATAAGAATTGAATGAAACATAAAGATCGAAACTAAAAACTTACAGATGGAATATACACAGATGAAGAAACTGCTATTATCAATTATAACCTTATCAATCGAGATCTTCCGAAAGATATCAAGGCATCTAGGGGCTCGAGTCCACGATGAGTTAGTCAAGAAGCGATGGCGGCAAAGATCGGGACAACATGGGGATGACGACAAGGTATAAAATCAATTTATTGTATATATTGTCGTAATATATACCAGTATCAACATAGTTACTATATTTGTAACTTGTTTTATTATTTTGTTAATTACAGGGTGATCAAGGAGGCGATGATGCTTGACGTACCTGCTTTAGTGTTGTTTTGTAGTTATTTGATAAGCTTGTACTTGTATATTCATTTTTTGGATGTCTGTATATTACTTAAACAATATTAGATTTGTTTATATTTATTCAATTCACATTGATTTTTAAAGGTTTATATAATTTATATACTAGTTTGGTGTATGTGTCGGTGGACGATGGATGTTTATATTGTTGTGCATGCTGTTTATATTGTTGTGTATGTGTGTTGGGATAAAGGTACAAAGCAGTCTGTGTTTTGGAAATTCTACAAAACAAAGAAAAAAGCGGGTTTTATTTTTTTTCAGATCGTGATCGATGCGATCACGATAGCAATCGCTTCGCTGACGTGGACCACGTCAACTTTGGCCCTAGACCATGCTGACTCATCTTAGCGATCAAATTTGTCATTTCGGTCGCTCATATCGGTCGCGGATATATCGGTCGCTAGTAGTGGTCGCTGATGTGCATCCCCAATGACTAGATTTTTGTCTTGACGACTATTAGTGATCGTAATGCAGTAGTCGATAGGCGATCGCCGATAAGCCTTTTTCTTGTAGTGAATCCATCTTCCCTATGAAGCTCGTGTTGGGGGTCCAGTTCAATATAGATGGATGTACTCTTTCGAGAGGGTGATGGGAAACCTTAAGAGGAAGGTGAAGAATAGAGCTTATGTCGAGGGGTCGATATGTGAGGCATACTTTTTCGATGAGATATCTACGTTTGTCTCAGTCTATTTTCTGAACGAAGTCTTGACAAAGGCCAATCGAGTATCGAGACATGATGATGGGGGAAATGTTGAACTAAATGGTCGGCTCTTTGTATTTGGTCTATTGGGTCGCGCTGCGCTTATGGAAAAGGGAAGCGCATATTCCTCTCTAAACAAGAATTACATGCTGCACATACTTACATTCTTCTCAACTGCGAGGAGATTGACGAATATGTGAGGTACACATGTAAACTTGATAATTTATCTCTTAACTTGAAATTTTATTCCAATATGTTAATGTTTATAACATTGTATAGATTGTATGATGACGAGTTAAAAGTGAAGCATCCCGATATAACTGATAAAGATATTCAAATCAATCGTAATAAAAAATTTGCACTTTGGCTAAAGGATAAAGTAAGTTCAATTTCTTAATATATATATATATATATATATATATATATATATATATACTCCATATTAACTATGACTTCATTTAATAAGATGGAGTTTTTGTAGGCTTTGACTGAGGGATCAACGATTCTGGCTAATGTACAAATCCTAGCTATGGGACCAAACATGGACCAAGTCAGCCGCAATGATTACAAAATAAAAGGTTGTGAATTTCATACAAAGGCATATGGGCGCGGTAAAAGAACAACGAACTCTAGAGTGTGTGTCCAAGGAGATTGTTACAATGAGCTTGGTCGTGCCTTTTATGGGGAGTTGGAGGAAATCGTAGAGTTATCGTACAAGGGCACGTATGGGGGTCATATTAACTTGTTCAAGTGTCGTTGGTTTGATTTAGAAAAAGGGATATGTGTTGACAGACATGGAATCATCGATATTGACCTCCATAAGTCTGCGTACTCCAACGAACCATTTGTTTTACCAACTCAAATAGTAGAAGTATACTACACTCCTAATCCTGTTAAGAAAAAAGGATAGACCGCCTAGAGATTGACAAGTTGTAATTCATACTCCCGCACGCAGTCGTGTAGAAGTAGTTGATGGGGAGATTTACCAAGAGCAGATGCTTCATAGTCAAACTATATTAAATGTGGAGGATGACAATGAAGTAATCCAGTTAGATGGTGGAGATGAACAAAATGAATTAGATCCTGAGTCAATACTTTTGTCAGATGATATTGATATTGAGGAGGAAGAGTTATTGACTGAATCTGACACTGAATCTGAAGTAGATGATGGTTATGAATCTGCAATACATATACAAGATGATTCTGAATCAGACATTGACACTTGAACTTCTCATGTATGTTTAACATTACATGTTTTTTATATCATTGTCATGTTTATGTACTTAACTATTTAAGTGCAATTTTCTGTCATTATTGTCATTTTATATTCATATATATACATGCATCTAATCAAATATAACTCATACCAACATCTTTATATCACTGTCATGTTTAAGTACTTTACTATTTAAATGCAATTTCCTGTCATTATTGTCATTTTATATAACTCATAATAACATCTTATAATTTGTAATATATAGATGGCTTCTGAAGCAGCACAGAAAAAACACGGCTTGGGTAGGGGGCCTAATCATGTGCCCAAGGCCCCTTCTAATCCGGATGATCGAATTCTTATTCAGATTCGTCCTCCTCTGAATAGCACGTACATCCCGCTCATTTATATATAAGCATTTTAGATTCCATTTATACAAGATATATAGAAATTATATGTAAATTGCTTTAATATATCTACTTATCGTTGATGTAAATTGTTGTATATTATAGTGATTTTTCAGATAATAAGATCGTCAAGTGCATATCACAACTGTGTTTACAGAATTGGCCTACACCTGTGATTACGTGGGCGACCACACCTATCGCCCACAAGGATGTTGTTTGGGCTGAATTTCAGGTATGTTTTTTTTAGTTATGAGAGATAATATAATATTTAAGGATAATTGTTTAGTAATGTTATTATTGTTGTTTTATTTGCAGAAGCGGTATAGATGGGAGGACGCGCAGGCTTCAGTGATACATACATTATTCTGGCAGAAGTGCGCCGTCCGCACCAAAGACAATTTGAACAATGAACGACAAAAAGCCCTTCACAATGCATCGATCGACCGTCCAGGCCAGGGAGAGAATTACATGCATGAGCATAGCCCTTGGTGGTGCACCCAGTCCATATGGGCTGAGATGTGCGACCAATGGAGAGATGAGAGCTGAGTGAAAAGATGAAATACTGCCGCCACCAACAGATCCTCGGGTGTACCCGATGACGAAAAGGCTAAAGGAACATACACGGGCGGCAGTATTTCATAGTTGCAGGATATCACTGCCAGGGTACGTATTTACAAGTTTGAATATGTTTACAATCATGAATTGTAGAATATATATCACATTTACATAGTAATATTGGAATATTTTTTGTCTAGGAGTCTCAGTCTCAAGGTCAGCCTATCCATTGGCTAGATGTGTATGTGGCCACCTGTGATGGTCTGCCTGATGCTATCCAGATAGCGGTAATAAGTTTTAACAACTTGATCTTGTTTATCAATGCTTACAAAATTTATTTTTAACTATTTAATTGTTAACATGATGACATGATACTTATAAGCGTTTATTGAATGAGCCTTATCATGAAGGCAATCCACGTCCGCCAATTGATCAAGAGTTGTGGGAGAGGGCGTCTATTATGAAGAAGAACTACATTAAAGGTCAAGGACAACGACGACGCCCATCCTTTAGTGGCTCAGGCAGCTCTTCTACCCAGTCTTCACAGTCATCGATTCATACAGCTGTTCATACTCCTGCTGACTGTGTGAGAGCTATATGTCGAGATCGCGATCTTCTAAAGATACTGGGCGGACATCTGGTAGCTCGGAATCCCGATGAGTTAGCTGATGCAGTGGCGGCAGCAGCAGCAACACAATATGGGGATGGCGACGAGGTAATCAATCTTATTTATTACAATCAAAGTAGTGACTTATATATATTGTTGTGTTTAAAAACAACTGTATATTTTTGTAACACCAGTATCAACATATATGTAAATTGTTCTATTATTTTGTTAATTACAGGGTGATCAAGATCAAGTAGAAACTAATTTGGATAATGATGCTTGATAACTGATTTAGTTGTAGTTATTTGAGAATCTTGTACTTTTATATTCATTCTTTGGATGTATGTATGTTACTTAAACATTAGATTTGTTTATATTTATTCAATTCATATTGATTTTTAAAGGTTTATATACTAGTTTAGTGTATGTGTCGGTATATGGATGATGGATGTTATATTATTGTGCATGTTTATATGTGTTGGGATAAAGTAGGTACAAAACAGGTACAGTTTTTTTGGGAATTCTGCAAAATAGGAAAGATCTGTGTCGACGTCAGGATTTTTGGGTGTCCCTTTCCGTTACTTGTTCTTTGCTGTTCTCATTTTAGGTGAGATTTGTTTGAAAAAACAAGTGAAAAAGGTCCGACATGTATAATGTCGACGATGGGACTGTAAAGAGTCGCCAGTTGGTTTTCTAAATGGTTGTACCAACACAACCAAGAAAAGGTTTGCACATTGACCCAGTGATGTGACACTGATATACGGGTCGGTGAAACCGAGATTCGTTTAGGGTCCGGGGACTTGGTTATGCGAGGGGAAGGTGTTAGGCACCCCCCGACATCCGTGTTACCACGGTGACCGCCTCTTTTCAAGAAACTATTATCTGAATGTGTGTGTGTATGTGGGTCAATGTGCTGTTATATGGAAGTTGTACGAGGCATCGTTCGAACCTATATACACAGGGTTTGAATTTATGTAAAAATTCAATTTTTAGCAAGATATGGCAGTGATGTTTTATAAAAGAGATTTTTCAAACCCTAATGCTCAATAGGAATTGAGACCTTTTACACTCCCATTTTTATTGAGTGATCGGCTGGATTGATTTTATTTGACGAATGCGAGGCATCCGTAAGAGAACAATATACAAAAATAATGCCGACTTCCTCGTGGGTATGGAAACCATCTGAGGAAATTGAGATAATCATTGAATAATTTACAAGTTGCTTACAATTTGAAAATGTCCATCACGGAACCGAATCTAGATCAATGGGATGAATCAGTGATCACATGATTCTAAAGCAAAGAATCTCGTAATTTATATGAAAGCAGTTAGCAGATATATATATATAAAAGTTGTAAATATATATATATACAGACACGATTACCAACCACGAAGCACCTCCATGGGGGATCAGAAATGTAAATAAAGCCGTAAGAGCGATCAACTACCACGAAGGAAACTCCTGGTAGGATATATATATATATATATATATAAGCATTAAACACACCGAATATAAAATTCAGGCTCATCGAACAGAGTTCAACCACAGTTCATATATATATAAGTATAAATATATATATATAAGCGAATAAATGCACCGGATATAAAATCGGGCTCGTCGTAGCGTAGTTCGACATTACGCTAATATATATATATATATATATATATATATATATATATATATATATATATATATATATATATTAAAGTAATAAATGCTCTGCATCAAAGTTCAGGCTCATCGAACAAAGTTCGACACACGATTCATATATATAAATGTATATATATAGAAAAAGCAAGTAAATGCTCGCATCGAGGTTCAGGCTCAATCAAGGCATAACTCGATAATGTTAGTCATATATATATATATAGATCGGAAGGAAACCACGGACCAAAGTCCAGGGCAAAAAGCAAGCAACACGACTCTCAGCGTGTAGAAGGGTGTGTGCAAAGATGAAGAGAAAGACTCTAAAAGTGTGTGTAGAAGGCTTACGGTGATCGCTAAAAAGGCTTCTATATCTTTATAGTGGGTAAACACCGGCTTTTGTGGGTACAAAAGAGGCTATATATGAGCTCACGTGTTTAAAAGTGGGAAAATACATCGTGATGGGCGAAAAGTGAAGCAAATTGTGGTGGTTTCCCCATCTTTTTCCTTAGAAAATTAGCACCCCAAGCACTCTATTTATAGGCATTTTTAGCAGTGGTGTACAGAGGCAACCCGGGTTGGCCGGGTTTGTTTGTCGGGTAAATCTCAAGGCACGTGCACTTAGGCAATCAGAATGTCCATTGGATTTTAGAAGTGAAATCCGCATCCGTTTGAGGTATCAGGACCTATTTCGGACCGCCATGGTTGTCGAGAGTTGTCACGATGGCATGGGATTAGAGTTTGTACGAAGTCATTGAAGATGGGACGATGCCCTCCGGTCTTCAAGCTTCAACTTTCATCCGTTACCCCGCACAATAGTCACTCGGGATTGGTTAGCCTGCGGGACATCGTTGCGTGAGAGACATGGCGTGGCATAGTGTTTGACGTGATGATGATGTTGCCCTCATTTGGTGTTATCACGGATTAAATTTGATAAAGCAGACGTTGCTCGACTTCATTTGAGATTGGATCGCCGCAATTGTTGAAGGTCCTCATTGTCATCTTTGAGGTGTGCATGTCTTCCGATGTTATTGCCGGGTTGGTGTGCGGTGTATCTCGTTGTGAGTCTTTGAGATTGGTGGTCACATTTGAAATAAGCATTTCGGGGATATCAAAAACCGCATTCCTTGGGGTTATCACCAAGGTTAGTGGCTATTCCCATGGTTGGGACTGAGACTGGATACCTCAGGGTTGTCTCCAAGATTAATCGGTCTTCTTCGGTGTGTGTTCCGGTATTTGTATCTATAGGTCTCGGGGTTATCTTCGAGGTTGGATTTGTTACTCCCAGATTGCGATCCGGGGTTGATGCTGAACTTCCGGTAGTATCTGGTATGGATTTGGATTGTCTTTTAGGGTTCTTTCTTAAAAGATGAATATGTCCTCCTGCAATGTTAGTAACAGTAGTACAGAAAATTTCGAGTGTCTACAGATGCCCCTCTTTATCATACTCATGCATGGTGATGCATGGGTAGGATAAAGAATCCTAGTCACTTGAAACGCAACAAGATGAACGTGGTACTATGGGTAGTAAAATGATGCAAATGTATGATGCATGTGTACGGGGTTGTAGCCCAACATGCTGGGGATGATTGCTGGATCCCTGTTGCTTCAACTGGGGATTGGCAATGCTGACCAGATTTGACGTGTAATCCGAATCTGTTAGGATGTTGATGTTGGAGTTATCACCAAATTCTTGTGTCTTTGATTATGACTTGATCCTGAAGATGTACCTCTTATGTGTAAGAGATCTGTGGGGATAAAGCTCGATCTGTTTGAGGATGTGTATAACATATTCCATCATCTATCCTCTTTGATGACGTTGACCTCTCCTGGTTAGTATCGCCAGAATATGTCAAGATCCTGTTTGATTTACTACCAACAACAAATGTTGTCAGGGGTGCCTGACCTTCGTTGACGTGTACTTCACCGACATGTGAATCAACGATTGAAAAATCTTGTGGGATATACTGTCAAGGTTGTTTGACCTTTGCTGACGTGTGAATCAGTGGCTGATTCTTTGTGAGTAGATTGTCAAGGTTTCTTGACCTTCGCTGTCGTGTAGATCAACGGAGCATTGCATTGTGACCCCCGCCGGGGATATGCTGGGGAAGATGAGCAATCGAGAATGAAATCCTCGAATAGCTCTATAGCCGTGATAGGTTTAATCGCTATCGGCCGAAATAACACCAAGGTTGCTTGACCTTCGTTGATATATGTGTCAACAGATTGAATGTACGTTGTAATCCCCTGCCCGGGCTTCACGTTGTAACCCCCGTCGGGGACCTACTGGGGACTCATGAGTACGTACGCAAATATCGAACAGTCCTCAATGCTTTGATGGGTTTACTTGCCATCGGATTGAAATAACATCAAGGCTACTTGACCTTCATTGATAGAAATGTCAACGGATGAACGTGCTGTAACCCCTACTGGGGATTTACGTTGTAACCCCCGTCGGGGATCTACGTAGTAACCCCCGTCGGGGAGATACGTAGGGTAATGACCTGGAGTTGGCGGCATCGGACCTGTATAAGGTATTTCCATATGTGATTTGTGCCAACTTGGATCATTGGTAGGGTGTACCTTGTATTTAGGTGACTACCAATGAGTGCTGTACAAATTCAAAGTCTCATCTGAGAAGACCAGGATTGTATGTAGTTCTGCTCAATCGCGTGGCGTTTTTATTCTTGATTTGACCTTTCTAGTCCTTAAGAATTTCGTTTCAACTCGAACTGGACCGAGCCGGAGGGGTGGGACCCACATAAGTGCCGAAGGTTACTTTCGCTGCTGCCAAGCAGGGCTCTGCGCCAATCGTGGATGATAAATTCCAGTAGATTGGTCACACAAGTCACTTTCAACTTGTTTTGCAAAGAGAAAACCGCGAGCCATCTTCAGATCTGCTGAGTTCGGGCTGCTTTCTACAAATTCTGTCACCGTTCAAGTGTTTTACACTATCCTGGTAACATATGCATGTATTTTTTCCAGTTTCTATCCGTTGGATTGTGAGTTATCGCACGAAATGCATCTAAACACATAGTAGTGATTATGTATGCACAAACGACGTGATAAAAAATATTCAACATAGTAAATATTAGTATTAAACCATGCTGAACATAATGATGTGAAAAAATTTGACTTTTGAGGGCGGTCAAATTGGCACCTTTTTCCGCTATTTTTGTCCTATTTGAGGTCCAATGAGCAAAAGGTAGAAAGGCAAAGTACTCCTAGCATTGAGGTTGGCCTTATGCATGATGATTTTGATTTGTTATGCATTATATTATGTATATGACTTGGGGCGGGTGTGTGCTCTTGAATGGCCACCTAGACATGCCTATGTGCATGTGGATAGTCCTATTTTCAAAGGACTATGGCAAAAATTTTCCAAATGTAGGCATTGGGTAGTCATGCATTCTAACTCTATTATATGTTAAAGTAAATGCATGCATGCATATAGTCATGAAATGCATTTTAGAAAGCTCCGTGTAAGGAAATACCACACCTTTCTCGAGGTGATTTGGAGACTTGTTGTCTCAGATATTATGGATCCAGATCACTAGAAAGCGATTCTTACAGACCGCTTCTCAAGCGGCGTCTGACGGAGGGCTTATGAAGTGCCTCGTCCTTGTTCTGTCAGACAGCCTCGCCGGTTGGTGGAGGCCGTGATACGTCCTGTCCAGGTAGATGTTCCAGACGTTGAGGATGAGGAGGCGGATATTCCGATTAAGGACCCCGCTCCTGTTGCACATTTCCCTCGCAGGGAGCTTCCGAACATTCAGGTGGCAAACCCAGAGTTGCTGGGTGATTTGGACAGACATCCATCGATGTATTTGCATGCTAACAAGGTATGGCGTTAGACTTTGATCTTCCTTCTTTCCTATTGATTATGATTTAAAGGGTTTTGATATTGATCTGGATTTCATGTAGGTTCCTAGTTTTACGACCGAGGGAATCGTTCAAGATTCACTCCATGTACCAAAGCGCCTTCATCCCCGACTATAGAGCAGTAGTGCATGAGTGGGGATTTGGGGTTTTTCTCCATCCTTCCCCGTCATTGTCCTCGGGGTTACCTCGTGGCATTGTCTCGAGCGATGGTTTCATCAGACTCAGTCACTCCACCTGCTGGATTACGAGGTGATGATGACGCCTATGGATTGGCGATTTATCACAGGTATGGAGTTTGGAGGGGAGCCAGTGCCTTGCATGGCGAATATCACCCCTACTGCCGTCCGATCCTTACTAGGAGTTCCGGCGGAGGCACTCAAAGGCAGGACTGTTCGTTTAGGTCCTTAGAGCGTAGATGCTATGAGCGGGCTATTGAGTGAGCCCATGCCTGATGATGTCAGGATCAGGGATCGCGTTTTGCGGCAATTGTTCTTGATGATCATTCGAAGCTGCTTCATAGCAGACAACTCTTCCACGGTATCATTCGCTTTGGTCAGCGCCACACGCGATGTGGACCGTATTGGAGAGTACGATTGGGGCTCTTACACCTTTGCCTATTTCCTCCGGGGCATGCGCGTGCGCTCACTGTGGTTTTAACCGAGGCTTGGCTAGATTTTACCCATTTCTGCTGGTGAGTATTTCTCTTGTCTTTTCCCATTCATAGGTTAAGAGTGTTTACTGATAGCAGATGTTTTGCCATTGTGTTGACAGTTTTGGGCCTAAGAGAGGCTCCCATGTTTGCGTCCTGTGAGTGTGTTAGGTTTAGATACCTATCCACGAGGATGACGATGGCACCATTCTATTTTTGCTCGGAGGTCCCTCAGATGTCGAGGGATTCACTCACCGCCAGATGCTGTTTGGAGTTCTTGTACGGTACAATTATATGGATTCCCTATTCAGGGGAGCATTTTGTGACGCCCCCAAAATTAGGTATACATCACCCATCTTGGGTCACCAGATACATGGTACAAAATTCAAATACAACTTACTAATACAACTGTCGTGTACAATACGACGAAACATAAACTATGAGTTTGAATTCAAATATTGTCTACTAGAGATTATACAAACTCAAAAGGAGTCCTCATTACAATTATTATCACACTATTTCACGAGAATAGTGAGGACTACTAATGCTATCCCTCGGACCATCACTCCGATTCCCCGACTCGCCCTAGCTATATTTTCATTTCAAGAGAACAAAGGAAAGAAAGGGTGAGCTCAACTAGCCCAAAGAAGAAATATTATGACTAAGATAATGCGTAATAAATTATCATTAGTCTCCAACAATGTTAAACCGATAAAATATAATAGACATCAAGTTTAATCAGAATGAACAAGCAATCCATTAAAAGAGTCAAGTAGAAAATAAAATCTACTATTTTTATGATTTAAAAGGTTTTTCATCACTTTTATCGTTGGGACTCAAACTTAATAAATAATCCACATCATCGAATCACCCCCCGCATCACTGACCAAGGATATTCTTTAGTATCACGATCATAATTATCCATGCACTACGGGCCAAGAATATTTATGTATTCATTAATGGTCATGATCATGCCAACAATCGTCCATCAATGCACTACGGCCAATGAGAACTTTTACCACATCATTTGTAACATTACAATCATGATTACAACCGAATAATCCTCGGTCATAATCATACCAAGTCCATCTATGCACTACAAAAGCCACAGATGACTTTCAACAAAATATAAACATGAGGATGATGACAATGATATAAGAATTCAATAAAACAAGTTCAATAATTATTTTATCCGTAAATTATTAACGTCAAATTATCAACATGATAATCGCTTTGTAGAGTAAAATTCAAGAATGCTCGGAAGAATATTTCCATGAAAAGATCTTTGGATGAAGCGCAAATATCAAGAATATTCCACTAATTTCATGGAGTATAGAAGTCAAAACTTTAACCAACCGAGTATAATAAGGAATGGAATAACAAAAGAAATCACCGGTATGCGATATATACTTGACATGTGAGTTATTCCAATGTAATAATAATTAACGGAACGTGTCCCGCCAGAAACGCATACGATGAGGATATTCCAATGGAATAATAAAGGCGGAATCAGTCCGGCCAGAAACGCATCTGAAGATATATTCCAACGAGTAATAATACTGACGGAATCAGTCCCACAGTAAACGCATGCATACATGATATTCCAACAGAATAATAAAGAGCGGAATCAGTCCTACAGTAAAAACACGTATACATGATATTCCAAATGTAATAATAAAGACGGAATAATAGAAGAATGTTACCAAGTATAGGGTAGACCGCGTATACAGGTTATTCCAACAGAATAATAAGAAATGGAATAACAACAGTTCTCTTTATGAATAAGAAAGAATAACACCCCTTACCGTAAAAGAACTGAATATAAGAGTAGTTAAGTAGCAGAAAACTTTTCTTCTTTCTCTCTATAATTTTCTCTCTCTAGAGTTTCAGTGAATTCATAAGAAATAATGAAGGAATGAGCTTCTATTTATAGGAGAATGGAAAGACACTGTGTTAGGAATACAAATTATCGGATGACAATTTTGATAACTCAAGATGCAATTTTGTCAAACCTCCAACCAATAAGAATAAAGCAAAAATAATAATACATATAACCCACACAATTTGTCAATCAACTAACCAATAAGCATAATAATACACACACACACACACACACACACACACACATATATATATATATATACCTTTTATAAAACAACATCATTTTCCCACCATTTCCCACTCACATAATATTATATTATGTATATACACACACACCACAACTTTATATACATAAATTCCTCCCCTATAATGTGATTCTCTCCCACCCCATTTTCAAAATTAGTTTTTTCACATATGGGCCCCACATGTGGGCCCCACTTTTAAATAATTTTCTACCGATTATTTTGAAAAATGGATAAATGGGGGTCCATAAAATAAGCAAAACTTCATAAAAATCACCATAATAATTTTAACAACATTTATCACTTTTATTATAATTCACAATATTAATCGACTGTGTCGCTCCTGTGAAAGAGGGGCTTTTCAATAAGGATTTCTCTATCAGGCAAGTGCAATTAGGTGACCAAACCTCTCCTCGATGTAACTTCTAGACATCGTTAATATTGCAAATAATAATATTAATAATTTGTCGTCTCAATTATTGATTTTAACAATATAATAAATATCGACAATAATTGAATCAAATAACGTGAGATACTTATGCAACAATTACTATAGCAATAATTGAACAAAACCGAATGACTTCTCACGTAAGCATTAATAATCAATACCGGTGCTACTATGCAACCACGCCAGACATCGTATTTTTTACTACCGAAAGTAGTTCAACAAAGATCAACCAGTAAAACTTCCGCCGTTATTTTCATAAAGATATTTTTGTCGTTTTCTCCATTCGACAATAATTACATTGTAAGGTCCACCAATGATCGCCATTTATCTAATATTCCTGCTAAAACGAATATTCCCCGAACCAATCGAATATAATATAACAACTTGCATACTATGCAAAATTTATAAATATTACCCACAACTATAACATTATATCAATTTCACTCCATAATATTCAAAAATAATATTTATAAAAAATTCATCTTTATTCAAAAAGTTGGGGTTTTACACATTTGACCATCGGCTTTGAGGATGGACACTCGACTGGAGTCGAGTATTTGGTTTCCACCAGGAGATTTCCTCTCTTCACAAATGGAGGCCGGGAGCTCTATTTAGAGAAGCGTCTTTATTAGGAGCACCACGGGGGAGATCCAGATATCGATCTTGCCTCCCGCCTAACATCATCATTGGCTCAGATCACGATCACCGTCACCGATATCCCATCGTTAGGGTTGACGGCTTTGCATTATCGTAGGGCCCATGTACTCAAGAGCGTTCGGCGTTGGTGGTTCCTTCAAGACTATTGGAGCCCGATCCGCGCCACACAGTTTATGGGGGACATGGTTCCAGGATCTTTGATGATGACGGATTGGGTAGCTTGTGTCCGAGCTCCGACTCATATGACCCAGATTGATAGTTTGACCCGGCAGTTGGACCAGGCACATGTATTTATTTGGCATTTGGGCAGAGATCCAGCAGAGGCGGAGTCATTTGTTCCTTCATTTCGGTGCCGCCCCTCGACGACGACCCATTTGGTTTTTTCCAGCAGATCCTCCTCTTTATAGGCCCGACATCCCCGGTGGATAGAGATCCGGTGACTCGGGAGGAGTTACATCAGGTGGACAGGATTGAGGACGTGGACATCGAGACCCTGGTCTTCTTCTGATGTATATTCTCGTTATATCTTTTGATAGGCCTCTGTTAGATATTGGGTGGTTGTTCCCCATTCTCGCTATATCTTTTGATAGGCCTCTGTTAGTAGTAGGGCGGTTGTGCCCCATTTCCCTGTATTTGTAGCTGTACAGAGCTGATGTATTAGATGATGATATATTTAGGAATGTATGCACCGTTTTTCATTCCCTATATCATATTGCCATTCATTATCTATTATGCATGTATTATGTTATGCATATGTATATATGTCCAGAGATATTCGGCATTGACCTGGATGGTCTTATGACACGGCTACATATGAGATGTCTTCTTGACGAGTTAGTAGTATAGATCATACCCCACCGTTAGTGGTGGCATTAGGTATCATGATCATGATGCGATAGCATGTCACCACCGAGACATGCAGGGGTGATTGTAGATCATTCTTTGCTGACATACCATGACCCTTTTGGCATTTCGAGGTTCTGCAGGATTTGTAGGCGGGATGCTTTAGAGCATTGGCTACACGATAGGCGGTATTCCATTTTGGCACCCATGAGTTGACTCCTACTGCGGAGGAGTATGCACGTTTTGCGATGTTTGCCCTTAAAGCGGACCTTGCGTGCATCTAGCTTTGGGAGACATGAGTAGAGCGATTCATGACTCTCACGAGATTGAGGTGCGAGTAGTAAAGGATGATGGTGACATCCGCCACGTGATCTCTCGGTGTTTTTCGTATAATGATTTTGGCGCGGAGGATGGCTATTCACGACATTCCGGGGATTTCACCGCGTCGGAGGATCATTGGCGTTTGGCCAGAGTTAATGTACTGATGCTATGTGTACTGTCATATGTGTACATACCGCGGTATATGGATGAGATAGATATAGGCGTTATCATGGCCGTGAGAGCTCTCAGGGAGGGTTGTACTATTGTGCCTATGATTGTAGCAGAGACTCTGCGGTCAGCATCCTACTGCTGTACTTACCCGTCAGGCGTGTTCACTGGGAGTTCGGTCATGATGTATGTGTGGTTTATGTCACACTTGCGACCGGTTGGTACCCTTAGACGGCATGGGTATTGCTTCTCCCATGATGTGGCTATGTCATACTCCTTTCAGCCATCGGAGTGTATAAATGCTCTGTCCTGGTCCGTATTTTTGGCAGATATCAGAGATCCATTTAGCATATTGTTGTGCTCGGGGCTTTGCTCACCATACATCTTCATTACTCATGCTCCGGGCATGGATTTCCTCCCTCTGGTTGGCTTGAGGGGCGTGACTACTTATCACCCATTGGTCGTGATGTCATGATTCGACCGGTTCGAGATTTTCATCCTTTCGATGGGGCGATAGGTCAACGTTGACTTCTCGATATCTCGTGAGAGAGGCCCGATCCCGTGTGTATGCTTGTTGGGATCGGCGTGAGATAGCTTCTTTTTACATCGATTATCCGGTTATTCTGCGAGTATTTCGCATGGATGGAGACAAAGATTTTATAATTTGCTGGCGATGTCTAGTAATCTTGGATATTGAGTCGAGACGATGTCACGAGAGCCCATGGAGGACATTGATACCTACATCGAGGAGGAGACCGCTGCTGGGTTGCCATCATTTCTTTCGGATTCTCCTAGTACCAGTACTTTTGTGATTGACACTCGACCACGATACTTAGAAGCGAGTCTTCATCGATGACCTTTGAGAGAGACCAGATTTGATCTATGATGTCATTGCTCTTGATGTGAGGGGCGCCGCTCTATTGGAGAGGCGAGGCATTAGATCGCGAGAGATCTGCATTTGTTGTTGAAGCGGGATGAGGCTATATCGACCCGAGAGATGCGGTGATAGTTGAGCGGGATAGTGCTATATCTGCGGGATGCGGCCATCATAGAATAACTGCGATGGAGGTCCCTTACCTTTGGCATGATTGCGAGAGATGAGCGTATATATTGATGATCATATAGTCACCATGCAGATGGCTCTGAGATCTTTTGGGTCGTGTGGATATTCTCATACGAGAGAGACCACATCTTACGCCTCCGTCTTACGAGAGGGGCGCCATGTTGGGCTTGTTAGCTCGCATATATCACGACTTGTAGATGAGCTTGTATTTACCTACAGACTAAGCTTAGCCATTTTGTCATGTCTGATTTACATTGTATATATATCAAATGACATTATATATGACAAGGAAATATATTTTGGATCACTTCCCTTTTAGATATGCCTTCTTTATTTGCTTGATATTTTTTCTTTGCTTGAGGGCTTGTGATCTTGATGTGATACGAATTCCTCTGGGTGGATGGACATTGAGTTGTCTCTGGATAGTTTAGAATGGATCATCGATCTATGTGTATCCCTACCATCTTTGGTGTCTTGGGACTTATTTCCGAATGGAAATGTGGAGAGGAGTGTGGCTTTCCTCTCGAGATTGACCGCACCACGGATGGTGCTTGATACTTCTATTTAGGAGAAGCCTAGTTAATTCCACCTCTTATGGATTGGTGTTGCTCTTCAAGGTATGGCCATGACTTAGATGGTGTGAATCTCCTATTTGGGAGGAGTTGAGGGTAATTCCATCCTTTGATGCGAAGCCAATGAAATGTAGTGGATTGAAGGATGATCCCGTATCAAGTTGACAAGGGTTTGTGTTTTGGTAGGGGTGAGACCGCACCATGAATGGCTGCCTACGTACTCCTATTGAAGAGGAGATCAGGTCTGCGTAGTTGAACTTGGTGTAAGAGGTTCAACGATATATATGGCTGAAATGGTGTAGGAATGTTTTTGGTTGTTTTTGTTTTTATAAGGAGAAGAGGGTAGAAATGTTTTTGTTGTTTTTGTTTTATTGCGACCGGGCCATATGAAATGGTTGCCTCGTACTCTATTGAAGAGGAGATCGGTCGGCGTAGATTCGCCCCTCGGGAGAGAAGAAAAGCGTAATCCCATGTGCGAGGTAGAGAGCGCGGGAGGAGAAAGTTTAATCCTAGGTTGAGGATAAAGCGTAGGTATGAGAAGTTTGATCCCGGTAAGGGTAGCCAAGCTGCAAAGCATGAGAGGTTCAATCAGCGGTGGGATGACCTGAATTGTATGGTATGAAAAGGAGAAAGCCAGTGCTGTGGCGGCTTGAGAAGTATACGTTTCCACGAGGGGCAAAGTGTAGATAAGTTGTATGTGGTAAAGGGTTAAAGAACCGGAATTTGGTGACTGATGATGATGCACCGAGGTGTTTCTTTGGTTACTTGCCGGACATAATACCGTTTCACGGTGTGCGAGTTGATGAGTTTGGAAATTCATCGTAGTCCATTTCTTGCAATCTGAGGCGCCTCTGTCGATACTTCCTTGACAATAAATGGGCCTTCCGGTTAGGGAGCGAATTTTCCTTTAGCTTTGATCTTGGTTGTCGAGAATCTTCTTCAAAACCAAGTCATGTTGTTTTAAGCTGCTAGTAGCCGGACTTTTTTGTTGTAGGATCGGCGATCCTTTCTTGATATAATGACCATGGAAGATAAGCAGCGGTTCGCCTTTCGTCTATTAGAGACAATTGGTGATACTATCTTGTACCCATTGGTCTTCATCCGGTGGCGTCGATCAACACTCTGAGAGGATTCCATCTCAACTTCTATGGGGAACCTTTGCTTCCATCCCATAGGTTAAAGCGTGGGGTTGCCCCGGTTGAAGTGCGCATTGAGGTTACGTAGGCTATGAGTCGGAGGCAATAAGTCGGGGCCAATCTTTGTGGTTGGCGGACATCTTTTGCATAATCTTCTTGATGTTTTTTTGTTGTTAGCTTCAACAACACCGTTCATCTTGGACGATAGATAGTGAGTTAAGATGTTTGATGTGGAATTTCTTTGCATAATTCCTCCATCATTTTGTTGTTGAGGTTTTGGCATTGTCGACACAATCACCTCTGGTTGTCCATATCGACAAATGACATTGTTTACGATGAAAGCAATGATGACTTCTTTAGTGACCACAGGGAAGGAGGTGCTTCTACCCACTTGGTGAAGTAGTCGATCATGGTGAAGATAAATCGGTGACCATTCTTGGCTTTAGGCTCGATGGGCGATAGCGTCCATTCCCACATTGAGAAGGGCCAAGGTGAACTCATATTGTGGAGTTCCGTGGAGGCGTGTATAGCATTCCATGAATTTGGCTTGATAGCATCTTTTGGCGTGGTCGTTGCAATCGACTTTGAGGATAGTGATAATGTCGATCACGAGGACTTTCTTGACAAGGAGGGGAGCCACTCATGTGGGGCCCACAGACTCCGCCATGGATTTCATCCATAAGCCTTTGGGCTTGATCTTTGTCTAAACATCGAGGAGACCTAATCCTGCATCTCTTTTGTAGGCGCATCTCCACTCGAGATAGAATTTCATAGCAAGTCGATGGATCGCCTTTTCTCGGTCGGGCTCGCCTCGGTGGTGTAGATCCATCTCGTAGATATTCCTTGATATCTTGATACCAAGGATGATGGATGGGAGGTAGCTCATCGATACTTCTCAACGTAATTCCCATAATTTGGGGCCTTGTGCGGGGAAATTGTGGCGCTTTCGGCGAGTGTTCCTTATATCGATATCTCTGCGAATCAAGAGAGGCCAAAAGTTGCTAATGCGTCGCAAAGTCATTCTATTACGAGGAATGTGTAGAAAGGAGATTTCTTGAACTCAAAGCCATCTTCAAAACTGCTTGGATGGTAAGGCGGCAAATGTAGTTCCTTGGTTTGATAGATTTCGGTGGTTTATCGATTACCAACTCCGAATCTCAAAGGCGATTCTTGCGCGATGCCCATTGAGCGGGCAAGTTTTAGCCCCATGAGGCGACCTTCATACTCAACCGTATTGTTGGTCTTTGACAAGCTGTAATTTGGCGGCAGCGGGATCTGCTCCCCGTACGAGATACTAGAAGCTGCTCGGCTCGAGAACCTTCCATATTAATGAGCTCCATCAAAATACATCTTCCATGATTTGGCGCGTATCGTCTTGATGGTGTTCTTTGCTTTGTCATTACTCCTTCATCGAGGAAATATGTTTCAAGGGTTTGAAATCCCACGAAGGTGCGGCGACCCGGTTGATCGCGATTCCTTGACCTTTGATGGACTTTTGAGTCACATATCGATGTCAATTGTTGTAGGATCATTTGCCATACAGACGGATGATGACAATTTAACATGGGTTTGTTGAACACGTACTTGAGAGGATCCACGTGGGATATGAGATGGGTTGTGTGACCATGGAGGTAATGTTGTAACCTCATGGAAGCCCATGCTAAAAGCACAACACGTCTTTTTCGATCGAGTGTACTTGTGTTCCTTCTTCTTTGAACCTTTTCTTTGAGGTAATAGATAGCTCGTTCTTGGCCTCTATCGTCCTTACGTCGATGCATGCGACCCATGGCATTGTCACTTATGGGCGGTACATAAGCAGGGAACATCATCCACAGGTGGCACCAAAATGGGAGCTTTGACTATTTGTTTCTTGATTGTAAGGAAGGCCTTACGACACTCATCATTCCATTTCATGGAGGAGTTCTTCCTTAATAGTTTGAAGATTGGCTCACGAGGTTCTTTGTGAGTTGGGAGATAAACACTGCTTAATGAAGTTGATTCTTCCCAAAAATCCCGTATTTCTTCTCTACATCGAGGAATGGGCATTTCGGTGATGGCTTGGATTTTGGCGGGATCGACTCAATCCTTTGTGGTGACTAGAAATCCTAGCAACTTGCGATTTAACGTAAAAGCGCGCCATTGGATTCAACTTCAAGTTGTACTTTACATGACTTTGTTGAACAACTTTTAAGATGGTACATATGGTCATCCTCCTTAGGGACTTGACAATGATGTCATCCACGTAGATCTCGATCTCTTTATGCATTAAGTCGTGGAAAAGAGCCATCATAGCTCGTTGATAGGTAGCTCCGGCATTGATGAGGCCGAATGACAACCGTCTATAGCAAAAAGTTCCCCAAGGAGTGATGAAAGCAGTTTTCTCACGATCTTCCTCGGCAACCATGATCGATGGTACCCCCATAAAGCAATCAGCAAAGGAGTACATGTCGTATTGCGCAGTATTGTCAATGAGAATGTGGATAAATGGCACGGGAAAGCTATCTTTTAAGCAAGCTTTGTTCAAGTCCCGGTAATCCCATGAAACTCGCACCTTCCCTCCAGGTTAAGGCACGGGTACAATGTTGGATATCCACTCAGGATATGTAGACACCATTATGATGCCAGCTTGAAATTGTTTCACAATTTCTTCTTTCACCTTTAAACTCCACTCAGGTTTGATCGCTTTGAGTTTACCTTGGTGGCTTAAATCCCTCTTTAATGGGAAGGCGATGAAGGACAATGTCAGTGGATAAACCCACCATGTCTTCATGAGACCATGCAAACACATCCTGGAATTGGGTTAATAGCGTAACCATATCATTAGTTGGTTTGGGGTAAAGTGCGAACCAATCTGGATTAACTTAGGGCTTTCTAAGGTTAGAGATTGAAAGAAGTGGTTTGATCAAGGTTGGGTTTGGGTTTGTCTTTGACCCATTCTGAATTTTTGGAGGCACCTCGATGTCATCTGTATATCCATCAAATTTGAATTCATCTCTACATCAAAAGTACAATCCACTGTGTAGAAGAGCGCCGTGTCGGCAAATCTGCAGAGCACATTTAAATTGAGTCTGAAACAAAATATGCTTTCACTTAGTATATATGAAAGCGTGTTTGATCATACACGGTGTTAGCATATCTTGGCAAAATAAAGCTACTAATCTTGTCTGAGAAAAGTAGCGGTTATTATATCTCTGAGGAGAAAGAGTTTTTACTTGCGCTTTACCCTTGACGACCAATGCGAGGAATCTTTGTTCCAATTGAGCGAAAGCAAAATGCGGGTGGACCGCATGATGATGGAGGATTGTCATCATCCTCCCTGTATCGAATGATGGCCATTACATACAGGCGATCATCGTGCAGGGTATGTATCTGTTGGTATGTTCATCATGAGCGATGATGCGTATCACGGACATCATCCGTATAGCGTCTTGTTTGATTCTTCGTTCCTCTTCTTCCTTTTGGGATTTGGAACAAAGACTTCTTTCCCCTTCACGTGCGGCTTGGGACATAACATAGCCATTACATTGGTTTGGCACCTTCTGGGAGGTTGTGCGGACTCAGATTTTGAAGGCGAAGCTAAAGCGCCACATGGTTGAAGTGAAGGAATCTGCTTTGATGCTTATGAGGATTTCTGTGACTAGAGTGGCGAGAATAGCCTAGTCCGGTGGTTCCGACTTTTGCTTGGTTAATCGAATGGGGTACTTGATACCTGGCAATCTTTACCCTGACCCTTGTTGTCGACTTATGACCTAACGACATCATTTCTTGAGTGGTGACATCACCTCGGCGAAATCTGGGGTTGGCGGTGGCGTTCAACAACATGGTATTGGATATTGCTTATTTCAAAGTATGAAAACTAATTGGCTCAACATCCTCATTGGCATTGATGAGCGGCATGTCCCGTCTTTGAGGAATCTCGGTTCGGCGTTATTGTGACGAGCTATTGTTGATGATGTATTTCAAGCTGTTGATGAAGAGTGGAGGGGCCTTTGCCATATGAATCCATGGTCGTCCCGAGGGCGGGTTGTATCCGAGTCTATCTTGAGTACATGGAAGATCGCGAGAATGTGTGAGGACCAATTTTGATTGGCGGCTCAATTACTCCGTAGGAGAGTTCTGGCGGGCTCCATCAAAAGCTTTGATGATAGTATGGCTACTCGAATTCGGTTGAGATTGATATTCATCTTCACCAAGGTAGCGTATGGGCGGATATTAGGAGAGGAACCTCCATCTATTAAGACTCGACTACCATATAGGAGGAGGACAAAGGCCGCAATATGCAATGGTTTGCAATGGCCGGTCCCTTGGCGGTATGTCATCATCGATGAAGGATATCACATTGTTGTTGAAAATGTGATCAACCATATGTTGAAACTTTTCCGTATCCGCGATGTCGGGAGATAGGCTTCTTCAAAACCTTTAACAAGACCTTAGGTGATTCTCGGAAGTTAGGACCAAGTCAAAATTGATATTTGTTGTGGAGCTTCTTTCAAGCTTAAACCCCGTAGTAGCTTCATTATGACCCCGTAGCGGAGGAATTTTTCAATCTTCTCCATGGGTATTTTCCCTTTGATTTGGTGGTAGACTTCATCACCCGATGGGGAGATCGATGGATTTTCCTTCAACAACTGCGGCGGTTGTATGTGAGGTGGATCCTTCACCTTCTCCATAATTCCACGGAACCCTTGTGAAGCTAACAATAGGATATTGTGCTCTCTGCGGCAAATTGATTGGCTCGGGGCGGCCACTTTCAAAGGATTGTTTCCTCCTTGAGTTGAATTGTTGGCGTTGTGAGTAAGGTATTAATCCCATCGGTTTGAGTGGATATGGCTGCTACCACACTTTTCCACTTGGTAGGGCTGCATTCTCACTTACTTGCGTAACATAGTGTCGTAAATATCGCTAGGCCTTGAGGACACCTTGTCGATTAGATTTTGAATAAGGTGGCGGAGTGCCCAACATTCTTCTGTCTTTGTGACCATGAGGCGGGAGTGATATTGACATACTCCATCGAGTTGTACGTCCCGAGCAGGGGGTTGATTGGGGGTAGAAGGGGCGATCCTTCCTTCATTGATTAACATATGAAGGATTTCCTCCATAGGTTGGCCCAAATAGGTGAATTCCCTTTTGTTGGCGAAATTCCGACGGGCTTTGGCATTTGCTCTCTTTGTCACTTTGTCTTCCAGCATTTCATTTTTTGAAAGTGGCGAAGGAATATTCATGACAATAGGTAGGAGGCTGGCATGCTCTGGTGATTAATGGCGAGTCACTTGATCTTTGATAAGTCACCGATTCATGATTATTCAATTTGTTTGCGAGAGAGCTTTGATCTTTCGTTCCATTGTGAATTGGAACTTGGCATAGTCCCATCTATCATCACCGTCTTTGATGGTGCAGGAGGAATCTGGTGAAATTGGAACTCATCCATTGCTCCGATTAATCATGTTGACCTCTTCTTCTTTGTGTTGAGGAAGAGGGTTATCTTGAACATGAAAGGTTGATCGGGTTTGGTGACTCTGATCTCCCCGTTGTCTATTAGGTCTGGATCTTGTGTTTCAAGGCCCAACAATCTGAGTATCATGTCCGGTGCCCGGCATGATAAGCACATTTCTAGCGACATTGAAACCCCGTCCATTAGAAATTTGTTTGGTGGAAGAAGATCGTAATTTTCTCTTGTGTTGTCGGAAGATTAAGAATGTTCTCGAGGGTATCCCTAAGGGTGTAAACACTCGAGGGCGTTTGACTTCTCCACCTTTTGGTATTGGAGGGTTTGTGTATTTGTCTTTGGAAAGGGAGTGTAGTTTCTCCTTTGAATAGGCATGTTTTGATTGCCTTTTTGCCCCTGTAGTATCGAGGAAACATCTTCCTCTTTCTTTTTATGGACCCTCAGAAGTTGTTCCCATAATTTCAGATTGGATGTGATCATAATGACTTTGAGTCTTGACTAGGTCTTGAATCTTTCTTGACTTCAATCCCATCTCGACCATCTCCCCATGCTTGACCATTTGAGAAAATGGTTTGCCGATCTTGGCTAAAACTCTCTCATAGAAGGAGCTTCTTGTATATCTATGAAAGTCATGACCATTTACGATTACATCATGGAAGGACTAACTTTGGCGGCCAGGCGTCTCCACCTCTGAGCATACTCTCTGAAAGATTCGTTAAATTTGTTTCTTGATCTTGGTAATTTGATCTGGATCAGGAGCCATCGAGTTTGAAAAGCTGTATTGAGTGAGGAAGGCATGTGCTAGCTCTTCCCGACTATGGATTTTGGAGTTGTCTAATCTCTTGTGTACCATGAGCAGGCTTTCTCGGTTAGACTCTTTTTGGAACAATTGCATTACGAGTTTTCATCCTCTGCATAGGATCCAAGTTCTCAATAAATACTTTTAAATGTGTATAAGGATCTCTAACCCGTCGTATTTTTCAAAGTCGGGAGTTTTAAATTTTTACGGGTAATGAACACGGGAAAAATACACAGATCGACATATGAAACACTCCGTGTGTTCCAATTCCTTTTGATAGCGTGAAGGTCTCTTCCATTTGGAGGACTTTCTTTTTGATGTCACCGGTATGCGGATCTCGGTGGGATGGGTGACATCATGAATTTTTGTTGGTCGTATCATTTGTGGTTCGAGGTATGGTAATGGTTGGATTCCTCCTTGTGTGGAGGATTGACATGTCTGGGTATTTTACGACCTGTGTGGTGGTGTAATTCTTTTAGTAGAACGACCAAATCTATAATTTGTTTGCTTAATCCGTCGAATTCTTTGCGAGAAAGCTGGATTAAGTTCGATCTGGTCGGATAATGACATGATTGATTTGTAGGCTGTTGCCTTTTTGGATTTTGAGCGGGTAGTAGGTCAGATTGATTCCTATGAAAGACTTGCATAGTTTAGTCTTTTAGGGAATGTATATAATAACATGCTATGTGATGTGTCCATTTTAGGAATTTTATATCTGCTAATGGGTGTCATTTGTTTATAGCATGTTAATATGTATGTGTACACATTTCTTCATATTTCTCATTACATGGAGATAGATATGGAATGAAATTACAAGTAATTGTGTTTACAAGTAATTGAAATGAGAGCATGAAGAGACTTTCCTCGCTTTGGGTTTATCGGTGACCTATCTTAGGTTACTCTCATGGCTTTTTTGGCATGAAGGTTCCCAAATCATCGCAATCTACTTGGCGGGAAGTTAATCCGGTCTTTCAATTTGGGCGAATTTGGGTGGTGCCTTTTCTGAGCCTCGGAGAATTAGTCTTCTCACGAGTCCGATAATCAAACAACGAGTGGGATAGCCTCTGGTGGAGGGACCACACAACATACATTCACATACATCGCGTCTCTCCGTATGAAAATGATGACATGTGCGAAGCACTAATATCCTGGCGATTATGGTGCGAAGCACTAGCATCCTAGTAGTTATGGTGCGAAGCACTAAAGTGCAATAAGGAAATGCATTCGTACACATTCATCAAATGTAAATGCAACATCCACACACAAGCGGATAATAATTTTGAAAAGATTGTAATAGCGGCTTAAGTCCTCTTCTTTGGAGTCCCAATGAGTCGCCACTGTCGGCGTCGGGATTTTTGGGTGTCCTTTCAGTTACTTGTTCTTTGGTGTTCTCATTTTAGGTGAGATTTGTTTGAAAAAACAAGTGAAAAAGGTCCGACATGTATAATGTAAATGATGGGAATATGATAAGAGTGCATGAGTTGGTTTTTAAATGGTTGTACCAACCACAATGAGAAAAGGTTTGCACATTGACCCGGTGATGTGACAGCGATATCTGGTCGGTGAAAGCAGAGATTCGTTTAGGGTCAGGGGACTTGGTTATCTTGCGGGGAAGGTGTTAGGCCCCCAGACATCCGTGTTACCACGGTGACCGCCTCTTTTCAAGAAACTATTATCTGTGTGTGTGTGTGTGTGTGTGGTTGATGTCTTTGTTATATGGAAGTTGTGCGAGGCCTCGTTAGAACCTATATACACAAAGGTTTGAATTTATGTAAAAATTCAGTTTTTAGCAAGATATGGCGGTGATGTTTTATAAAAGAGGTTTTCAAACCACGATGCTCAATAGGAATTGAGACCTTTTACACTCCCATTTTATTAAGTGATCAATTTGGATTGATTTTATTTGGCCGGATGCGAGGCATCATCAAAAAAATAATATACAAAAATAATGCCGACTTCCTCGTGGGTATGGAAACCATCGAGGAAATTGAGGACACATGAGAATAATTTACAAATTGCTTACAATTTGAAAATGTCCATCAGAGAACCGAATCTAGATCGATGGGATGAATCTGTGATCACATGATTCTAGGCGCTGAGAATCTTTGCAATTTGTATGAAAGCGATGGCAATATATATATATATATATATATATATATATATAAATATATATATCTGAGACATGATCACCAACCACGAAGCACCTCCATGGGGATCGAAATGTAAATAAAAGTCGTAAAAGCGATCAAGCGCCACGAAGGAAACTCGGCGGGGCGAAAAATAATATAAATATATATATATATATATATATATATATATATATATATATATATATATATATATATATATATAAAGCATGCACGGATGTAAAATCGGGCTCATCGAGCGAGTTCGACCACAGTTCATATATATATATATATATATATATATATATATATATATAAGCGAATAAATGCATAGGATATAAAATCGGGCTCATCGAGCGAGTTTGACAGTTAATATATATATATATATATATATATATATATATATATATATATATATATATATATATATATATATATATAAGCGATAAGCGCTCAGGCCGAGGAAATCTAGGCTCATCGAACAAAGTTCGACACACAGATTAATATATATAAATATATATATATATATATATAAAGCAAAGCGCTCATATATATATATAAAACAAGTCAGGCTCAATCGAGGCATAACTTCGATAATGTTAGTCAATATATATATATATATATATATATATATATATATATATATATATATATATATATATATAATGGAATGAAACCACGGATAGAAGTCAAGGGCAAAAAGCAAACAACACGACTCTCAGCGTGTAGAAGGGTGTGTGCAAAGATGAAGAAAAAAGACTAAAAAGTGTGAGAAGGCTTACGGTGGTTGCTAAAAAAGGCTTCTATATCTTTATAGTGGGTAAACACTGGCTTTTGTGGGTACAAAAGAGGCTATATATGAGCTCACAGGTGTTTAAAAGTGGGAAAATACACTGTATGGGCGAGTGCGGAGCAAATTGTGCAGGGTTTCCCCGTCTTTTTTCCTTAGAAAATCAGCACCCCAAGCCCTCTATTTATAGGCATTTTAGTAGCTTGGTGTACCTACTGTGGTGAGCAGCAGTGTACAGAGAAGGCAACGGGGTTGGCCGGGTTTGTCGGGTCAGGTCAGGTCTCGAAATCGTGCACTCGAGCCTTTGTAATGTCCACTCGAATTTTTAGAAGTGCAATCAAGGGCATCCGTTTGAGGTATCTGAGGACCTATTTTGGACCGCCGTTGTCGAGAGTTATGCGATGGCATGGGATTAGAGTTTGTCTGAAGTCATTGAAGATGGGGCGATGCCCTCCGGTCTTCAAGCTTCAACTTTCATCCGTTACCCTTTGATAGTCACTCGGGATTGGTTAGCCTTGTGGGACATCGTTTGCGTAGAGGCGTGATGTGGCATCGTGTTTTGTGAGATAGCGATGTTGCCCCTCACCGGTGTTATCATGCGGATGAAATTTGTCAAGAGACGTTACTCGAGACTTATTTGAGATTGAATTTACTTGCAATTGTTGAAGGTCCTCATTGTCATCTTTGAGGTGTACTGTCTTCCGATGTTATTCTTAGGGTTGGTGCGGTGTATCTCGTTGTGGCGTTGAGATTGAAGTTGGTCGCATTTGAAACAAGCATTTCGGGGTTATCATGCAAAGCTGCATTCCTTGGGGTTATCACCAAGGTTGGTGGCTATTCCATGGTTGGGGCGAGGCTGGATACCTCGGGGTTATCTCAAGAGATTAATCGGTCTTCTCAGATTTGTGTGTGTTCGGTTATTGTATCTCTGAGGCCTCGGGGTTATCTCAGGGGTTGAAATCGTTACTCAGAAAATTTTGCGATCCGGGGTTGATCTTGAACTTAGGTAGTATCCGGTATGGATTTGGATTGTCTTCGGGGTTCTCTCTTAAAAAGGCGAATCATCCTCGACTAGATGTATATTAGGCTCTGTGAAAGGGCATCATAGGTAGATAGGAGAATAGTTGATTGTAGTTGGATCTTCTATATCAATCCTAGCCCGCTATAATAATCTCAATTTTGTCATTCTCTTCTTCTTCTCTATCTTCATCTGAAGTTTCCACTACATCAATCATCTCCACCTCTCTTCTTTGTTCTTCTGCTTTCTCCATCTCCATAGCTTCAACCCTCTCCATATCTTCAGTTTTAGAAGCTAAGATCTCTTGAGGGACTGCGGGTGGTTCATGATGATCTCTTGGCAATTCCTCCTCAGCTACAACCTTTTCTGACATAGGAACTTCGTGAGGTTCCCCTTCAATTCGATCATCCAACTGAACTTCAAGCAACTCCCCCTCAGTTGGAGCATTTTCTAGTGTACGGACTTCAGGAAGCTCCCCCTCAACTCGAGCTGTATTCTCATTACTTGCTTTGGGTAGCCCTTTTTCAGTAGTTATTCTCCCGTCTTCCTCATTTAACACTCCTTCATTGACAATAATGTATTTCTTGACAAGTTTTCTCTTTGTCTTCCTAGGCTGAGCCATAGCCTCAGTGCTTTCTTCAGCTTCAGCTCTGAGAGTTTGATCAGGCTGAGAAGCTATTGCAGCATCCTCTTCTGGAGTGGTGTCAAGTCTGGACTCTACGGTAGTGACTCTACGATCGAAGAGAAAGAAGACTTCTTTGACTTATGGCTGCGTTTATCCTTCTTAAGCAGCTAAGAGATGGTAGCTCTATCTTCATCTTCTTCTTCGTCAGACTGCTATTCTTTCCCTTTCATTTTATTAAGAGTTTTAGTGCCTGAACTCCCTTGAGGCGTGTCAGTGGTTGATCCTTGAGGCTCCTCTATTTTCTGATTCTTCATCTTCCTCTTGTCCTTGATTTTTCTAACCAAAGCAATGGGTTCTTTTTTATTTATTTCTTCTTCTTCTTCATCAGTTTCCTTCATAATTGACATGTTCCCTGGTAGTCCTGACTCCTTCGCTTCACCAGTCCTTCCACTGGATTTAGACATCATTCTGACATTTTCTGCTGGATTTCTTTTCCAGTTTTGAAATAGCTGCTGGGTCATTCTTCTGTTGGGATTGATAGATTCCCTTCATTATCCCCAATTTTTTCACCTAGTGCTAATTGCAAGATAATGGTTATAAACCGCCCGTAGAGTATCTTTCTAGAGCTCTTTGATTTCTTTGAACTGAGTATCCATTTCCCAATCCAATCGATAAGTAGGTCCCCATAGTTGAGTTGAACCCCAAAGCAGATTGTTGTCATGAGCTTAAGTTGTAATTCATTCACAGAGTCATGGCTAGAGCTCTTACAATATATGATATTTCCCAACAATGTCAGCCAAAAACTCATACCTTTGGGGAAACTCTTTCTTCTTGTACCCCTTGATGGTCTGAAACTTTTTATGATGCATCTTCTTCAGCCCTTCATGAAAGTCGATGACCTCCATAGATAGAAGTCCTTTTGATTTGAAACCTAGGGCTAGGTTTATATCTTCAACTTTGAGTTTAATTTGCTCGCCCTTGACCCTTGTGGTAATAACATCGTTCTCAGAAGCTCCATTTCTGCAGAACTCTTTTACCAGCTTAAGGTAGATCCATGTGTTGGTGCCCAGAGCTTCTTCAGGACCAACTTTCTTTAAATGAGACAGAATTTTGTGGAATTGAGGGTCGGTTGTCTTGAACTCGTAGAAGCAGAGTCGGTAACCAGTGATAACATTTGAAGCCGCCATTGATTTCCTTACATTTAGGTTGGTTGAGCGTTTCAGAAAGCTAGGGTTTCTGCTTGTAGAGAGAGAGAGAGGAATAAGCTTTTTGAACTTTTGAGATGAATGTTCAAAAAGACATTTCAAACTGTACTTTTAACTTCCCTCCTCTCGATCTTCATAGTGGGGCATGTGTTAAGTCCTGCTTGGCTCCATGATTTTAACTGATGTGGAAAATACTGATCTGCCCTTAGCTCCCTCTGAGCTAGTGTATCCTTTAGGATGACTACGATCGTCGAGGTTGCACTACAATCGTTGAGGTTACACTACGATCGTTGAGATAGCACTACAATCGTTGAGGTTGCACTGCGATCGTTGAGTTCACTGCTGAATCTGCTCTACGAACGTTGTCTGCATTGGTCCTTGTGATGAACTTTGACTTAGCATTCCTTCCGGGTTAAGGTAGCTTAGGAAGAGCCAACCTCTTAGAATGAACTAAGGATCTGGTTTGTCCTAGAGGCGCTTGACAAAGGGATTGCTTGGATTTGTTGGGAGTGTTGTCATTACAGGATACTTCTTTGTCATGTCGAGGCAGCTCTTCGATCGTGGTCCTTCATGTCAAGGCAGCTCTACGATCGTGGACTTTTTTTTATTTATCTGTACAATTTTGAACATAGCCTTTATATCTGCATGGTTAGCATAAACTAGAGCATAGATTTTATGGTTGTAGATTTAACATGCCTAACTCACTTATCAATTTATTAAATCTGGATTTATCTAGAGGCTTTGTAAAGACATCAGCAAATTGATTTTCAGTAGGAATGTATTGTAAAGATATGGTTCCATTTTGAACATGATCCGTAATAAAATGATATCTTATTTCTATATGTGACAGGATGGTGTGTTATTACTATCGCACTTGTGTTATCACAATGTACATGTATAGATTTGAAATCCCCATAGTCTGCTAGCTGATTTTTCATCCATAAGATTTGAGCACAACAGCTGCCAGCAACAATGTATTCAGCTTCTGCTGTTGAGGTAGATACTGAGTTTTGTTTCTTGCTAAACCAGGACATAAGTCTGTTTTCTAGAAACTGATAGGTGACACTGGTACTTTTTCTATCTATTTTGTAACCTATAAAATCAGCATCTGTATATCCTGTCAGTTAAAAGGAGGACTCCTTGGGATACCAAAGTCCCAGTGAGGTGTGCCTTTGAGATACCTAAAAAAAATTCTTTTTACAGAAGTTAAGTGTGATTCCTTAGGATTAGCTTAAAATCTAGCACATATGCATGTTGCAAATATTATGTCTGATCTACTGGCAGATAGGTATAGAAGAGAGCCTATCATACCTCTGTATTGAGTTATATCAATACTTTTACCTTTTTCATCTTTGTCAAGCTTGGTTGCTAGAGCAATTGGTGTTTTCATGGGAGAGGCTGATTCCATGCCATACTTTTTAAGTAAGTTTTTAATGTACTTGGCTTGGTTTATGAAGATTCCTTCATCAGTCTGCTTTAATTGCAATCCAAGGAAGAAATTCAGCTCACCCACCATGTTCATTTCGAACTTGTTCTGCATAAGCTTGGAAAATCTCTTAAATAATTTTTCATCAGTAGAGCCAAAGATAATGTCATCAACATATATTTGAACTAGTAAGACTTTGTCTTTATGCTTTTTAAGAAATAATGTGATATCTACTCTAACTCTAGTGAAACCATTTTCAATAAGAAAGTTAGTTAATGTTTCATAGCATGCTCTAGGTGCTTGTTTAAGACCATATAAGGCTTTGTCTAATCTATAAACATAATTAGAAAGAGTTGGATTGATGAAACCTGGAGGTTGCTCCACATATACTTCTTCTTAAAGTTCACCGTTCAGGAATGCACTTTTGACATCCATTTGAAAGACTTTGAATTTCGTGTGGGAAGTAAAGGTAAAGAATATTCTGATGGCTTCTAATCTGGCAACAGGCGCAAAGGTCTCGTCGTAGTCAATGCCTTCTTCTTGAGAGTAACCTTTGGCTATCAGTCTTGCATTATTCCTTGTTATTACTCCATCTTCATCCATCTTGTTTCTGAAGACCCACTTGGTGCCAATGACTAGATGGCTTCTTGGTCTTGGAACTAATCTCCATACTTTTTTTCTTTTAAACTGATTTAGTTCTTCTTACATGGCTTCTATCCAACTAGAGTCTTCCATTACATCTTCTATCTTCTTGGGTTTTATTTGTGACATAAAGCTTAGATATAAACACTCATTCTGAGTGGCAGCTCTTGTTTTGACCCTTGCATTTGGATCTCTAATGATTAGGTCTTGAGTGTGATCTTTTGCCCATCTGTTTCCTGTTGGAACATCAATCCTGATGGCTACTTGTCTGAGATCTTCAAGATCAATTTCTGCTTCTTGATGCGGGGGTTCTTTGTCTTTTGTAGTTCTCTCTACAATCTCCTCTCCTTGCTCGACGATTTCATTTTCTGGGACTACGATCATGGTGTTGAGCTCGATGACCTCGTTTGTAGTGTCTGAATTGTCATTCGTAGTTTCTTGAGACACTATTTTTTCCAAGTCTGTTTCATTGAAGATGATGTGAATTGAGACTTCAACACTCAACGTCTTCTTGTTGAACACTCTATAAGCCATATTATTTGTGGCATATCCGAGAAAGATTCCTTCGTCTGACTTGGGTTTGAATTTTGTCAGATACTATTTTCCATTGTTGAGAATATAACATGCACAACCAAATACATGAAAATAGCTGACACTTGACTTTCTTCCTTTCCACAGTTCGTAGGAGTCTTCTTGAACGTAGAGTACACAAGAGATATGTTCTGAGTGTAGCATGAAGTGTTGACAGCTTCTACCCAGAAGTATTCAGGCAGACGAGCTGCTAGTAGTAGAGTTCTTCCAGCCTCTATCAACGTTCTGTTCTTTCTCTCAGCTACTCCATTTTACTGAGGAGTTTGTTGAGCTGAGAAGTTGTGACTGATGCCATTTTCTGTGCAGAACTAGTCCATCTCAGAGAAGTCGAATTCTCTGCCATGATCACTCCTTATAGCCTTGATTTTCTCCACTGTCTCGTTCATCACCAGTATGAAAATCTTGATTAGTTGGGAGCTTGTTTCATCTTTTGAGTTTAGAAAGAACACCCATGTGAATCTAGTGTAGTCATCCACTACGACCAATGAGTATCTCTTCCCTCCAAGGCTTGTTATTGGAATTGGTCCAAATAAATCCATGTGAAGTAACTATAGAGGCTTGTCAATTGAGTTGACAATTTTGCTCTTGAATGAGCTTCTAGTCTGTTTTCCAAGCTGACAGGCATTGCATGGCCTTTCTTTGACGAAGCTGAACTTGGGTAAGCCTGCTACTAGATCCTTGGAGGCCAATTTTGACATGCTTTTGAAGTCGAGATGAGACAGTCTTCTATGCCATAACCAGCTCATTTCTTCAGATGCTTTAGCCAGAAAGCATATTGTCTCGTCCCAGCTCAGTTGACCAAGATTAACAGTGTAGACACTTTTTTGTGTAATTTGATTGCATGATCGCGCTATATACAAACGTAATAGTGGTATCAGAGTCTAACTTTGTGTTAATTATCGATTTTGATGATTCCATGTATGTATGATATGCGGTTTGATCGAATTTTTGGGAAATATTTTTCCTGTTCGTCATGACACGCGGCAATTCTTGCAAATCTGCCTCGATTCATTTTTGAGCGCAATTGCTTATAACCGAAAAAGTTTTACGACTAGCAATAAGATCTGCGCCATTTTCAAAGCAGTATTTCAAACGCAATTGCTACTTTAAACCGGAAAAAGGTTTTCAAGGCTAGCAAGTAGCCTACTACTGTATCCCAAGTTGTTTTCATGAAATTTACCCGACATCTGATTCTGAAAATTTATTTTTTTAGTATTTATTTTTAATTAAGCTAAAATGTTTATTTTGAATTGGAATATGATTAAAATAAATTTTTTATATTAACTTAGAATTGGATTCCACATTTGTTTGAATAAAATAGTTTATTCAAAAGTTATATATTAACTTGGAATTGGATTCTACGTTTGTTTGAATAAAAGAGTGTATTCAAAAGTTGTATATAAACTTGGAATTGGATTCCACGTTCGCTTGAATAAAAGAGTTAATTCACATATGGAATAGAATTCCATGTTTCTTAGAATAAAGGAGTTTATTCACATATGAAATATGATTCCATGTTTCCTAAAATTAAAGATGTTTAATTTTGATATGGAATAGATTCAACATATTTTATTTTTCCAGCAATTTTAAGTTAAAATAAAAAAGTTTATTTTGTACTTGAAATTGGATTCCTTATTAATTAAAATAAAGGAGTTTATTTTGATTTGAAATTTTGATTAAAATAAAGGAGTTTAATTTTATTCAAAATTGGATAAAATAAAATAATTTTTTTTTTATTATGATTTAAATTTGGATTAAAATAAAGGAGTTTATTTTTATCTCAAAATTGAATTTTAATAAATTTGAAATTGTCCATTAAATTGATATCGATGCATATATGGAATGGATTTATTATTCATGAGATCAATGTTATTTATTGATGCGTATGATTATGTGTATGATAAAAAATGGGATTGATTATGGAATATTGACCAATGTGATTGAATTTTATTTTAGTTGGATGCATGAATGTATGCATTTTATTAAATGGAGTCTGCGTACATCGTCTTCTCTAATTTTTCTTAATGCAAATTCTATCTCCCTCATATGTACTTCCCCTTAACTGCTGATCAAGATTTCTATTTATTTTAAATAGTTTTGTAATAGGAATGAATAGTTAGAATTAATTTTGAAGAATTTGAGATCAAGGAGCAAGGAGCCCTTGAAGACCCATTTGTAATGGATCTCAGGTTTAAATGTAATAGTTATATTTAAATTTAATTCTTGCAGCCTATGTTTGACCTCTTGGTTCACTTGGTGGCTCTAGTGAACCAAACTAGAATAAAGTCCATAATCAATCCGGATAGAATATAGTATTCTATATGTATGCTTATCTTATATATATATATATATATATATATATATATATATATATATATATATATATACAATAAAACCCTATTTAGGAATACACTATATAAGAATAACCTCTACAATATTATAAAAAAATTTGGTCCCAATTTGGGCCAGTTATAAATGGGAATAACCTCTAAATTATAATATGTTATATACTTTTTAAGTCCCATATTAAGAAATTATACCTCTATATAGTAATATATATATATATGAGAGAGAGAGAGAGACAATATTAATTTTAAAAGACTACATTTTCTATGAAAGACTACATTTTCCTATAAAGGACTACATTTCCTATAAAAGACCACATTTTCCTATAAAAGACTACTTTGCATAAATATTTTTTGAATAACAATTATTAGGGAGTTCTTATTGATATTTTTGTTCAAGTGGATATTTTTGGGTGTTCGAAAAATATTTTGTACCAATACCTCTTTTTAGTAATAACCTCTCAATTAGAATACAAATAGTTTTGTCCCAAGTCTACTCCTAAATAGAAGTTTTACTGTATATATTATATTATGCAAACATGCTTCGCATGTTAATTAATATGACGCGTATATATATATATATGTGTGTGTGTGTGTGTGTGTGTGTGTGTGTGTGTGTCGCGCTAAACAAGATGAGACAAATTAATAACAAACCCCTCAAATATTTTATATTAAGTCCTAAGCGTTCAAAGATATTTGAAATATCGAACGTCGCCTTCTAGCATGATAAAAATAATATAGTATCAATGTAACGCCCCCAAAATAGGTATACACAACCCATTCTGAGCCGTCAAAAATAACACTACTGACAACTTCATTTATACAACTGTCATGCAAAATACGACGACACATGTACTGTGAGTTTCAATACAAATATTGTAACGTATATAATACGACAATATTCATACTCAAATTATTACAATGCCATATAAAGTATAGCAGCAAATATTTCAAGTCTCCAAAGGAACACAAGAAGATTTATGTCCTCCCCATTCCAATGGAGTGCATTTTTGACGCATCCAAATTCGAGTTTGCCTCACCCTATTGTTGTTCACCAAAATTAAATATTAAATGATGTATAAATATGTCACACACATTTAAAGTTCTCAGTACAATTAATGCCACACCATTTCATAATTTGATTAGGATTGCGACTAATTCGAAACACCACTTTATACCTATGTTCTCTCTGCTAGTCCCATTTACACTTTTATTACCTGAAAAGAGTGGTGAAGTAAAAGGGTGAGTATAAATAGCCCAATAAAGAATATCATGACTTAAAATAATTACATTTCAATAGCCTTCATCAATAATAAATCAGAGATTTAGAACATATGGTTGATTATATAAGTTTTCAACCATAATAGCAGTGAAATCAACAATCCATTAGAAGAGTCAAGTAGAATATAATGTCTACTATCTCATCTAAATTAAAAGTCCATTGTTAATATTTCATTCATGTAATACTCATCAACAGTTCTTTGTTTTACCCAAGACAAAGAGAACTCTCATCACCTATCTTCACCTGAACCACCAAAGATTATAGTTAAATTCACAATTCATATTTATAATTAGGTAAATCAACGGTCCATCTTTGCAATACGAGCCTAAGACATACAACTGTAAAACCAATAACGCTGAGACTCAGGTCAATAAATAATCCACATCATTTGTAATATTACAGGTCATGATTATACCGAATAATCCATGGTCATAATCATACTAATCAACTGTCCATCTTTGCACGTAAGCCAAAGAGGATTTTGTTTATCATCAATTTTATCACTGAGACTCAGATCAATAAATAATTCACATCATTTGTAACATTACTGGTCATGATTATACCAAATAATCCTTGGACATAATCTTACCAATCAACTGTCCATCTTTGCACGTAAGCCAAAGAGGATTTTGTGTATCATCAATTTTATCGCTGAGACTCAGCTCAATAAATAATCTACATCATTTGTAACATTACAGGTCATGATTATACCGAATAATCCCTGGCCATAATCATACCAATCAACTGTCCATTGCACGTAAGCCAAAGATATACAACTGTAAAACCAATAATCAACAATCCATCTTTGCACGCAAGCCAAAGAGGATTTTTTTTACCACATCATTTTTCTGTAAAATAAATAATCTACATCAGTGAATTATTCATGCACTATGGGCCAATGATATTCGTTAGTATCATATCCATGAATTATTCATGCACAACGGGCCAATGATATTCATTACTATTATAACCACGAATTATACATGCACTACGGATCAAAGATGACTTTCATCACAATATAAGCATGAGGATGATGACAATGTTGTATATAATGAATGGACAGAAATAGTTAGAATAATAAGATAAATAAATCTTAGTGATTTTTTTAACTTAATTATCCAGAATTCAAATTGTCAACATGATATCCAAAAATCGATTAGAATTCCTGATAAAATATAAGGTCCAAGTAATGTAAAGTTCCTGACTCAAAAATCATAACTTAAGACTGAATAGAAAGATCCATGTCAAGATATTAGATGAAGCAAGAACTATTAAGGATATTCAAATTCTTTAAGGATTTTTTACCATTTAATGATAAGCTGAAGAAACAAATAATAATATCTTACCATAATATGGAGTATGAAAGAAAATGACATCCCTTTCCATAAAAATGATAATCCCTTACCATAATAATGATATCCCTTACCTTAGTGATGAATGGGTAATATACCCATGAATGGGATATGTTCGGGCTTGGTTTATTGTTGTTTTCAAGTATTTTAGGATAATTTTTATTTGTTTAATTGTTATTTTACAGTTTGAAACTAAGCAGGGGAATGAAGGGAATTTCTGCATCATCAAGGGAAGAATTGTAATTTGGCTGCCTTAAAGCCCTGCGCCGGGGCGCTGAGGCTCAGAAAGAATTGGTCAGGCGCGTCAGAAAGGAAGAAGTTGATCGTGATTAGTGTTAGTTCTCAGTAGGCACACAATAGATCTAGAAGGGGGGGTTGAATAGATCCTTTTCGATTTGAAATACTTTTCCTGTTTATTTTGTATTACTAATGAATTAGAATATGAAAAACATAAGAATGTTTTCAAGCACAGCTGGATAAGTAAAAGATCTCCTTCATTGATATATTCATAAACATTCATACATTATTCGTGGAGTTAGTTTAAATGTATGTAGTTAATATATACATAACATTTATAGCAGTTAAGTACATAATATAAATGACAGAAAGTGAATGACTGAATATAAAAGACACAAAGGATTTAAAGTGGTTCAGAGACTCAAGCTCCTAATCATGGCCACTCTTCTGCTTCAACAAGTAGAATTCCACTAAGGAAGGGGTAGCACCCTGAATCACTAAGATTCTTTCAAGGCCAGCAGCCTTGGAACTTCAGTTTACTAAGAACTCTTCAAGCCCAGTAGGCTTGGAAATTCATTTAGTCCCTCCGAAAAAGGACCCCTCAGGCCCTGGCTACTTTTTGTTGTTGGTGCTTTGCTATTAAGATGTCTTGAAGCTTGAACATCTTTTGTACTTAGCAGCTTGACGTGGTCCTCTTTGCATTCTGCGTAGAGTCTGGACTACCTCTTCTCTGGTGCAGCTGATCTTCATACTGTTCATCTCATCTTCATCCGATGTCAGTTGTGCACCATCACCATTTATGTTTACTAAGTCTTTGAGCTTTTGGTAGACTTCATCTGGCACTTAGAATTCCATGAACCCTTCTTAAATGGTATGCAGACATGGTTCTGCATTTGTTCAATTTCATCTTTCGGTTTATGGTGATTCGTAGAGTGGCTCTATAGATCTTCTTTGTGATCTGCCACTTTTCTGAATGCTATCTTCTTGGCCTTCTTGGCTCTCAGCTTAGCTGCCATCTTCAGTGGCATTCTCATCCTTGTTGAGTGAAGCTTTAGTCTGTTGAAGTCCTTTAAATCTGATTCACTTCCACCTTCGTAGTCTCACTACTACTGAGACTTGTTCTGTTTAGCTCTGGTGGAACTCGTAGAGTTAACAATATATCATTCCAACAATTCAACGAATTTTTAACTCCGCAACTCTTTGATCTATGAAGCTCTAGCTGATATATACTCCTTCACAATCTTCCCGTTGGAATATAGCCATTGGGAGTTATTTGAATTGCTTCGCAAATCTTGAGTTATTTAGTACAGACTGCAGATGTGACATGACATCCCCTTTTTCACTTTTCTGACACTACAGTTTACTATTTCACCTACCCCGTCAAAAATGTAACTTTAATGTGTCAGGATTGTAGTCACCTTTATTTTTTCTTTCTGATTCCTCGATCAGAATATCAGGAATTGTCCTTATGCATCGATGCTCTCAATTAGCAACGTTCAAATATCAGTCTTCAGATTAAACCGTTGCCAAATACTCCAATATTTAGATGACCGAACTCTAAAATTCTGATGCAAATGTTCTTGGACCTGATCGTAGTGTGTATTGTTGAATGTTGCTCATCACTACTAGAAAATCGACCTATAGCTACGGTCGGCGACCGTCGCTATAGACCAAAAGACCGTCGCTAAAGGTTTTAGCGACAATCGCCATAGAAGTCGTCGGTGAAGCTTTTAGCGACGGTATTTTGGCCTATAGCGACGGTCGCCGACCGTCGCTATAGAACATGACAAAATCGTGTTGAAAGTTATTGCTACGGTCATAACCGTAGCTATAGATGTCTATAGCGACACTCTGCGACCGTCGCTATAGACTTGTGTTTTATAAAGCACTATAGCTACGGTCGATGACCGTCGTTATAGACTTCTTAAATTTTAAAAAAAAATTAATTGTGTTACATTTATCCAACAAACACAAATATAATATAAAATAAAACATAAAAAAAATATTGTATACATGATTTAAAATCATTCACAGTACAACATTACAATATAATAGTTGAATAATTCATCCCCTAAAATACGATTATCATTCTTATATCAAACTACTAAACTAATAACATTACAAAGGGCATGTGTTGTCCCTTTTCTGCACAATATCCAACCAAATTAACTAGGTTCCTGTGTTGTAGTCGTCCCAATAATGTAACCTAAGAAGAAATATAGATAAACAAAGGGTTAGAATGTATAAATAAAAATGTCACACGAAATGCCCCTTGTCCAATCATCAAGTAAAATTACAAGTTGCTTTCAGAGATCTACATTTTTAAGCATCAATGAATATAAGATGTAAAGAAACTTGCAAATTAAGTGGGAGAATACTAAAGAAGACAGGAAGACTGGGGGGAGAAAGAATTAAACTTCCCTATGATAGTTTATTTTCAGTAACAAATAAACAAAAGAAAAGCTTTTCGTTGACACATCTAGATACGTGCCTACTAAATCCAGGCCATTGGAGTTAAATTGCTGGACTTTCACAATAATGGCAAGTTGTTTGTGATTTTAAGAAAGAGTAAACATGCCAGTTTTCAATCTAGCAATTAAAATTTATACTTATAGAGTACAACTGCTCTAGTAGTATGGCATTAATTTGATGAAACCTTCTGGCAGTGTTTTCCTTGGAGTGTAACAATTAATTTTTGTTAGCGATGTTTATAAATGTTTTCTTTATAATCAAATTGAATTGACACTTTCATGATTCTCATTTATTATTAAATGACAAAAATAGTATAATGCTTCACCCTACTAACTATAAAGTATACATACCTATTGTTTGATTTCTTTGTAACCGCATTAATGTGGTTGCCCTTAGAAATAGGAGCCTCTGAAACCATCCTCAGTTATACCAATCCACCAGGTTTTGCCCGTTGTATCAGTAAGATATCAACTTGAAGAAAAAGAAACAATGTAACCCAACAAACACAAAGGCATGTACCAAAAAGCATAAGAATGGATGCAAACAATAATTATATATATAACAAACAGAATTGGTGTCAACGAAAAGCTTTGAAGTAGGTTGTTGCAAATAAATTATTGTTGACAGTGTCAACTGGATAACTTTTAGTTTTATAACGTAATAATATCTTTTACACATCTGCTTAAGATAATCGAAACTAAAAAATACTAGCAGTTCCAAAAACACAATAGAATGGGATTCCAAAATTCCAAAACAAAGGGATTTTTGTTTCATATGTTATTCGGAAAAACTTGTCATTACGTAGTACAGTAGAATTTTGAAATGATCTTAACTCACATAACACACAAAAATAAATTTCCACAACATTTGTTCAACTGAGATTTGTTCATAATTAATAACACAAACAACGATGGTCAGTGCCATCTCACCCTCTCTTCCACATTAGATATAGTAACAATGGTCCCAAAAAATTGCAGATATATATCATTATGTGCAAATTTTGTACATATTCTTGTCATGAGATGACAGTTTATTAAGACAAAACATCTACAAATTTAAATATAAAAAAAGGGATAGAAGGATATGGCTTCTAAGACAAAAGCACATGAATATATTTTAATCTTCAGGAGCATGAGATTACAAAAGAGTAAAATGACAAGCAACAACTAATCATAATTAGGAAGCATGGCTTACCAACTTAAACAGTTGCTTACATGACTAGCAAGCATGTACAAGAGCAAGTAGTATACAGCATCTGCCCATGTCGTTTCAGCAAACACCCCCGCAGTCCTTATCAGTTCCGAGGTTGAGGGTAAGATGCGTACAAACCTAGGAATATACTGAAGCAAGATGATAAAAAGTAAGGCCTTCTTTGTAGCCAATACATCAGAACCTTTTGATCTCTGCAGAAATCTCTAGACAATTATCTGCCCAAAATCCAAAATTATGCAATAAGGTTTTTTTTTGGTGGACAAGTAAAATTAGTCAATACTCTATCAAGCATTTCCAAAATGGTTTAGGAGATCAGCCAAGATCAAAGTCAACTGCTAGAAAGGAAAATATATATATATATATATATATATATATATATATACACTCTCAAAAATAGCTCTTAGAAGCTGATTTATGAGCAAAAAAAATAAGAGTTTGATGATAATAGCACCAAAAACATAGAATAAATAATGTTTATTACATCAGTTTAGTGATAAAAAAAGAATTAACAATCATACTAACATTTGTGAATTCGAAAACAAGACAAAGATTAGGTGCAGCTAAGGAATTGAGGCTAAAAATAACTAAATCAAAACCCATAAATTAAATACTTTCTAAAAAGGAAAGAGAGATTAAATGTAATGATCATGTATAATCAATCCATCAGCAGCGAGAGAGATAGGTATGTCATACCAATCGCATCGGGGAGATGCTCATTCCTGATTCAAGATCTCGAAACTATGCGTTTTGGGTCTTCATCAGCGTAAAAGCACAAACAATATAATCACTCATTAGGGAAGGACTTTACCATGATTCAACCAATAAAAATCTGGATAACAGAAGCACCAGCTTGAGCTGCAGCTGCAGCTTGGCAAAAGCTAAAGAAACAATGATTAAATTAGATTACGCATCAAGCCATATTTCAATTTATTAGTTCACTACGCAATATATTTGACAAAAAAAATTAACATTATAAATATCAAGTGAATTAAAGTAATATAAGGTAAAAAAAAATGAACCCACTAACAATTATATATACATAAATACTCAAATTGAAATTCAATTAGTATTACAAGGCGCCACCAGTTTTTATGTAAACAACTGAGCTGAGTAAGCTTTTAGAAACCTTATTGTTGTAGTAAAATTTGCTTCAAAAAAGTTTTGACTATGGAATAGATATCTAAATCATCTATCATTAGCTTATCAAAACTAACTACCACATCAATTAAGAAAAGAGGAAATTACCTTCAAGAGAACATAAATTAGAACAAACAGTAAGAAGAGGTTAACAGAGATGCCTCCATCACAGCTCTTTTAGAAAAAGGAAACGTAAGGACCTATTCTAAATACTCTTTTGCTTGCATAAGTTCATATGCTTCTAATCATAAACCCCCTGTAGAATAAGTAGATAAACTTGAAAATTTCCTTTTCAAACCCTAAAAAACACTATCCCGCCAAACAATTAATGCAATTTCCAAACCTATTCTTTGAGGTACTAAACATTTACCTTTGAAGGCCAAGGGAAGTTGCAGTGGCCACAACTGCCTGCCCAAAAATCCATTGGAAAATATATATTGAAGTTAATAGGATAAAATCAACCATTACAAACTACAGAAAATAAACTAGCCCAACAAAAAAAAACAAAAAAAAACACAACAACAACATTAAGTACTTACAGATGAATGAACAGAAGGGAAACCTCCAGCCCAAAAAATAGAATCAATATTAATTTCAAAATTGTTTTTACATAAAAGAACGGAAGTAAAAGGCTTGGAGATTTGCCCAATTGCAGCAGATACAACTACGGCTACAATCACCTGTTTATTATAGAAATTTCCAACAAATAAGAGGTGGGTATTCAATCAATAATCATGAACAAATAAAGGGAAAAGAAGCAGGAAAAAAAACCTTATTGCGGGCGATTTCAGCGATTGCATCGGTTCCAACTCTGAGACAAACGTATGTATAGAGAGATGAAGAAGGATGAAGCAGGGGAACCTTAGCGGCAGATCGAGGACGAGAAGAAGAGAATAACTTGAAGAGAAGAAGAGAATAGCTGTTAGAGAGGAGGAAGATGATTTGGGGAAAACTGAAATGATTTGGGGTAAAATGGGAGGTTTTTTTTTAAAAAAACATCTATACCGACGGCCAGACGATGACCGTTGCTATATATATACTATAGCGAGGGTTCTGTGCTGACCGTCGCTATAGCTCGTTGCTATATGTCGAATTTCTAGTAGTGTCATTGACCGGTTGAGACAACACTGATTCTAAAGAGTGTTCAAAAGATCTTCAATGTAGAACACCTCTTCCTTCTCTTGTGCAGTGCTTCAACACTTCTGTTTGCCTTGATTGATCTTAGGAACTGATAGCTTTACTTCTTGTTATGGCCTCTTCTGAATAGCAAGACACATCAGATTTGTGGCATGCCCAACTCTCTTTCTCCTCGTGATCTCCCGTTTACTTGTCATCAATGGTCTGACCCATGCTTAATCACTTTCGCCTTGTTCTTCATAAGCTGGCTAGTATCTCTGTGTAAACTACATTAGTTCCTGCTTTGTTTGGCAAACACTACGATCCTGGTTAATCCCAAGATCGTTTTCTTATGTTCTCTTGACAACATCGTGACTTCAACGACTTTCTTTAGTCAGTCACTTTTACTAAAGTCTTCTTCTGATCAACTTGTGGAAGACTTCATCTTGAATGGCTTCACAACTCAATCTAGATATTGATTGGGTTGGTGCTTAGATATTCTATTAGCTTGCATGTCATTCGTTGAGTGCTCTCTAATTTTCTTCAGGTGGAATGTATCTTTGCAACTCAGTCCAGAGGCTTCATACTTTGGATATTCTGGGAGTGCTCATTTATTGAAAATCGTGTTGACTCTACGATTCTACCTTGGCGTTGTGAGCACCTCTGTTGAAGCCTTAGTTCTGTAGACTACGATTTAGCTTTGGTTCTGTAGACACTACGACTCCGAGATCATATCTTAATAGACTACGATTTCTGCCTTAACACTTGTTGTTCCTGTTTGATCTATCTCGACTACGATTTCTGCCTCTGGTATGATCAGTAGACTCTACTACTTCAAGTGTGGTTTACGATTTCTGACTTGGCTTTGGTAGATGCTCGGTCGGCTCTTAGACAGATTGTCTCTACGATTCTAAACATGACTTCCTCAGCAGACTACGGCTCTGAGAAAGTTCTTCTCGACACACTACAATCATTTCTCGTCTCTCCTGGCAGACTACGAACTCCGAGATCTACTATCTTGCAGACTACGATTCCGCCTTAATAGTTCTCGAGTTTCTCTTGACTCTCTTGGAAGACTACGATGCTGGTGCAGTGTTCGACGATCAAACATGCCTATCTATTACATTATAAGATCAACCTAACAAGCTTGATCTTTCTATATTTATAGTCCTTGTACATCATTTCTTTTTAAGGACTTTACAAAGTTGTTTTGCTTATATAGGATCAACCTAATATATTTGATCAATTCATTCTATGTCCTTGTACATATATTCCTATTATCTATCAAAGGACTTTACAAGTTTCCTTAATGCAAGCATACTTGCATATTCATTCATTTATATCATAATCAAATCATATATAAATGAAAATAACATTCTCATGTATATTCATAACAATTAGGAGTTTAAAAGGGGAAGAAGTATATAAATTGGAAGCTGGGGAAAAAAAGAGGACAGACATAAGGGCTGGAGACTAATCAGAAAGCAACATAGAATTGTGGAAAAGAATTCAAGTTGAAAATTAAAGATTGGAGGATTTCTTTTAGAGTTTTCTTCTTCTCTATTTCAATTTTGTAATTCTATTAAGATGATTTTCATGGGATTTTTGGTTTTATTTTCCAGTATGAACTAACTTTTCAATTAAGACTATAAATTAAACCTTTTATGTTTATGAATTGATTATTCAATTTAATCCAGTTATTTACATCAAATTGAATTGTTTATCATGTTTTGTGTTTATTGATTAATTATTTGGCCAATAATTATTGTGTTACACTAGATAGATTCCGGAGATGAAATCTAGGGTTAGAACTAAACGTGATAACATGTATGCTTAATTATTTGCATGAGATAAATAATTAGGGTTGTGAATTGAATATGAACATCTTTTTTCACTACATGTAACAGTTGGGAATTGGATCTTAATGAGTTTACTTTTATTATTTTGCATAGGGATATCACAGAATTAATTGAATTAAATAAATGTTATTTGACCACTTGGGAAAGGGCTTTTAACAACTAGAATTCATGTTAACAATTCAGGTGCCGTGATAATTGGAGTAGTTGGATAATTGGTTTGTATTACATAATTGGGGATATTGTGGTCTTAACCTTTATTTAATTGAATCAATTTCCAGAGTAAGACAATTTTAATTAGTTAATTTTAATTTTCTTAATTAGAAAATCACGAATTGCAGTTGTTTAAATAAAATTGGATTAATATAGTACTAGTAGTTGGAGTTTAATAATTGGAATTCCTTATGGGTACGACACTTTATTTTACTACTGTATTACTTGTTGACCGTGTATACTTGCACGCATATATTGATTGTGAAATCAACCAACACTTATCATATAATTTGATTCTGTTTTCTATGAAATTGATCAACTTAAACAATGTTTGCATTTCTTATCTACACTTGAAGTAACATTACATTACACTCAATAGAAATACTCACAATATTATACTCACAATATTGTAGTAAAAGAATTTTATTTTTTTAGTGTAGTGATGGTGTGTGTTTAGTTACTCAACCGAACAACTTATTTATACTGAAAATTCAGTAAACAACTAGCACACCCACTTTGACAAAATAACCAAATGAGGTATATAATAATGGTAGTGGAATTTATGGTCCCACAGAGAAAATTAAACCAACCTGTACACATTTTAAAAATAATTGAGTTGCGGTTCAGACTACTTTAGAAAAAGTAGAGTGTCGGCAAGTCCTGCCAAACTTACTTTTGTAAAAAAAAATAATTGAACAAACATCTGCATATCATACTTAGATTTAATCAACACCATTTTCAATCTTTGAACCATTATTCACAATTATTAACATAAACCCACAATACTGCCAACTCGTTTAATTATATCATATCAAATAATATGAGTCACTGTGCAATAACTATTGTGACAATTATTGAATAAAATACTGAGTGACTTCTAAAATATTTAAAAATATGATTCTGAACTTTTCAAATAATTTTCACATTTTTCGGATTATCCAATAATTTTTATAATTATTTCTATTTATAAAAACTATCATTTAATAGCTTCAAAATAGAAATATTAACTTCACATACTTTTATATCTTTAAAACATCATCAATATTAATATTATAATATTTTTCAACAAAATTTATAATTTTGCACCATTCATAGAATTTCCTCTATTTTTAAACTAACCATAAATAGCTTAAAAACACAATAACTATTTCTGTTATTCAATAATTTATCAAAACTGCCCAGAAATTATTAAATAACATTTTTCACCAAGTTTCATAATTTTTCATCATTCATAGAATTTTTTATGAATTTTTTTTTATTTTCAAACTAACTATAAATAGTTTAAAAATACAATAATTACTTACGCCTTTCAATAATTCATCAAAAATTTACAGAATTTCTAAGATGATATTATAAGCATTCTATAAAAATATTTAAGCCAAAATAAATTTTCTGATAAATTACTTATAAATTTTAATACTAAGAAACTTCAATAATTCATAATAATTAGCCCTTTTATCAGAAAAATACGGATCTTATGTTCTTTCCATGTAAAATTTAATTCTCTAAAACTTTGTAGAAGAAAGTTTTTTCCAAATTCCGACTCTAACATATAGAGAAAGGCTTACCGAAAATTCTGCATAAAACTTTCTGAATCAGTCACCTCATAAAATTCATAACAAATCATACGTTAATCTTTAACGGCTCACAATTTATGGACATATACTCAACATATATATGTATAACATATCCAAAAATCACAACAATCCAACGGTCGGATTAAAAATTATAACTAACGCAATAGAGATTAATAAAACTAATTTTTCGGACTATAAGTCCTACGGACCAGTTTCATTCAAACAGTCACTACGAAAAATCCACAAATAATTTTTGGGTGATTATAATTTCTGCGGTTAGCTTACTTCTAGGGCTTTCTTTTGATATATGGCTCCTCTCCTAACTCATTATACACAAAGAGTTATGGATTTTATAAAATCGAGTGGTAAACTAATTTTTCTGAAAAATTTCCAAATTTCGTTTTTCAATTGATTTCTTGATTTCTCTCATTTAATTCATATTTATGCAAGTTTAAATCATCCAATACATACATAAATATGTACTCTTTACATAAAATCCATAAAACTAAAATAATCAAGATTTTGAAAATACTTGTCTTGATTTCTTTTTCATTTGTTCTTTATTTCTTCTTCTTCCTTTTCTCTCTCTCTTTCTTTTTCTCTTTTCTCTCTTATCTTTTTTTTCTTATTTCTCCCGTGAGGGAATGGGTTGGAGTATGTGGATGATTCATTTTCTTTCTTTTCCTTTCCCTCTTTTCCTTTCTATCTCCCTCTTTTCTCCTTCTTTTTCTTTCTTTTTCTCTTCCCTTTAACCCCACATGTCCCCCCCATCTCTTTCCCAATTACTCACTCTCCCTTCTCTATTATCAGATTTCAGCCGCCCACATGAGTTGCTCTTCAAAAAAATTATTTCATTTCCTCTTTTATTAGCTCACGTATTCGTTTAATTGTCAATTTAACCATTTATCAATTTAACATTTTACAATTTTAGAATAATGATCATAAATTATATTAGACTTTTATTTCATAAAAGTCGGGGTCTTACAATCAATTAATTATTATAAGTTTTGTTGTGTCACCACAAAGCTTATCTTAATTTTTTGAGATGTTAATTTTATCACATTCGATGCTTAAAAAGAAAATTGAACAATGTTTTTTTGTTATGTCACCACAATGACAATGCTTTTCTTTTTTAGAATAGTTCGTATGGCTGAAAAGCTATCTTATGTCCTTAATATGCCTATCCCTGCAATGGTTGCAGACAATGCCTCCGAGGAAGAGATTGCTACTTTTAGAAAGTGACAAGATGATGCACAGTTGGCTCAATGCATAATTCTCGCATCCATAAGTAACGTGCTTCAGCGTCAGCATGAAACTATGGATATATGCTCCTACTATATTCCTGCACATCAAGTAGTTGATGGTGAGGAAAGTAGGACTGATAGATATCAGATATTTAAGGAGCTCTTCCGATCTAGAATGACCGATGACACTACAATACAGACAAATGTTCTTAACATGATCAATTTGATTGAACAATTAGGACAACGGGTTTTTATCATGGATGGAGAGATGAGCCAAGATATGATCTTGTAGTCACTCCTGGAATCCTTCACACAATTGTTATAAATTTTTCATATGAACAAGCTAGATATCAGTTTCGCTGATTTGCTTAACATGTTAAAAATGCTGAGAGTCACTTTCCAACCAAGAAAGACCAAGTCTTACTGGTAGGGGCAAAAAGATCTTCTGAAAAGAAGAACGATTCTAAGAAGATAAATAGAAAGACAAAAATAAAGGATAATAAGAATAAAGCTGATATGGATAACAAAGGAGTTTGCTTCCACTACAATAAGCCAGGACACTGAAAGGAGACTTCGAGAAACATATTGTAGAATCTAACCAGAAGAATATTAGTGAAGTTTCGATTATAAATACAAATTTTTTCATGATTAAAATTAATCTTTTTGTAAGTTAAGGTTCTACTTGGGTATTGGATACTGCTTTGGTTCTCATAAATATAGATTTATAAAGGGACCAAACATAAGTAAAAAGCTAAATAAGGGATAAGTAATCCTATGTGTGGGAAATGAAGTAAAGGTTGCTGCATTAGCCATAGGAACTTATAGTTTAGCACTGCTTACAGGTAAATCTATTAAGTCAATAAGTTGTTATTATATTTCAGTTCTCGTTAAAACATTGTTTCCATTTTGTTGTTGGACAACAAAATTTTTGGTATTATATTTCAGAACAATTGTTGTTCTATTTATAATAATAATTTTTTGTATAGAATTGGAATATTATTTAATGGATTTTGTATACTTCACTTACATGAAAATAATTTTGCATATTGAAAAAATTAGTACTCCCTCCGTCCCATAGTTATAGGCTGATTTCTTTTTGCACATAGTTTAAGAAAATTAGTTTTTAACATAAATTTTTCACATATACCCCTTAATATAGAATTAATGAATAAGTTAATTACTCCTTATTTATCACACTGGAACTCTCAACTTCATTGATTGACGTGTACTGACCATTAAAGTCCATAACTATACAACTTTAACCAAAGAGAATACAACAACATTAAATGTGGTGATAAAATAATGACATTGAATGTTGTTTCTTCAAAAAAAGAGTAATGGTTGGATATTTATTATCAGGGCATAAAAGTAAAACAATGAACCAATTAAATTTTATAAATAGTAAGTAGCCTATATATTGGGACATCTCAAAATGGAAAATCAGCCTATAACTATGGGACGGAGGGAGTATAAGAAAAGAAGATGATCATTCAAAGAGTTGATTATTTGTATTTACTGAAATACAAATGTGAATTATTTGAAAGGTTTAAAGAATTCAAAAGTGAAATAAATTGGAAAAGTATTAGGATTCTTTGATTGGATCAAGGAAGGAATACGTGTACAATGAGTTTCTAAATCATCTTAAATGGTTTTCTCATAATGTACACCTCCTGATACACAATAATTGATTGATGTATCTGAAAGGAAAAATCGTACATTATTAGATATTGTGCGGTCCATAATGATTTTGCCGACATTCTAGTATCCTTCTGGGGTCATGTGTGACTCCCCCAAAATAGGTATACATCACCCATTCTGAGTCACCAAATACATGGTACAGAAACAACTACAACTTCATTAATACAATTGTAGTGCAAAATACGACAACACATAAACTGTGAGTTTAAATACAAATATTATCTTTTAGACAATATTCACACTTAAATAAGTCCTCATTACAATTATTGATACACTATTTTACAAAAATAGTGAGGACTGCTAAAACAACTGTTTAGGACCATCACTCTATAACCCGACTGGTTCCTGCTATGTTCTCGCTTCCTGAGAAGAAAAATGGAATAAAAAGGAAAATGGTGAGCTCAACTAGCCCAGTAAAGAATATTATGACTAAGATAATATACAACAAATTATCCTTCGTCTTCAACAGGGAAAAATCTGGTAGAATATAATACACAACAAGTTTTAGATCAACAACTGCAGCGGAAACAACAATCCATTAGAAGAGTCAAGTAGAGAATGAATTCTACTATCTTCTAAGATTTAAAAGTTCATCATCAATATTTCATCCCTGTAACAACAATCAATATGATTCTTGAATCAAATATTCATCTTTGCACTACAGGCCAAAGATATTCATTTGTATCACCAGTTGGTCATGTTCATCTCAACACCTGTTCATCTTTGCACTACGGGCCAAAGATATTCATTAGGTAATCATTCATCTTTGTACTACAGGTCAAAGATATTCAGTAATATCATCATTTAGGACTGAGGATGATGAAAAATATCTTAAAGAAAACGAATACAGTGAGATAAAAGATCAAAGATTAGGGATTCGTGATTTTAGTTTATCCAAGTTCAAAATACTCCATAATAACCAATTGTGAAGGTAATTCAAAAATAAAGATCAAAACATGGATACAATCAAAGATAGTAACCATAATAGACATCTTGGACAAAAGGAGAAAATTTTATTTTTTAGGTGAATAGTGTTAGATTCGTGAATAGTCTTCAGACACGTGAATAGTAACCCCGACACAAAAAGGTAGAAACTCCACAATAAAATCCATACCAATATTTCGGTATAATGATATTGAAAGAATAACATCATTAGGAAGAAAAACATCCCTTACCTCAAAAGAACAATACTTCTGGCTGAAATATCAGGTATAAGGCTGAAGGAAACTTGCACTGATGAATAACAACTCATAAAGTATCTAAATACTCACAAAATACGCTCGATAATATAGAGAGAGAAAGAGAGAAAACTTGTTTCTGGTGTGATTTTCAATTCTAACTAAGCACCCTATTTATAGGAAAATGCTTCTAACGCTATAACAGACTAACCTACTACCTGATGGCTTTACCTGCTACTATTCACGTCCACCACTTTTGAAAATAAATTCCAGCACATTTTATTTCTCACCAACCAAAAGTAGGGCCCGCCATGTTTTTAATAAAAACATTTATTTCTGAAATTTTAATAATTCATAATAAATAGCTCTTTTATAAAAAAAATTCAAATCTCATGTCTATTCCATAGGAAATTAAATTCTCTACAACTTTGTAAGGTTAAATTTTTCCAAATTCTAAACTAAAAATGACCGAAATCCACATACGGGCGATTTTCAATACCTTCATTCCGATAAAATATTGATAAAATACCTCAACATTAATTCCATCATTTATAACCACAATAAATATATCCAACATTTATATCCACATAAAATAAATATTTCCTTATCATATAAATCAATAATTAATTATTCACAAATAATATTACAGAATCACAATTATGACAACCAGGTCGTTCCTAGGAAAGAGGGGCTTTCCGATAAGGATTTCTCCTTATTGGCGTGCAATTAGGTGACCAAACCCCTTTCCTAGACAAAACTTCCTTAGCCATTGCCAGTAATGCTGTCTAACAAATAATATGAATTATTGATCTGATAATGGAGAGACTGTGCAGTGACAATTATTGAAACAACAATAATATAAAATATCAACGTAGCAATTATTGAATCAATAAAGCAAAAATATTGAGCAAGAATTCATGTGAACAATTATTGAGTAAAGCCTTCTTTACGTAAGAATCAATAATTCAAAATACTATGCAATACTGGTGTCTATCTTTGTGCAACCACGTATTCGTATTTTAACCACTGTGTAATCCAACAAAGTGTTAATTGGTAATAATTACATCGTTATTTATAAAAACTCAAACTTGTCGTTTTCTTCATCCGACAGTTATTCTGTTATGGGGCCCATAAATGGATGCACCGCCGTACGAATATTCTCCGACAACAAGAATATTCCACGACCAAACGAATATTCCCCGACAAAAATGAATATTTTATAACTTGCTTATTTAAAATATTTACATATATCACCCTTAACCAAAACATTATATCAAATTAACACCTTATTGTTCACAATAATTATTAGAGAAAATTCGATTTATAAAAAGTTGGGGTCTTACAACCTCCCCTCCTTATGAAATTTCGTCCTCGAAATTGACGTACGTACCTCGTGTTTCGAAAAGGTGAGGATACCTCGCTTTCATTTCTGATTCCAACTCCTAGGTCATTTCTTCAATAGCATGGTTCCTCCATAAAACCTTAACTTGTGGTATAACCTTTGTGCGTAGGGCATGCTCTTTCCTATCCAAGATCTTGACAGGTACCTCCTCGTACGTTAAATCTTCGGCTATCTCGTCTAGTTCTAACACAATAATGTTGTTTGGGTCGTCCACATATTTACGTAACATCGATACGTGAAAAATGTTATGAACACGCGACATACTTAGCGTTAAGGCGAGTCTATAGGCCACAGTTCCTACTTGATCAAGGATTTTAAATAAATCAAAGGTTTGAGCTTTCTTCTCTTTATCGACTCTTACTTCTAGAATAACGCCTTCTTGCACCTTCTTCTTTATATTCATCAGCTCCGGTGTGTAGCTTGAGTGGTTTTAACTTTATCAATTAAAGTCGATTCTACTCGTATATTTAACATCATAACGTGGGTACTTGGAGCCTTTAAATCTATCTCCATCCTTTGTAAGTTATACAAAATAGGTCTTTGTGTTCGACAATATCACACTCGTACTCGCATACGATCTTTTACTCAATGCGTCAGCTACCACGTTCGCTTTTCCAGGATGGTATGGTCAGAACAGGTGCCGAAATGAGTCGCCTCTTGAGCTCTTGGAAAATCTTCTCGCATTCCTCGCTCCATACGAATTTTGTATCTTTTCGAGTCAGCTAAGTTAACGGAGTAGAGATTTAAGAAAATCCGAATCTCCGATAGCAACCAACTAAGCCTAGAAAGCTAGATATTTTGATTACTGACTTAGGTTGCTCTCAACTGTTACTCATATCCCAATCTTGGATAGCACGTCACAATGGCGCTTATCAGTTTACCACCGCACGAATATGACGTCCCCTACGGAGAGTCTAGCTTCGGTGCATTCCACAAAGGAAGTCACCATATAGAGGCTCGGGTACAAACTTCTATAGTTTGGTTTTTTAACTTCTGAAGTTCAATAGGAGCCATTTGATATGGATTTTTGAAAATGGGTTTTGTATCGGGTTCAAAGTCGATACAAAATTCAATATCACACTCTGGGGTAGACCAGGAAGTTCTTCAGGAAATACGTCAGAAAATTCACTAACAACAGAAATATCATTCAAATCTGACATATTTTTGTTTAAATCCATGAAATGGGCTAAGAAAGCTTGACATCCGTTTTTCAATAAACAAATGGCTTTATGGCTTGATATGAAAGTGTTTGAGTTCAATGGTTTGGTTGCTTGAATTCGTATAACATGTTGGTTAGGAATATGAAAACTAATAACCTTACGAAAATAATTAATTTTGGCATGATGAGTAGTTAACCAATCAATCCCTAAAATCACGTCAAATGCAAGTATCTTTAAAGAGATAAGATCAACATGTAATGTGATTATGCCCACTTGGATCAAACAAGATTTATAAACAGTGGATATGATAAAAGTTTCTCTTAACGGAGTCTCCACAGATAAGTCAAAGTCTAATTTCTCCGGAGTCAAGTTTAAACGTTGAGCACAAGCAAGGAAGATAAAAGAATGGGTACAACCGGTATCTAACAGGGTATAGACTTCGCAAAAATTTATAATTAACTAACCCATGATACCTTCGTTCGGGTTCCTCGCATTTTTGGCAGTCATGACAAACGCTCTTCTAGAAACCGCCGACTTTGTTTTGTCTGTATCCGCCTTTGGTGCTACTGTCCCTGCTGGACTTGATTTCGCTACAGGACAAAATTGAGCTATGTGACCGTCTTTTCCATAACTAAAACATACCTTGGAAGGCTATGAACAGTTTGGACTTATATGTCCCTCCTCTCCGCATCTTTAGCATCTAACTGGCAGTCGTTCTCCTCCCCGAGAATTTGTTCTTTGGTGTTTGGTCTGCTTCATGACGTCTTCTCGTCATCGTTAAATCTTCTTCTTGAAATTTCCACTTGAATTATTTCTTCTATTATCTTGGCCATGATTACCATCAAGTGGTTACCATTTCGCATGATAATTTCCTCCACGATGGTTATCATTGTTCGATGATCGTTGCCACCACTAAGACGATTATCATCGAGTTGTTGGTCGTTATTCTTCTATTGGTGACTCATTATTGCGCACCAATAACTGAGCCCTATTCACAACATCTGAATATAAAGAAAATTTATGAGAGATAAGATATTGCCGAATCTCGGGTTTTAGACCTCTTAGATACATCAGTGTCATTCGTTCCTCATTCTCTACCAAATGAGGTGCAAACCTGGATAACTCTGCGAACTTCACCTCGTACTGGGACACTGTCATGTTGTTTTTTTCCAGTCTGATAAACTCTACCTCCTTCATATGATGAATACTTTCAGGAAAGTACTTATCATTAAACAGTTTCTAAAATGTTTCCCAAGACATGTTGAGTGCGGCATGCTGAGTACGCTTCACAGACTCCCACCAGTAGTCTGCCTCACCACAGAACATAAAGGTGGCGAATGGAACCTTCTGTTCCTCCATGCATCCCAAGACATTGAATATCTTCGTAATTTGTTTGACCCACGTTTCCGCCTTAATCAGATCCGGCTTTCCAGCAAATTCTGGTGGTCCCAACTCCTTGAACTGCTTGGCTGTGACAAGTCGCGCATTGCTATCATTTCCACCCGTATTTTGTGCACGAGTCTCCCTCGTCTGATTTTGCATGAACTGCAAAAAGCTTCTAAACATCCCATCATTCATCATTTGTTCGGTAGTGTTGTTTACAGGAGGAATAATGCCTTCCTGTTGCACATTCCCCTGGGTGGTGATTAAAGGTGTCTCCACTGTTTGATTCACTCCATTGTTAACGTTCTCAGCTGCCATTCTTAAATACTGCCATAAAACAAGGGTTAATTAAACAAATTAACATATCACATAATATCCCTATATTATGACTGGCCAACAAATAAGCTTAGGTAGGACACACTAGCGAAAGATTTACTCATCTATCCCCTCCTAGTTCTATTCCCCGATCTCCGCCAGAGACCATATCCCTAAGCTCTAATACCAACTGTGATGCCCCCAACATAATTTGTGAATATTATTATTCACAAATAATATTACAGAATCACAATTATGATAACCAAGGTCGTTCCCAGGAAAGAGGGGCTTTTCGATAAGGATTTCTCCTTATTGGCCGCAATTAGGTGACCAAACCCCTTCCTAGAGATGTAACTTCCTTAGACATTGCCAATAATGCTGTCTAACAATATTATTCAAATAATATGAATTATTGATCTGATGATGGAGATACTGTGCAGTGACAATTATTAAAACAACAATAATATAAAATATCAACGTAGCAATTGTTGAATCAATAAAATAAAATATTGAACAAAGAATTACCGTAACAATTATTGAGTAAAGCCTTTTTACGTAAGAATCAATAATTCAAAATATCGCAATACCGTGTCTTACATGTGCAACCACGCGCAGACATCGTATTTTAACCACTAGGTAATCCAACAGTGTTAACGGTAATAATTACACTGTTATTTATAAAAACTTAAACTTGTCATTTTCTTCATTCGACAATTATTACATTATAGGGCCCTAAATGGTTTTTGGCAAAGCCGCATTTAATATTCCCCGACAACAAGAATATTCTTAGACCAAATGAATATTGCCCGACAAAAATAAATATTTTATAACCACTTGCTTATTTAAAATATTTACATATATCACCCTTAACCAAAGCATTATATCAAATTAACACCTTATTATTCACAATAATAATTAGAGAAAATTCGATTTTATTTATAAAAAGTTGGGGTCTTACATCATGTCCTAGAAATGGCTGCATATATACGAAAAGGTAACTTCAAAATCCGACCCTAAGACTCTATAAGAGTTATGGACAGGGAGGATTCCTAATCTTAAGTGTGTTAAGATAAGGGGTTGGCCAGATTATGTGAAAAGGTTTTAAAGGGATAAGTTTGGGACACGATTTGATATGTGCAGATTTGTGGGACATCCTAAAGTAAGTTTAGGGTATATGTTCTATAATCCTACTAAGTAAAAGGTGTTTGTTGCAAAAAATGCTACCTTCTAAGATAAAGATGTTTATCATTGAAGGTGCTAGTGGGAGAATAATAAATCTTGAACAGTTCAAGAACCATAAAACACTATAAGTCAAATAAGAGGAACCTGTAGATAGACCTATTGTACCACAACCGAATTATAATTTTGAAATACTACCGAAGATACCTGGGATGTATGAATTCATCATAGATGATGATGATGAGGTACACATCATAAAGATGATGATCCAGTTACATACGATGATGTAAGAGGGTTAGACACTCAGAGAAATGGATTGAAACAAGCTTATCAAAAATGGAACATTCAATTTGATGAGATAATCAAAAAGGTTTGGTTTTATCAAAAATAAGAATGAACCTAGTGTGTACAAAAGTGTCATTGGGAGCGTCGAGACATTCCTAATATTATATCTCTCATTCTACGGATAAGGAATGACATACCAATGCTACAATCAGTAAAGATAAATTTATCTAAACATTCCTCCATGAATGATTTGGGAAGAGTATCTTAATTAGGGATACAAATCTATATAGATAGATTTAAAAGGATGATCAGCTTAACCCAAGGAACGTATATTCATTTGATGCTAAAGTGGTTTAGCATGGAAAACTTCAAGAGATGTCTCATGTTGATGAGCCCTTGAGTGTATCTCTCTTAATAATTCCCCATAGACTCCTGAAAAGAGAGATCGCATGAGTAAATATCATGTATGCAATGAAATGTATGAGACCTGATGTTGATTAGTCACATTCTGGAGAAGATCACTGTAAGACGGTGAAAATATCTTAAAGTACTTAACCGCTATTAAGGATATGATCATATTCATGGTCGTTCTGAATTAAAACTAGAGGGCTTAATAGACTCAAGTTTTTCAGACTGACCAAGATAACAACAAATCCACTTTCGGGTAAGGTGTTACTTTGAACGGTGGTGCAGTGAATTAAAAGGTTCCAAACAACAAAGAGTTGTTGGTTTAATGATAAAGACAAAGTATATAGCTCTAAATGAAGCTGCAAGTTGATTATTTGGATGAAAAGTTCATTACAGAATTAGGAATAGTTCCTAAGTCTCATCTTGGATCTAAACATGTGTTGCAACACTTTCATTTGATTAGAGGAATCATTGAAAGATGGGAAATCACTTTAGAGATAGTGGACTCTCAAGAACAACATTACATATTCATATACTAAAGCTTATCCAGCAGCAGGATGATCGTCACTTAGAGAATAAGGATATGAGATATCCTGACGATTAACTTTAGTGTAAGTGGAAGATTGAAAGTAGTATGCACATAAGCCAATCATGTTGATGATAAAGCATATACTTTGTAACAATCTTATTCGTTTATTAATAAAAGTATTCATTTACTAAAGGCTTTAATTTATCTACATGGTGATGTTTTAATAATATGTGATAAACCTATAGTTTTAAGCAATGCTTTTAGAATCATGATGAGATCATGCTAATGAGATCTAAATTATTAGATAGCTTAAAAACTAAAATGTCCCCAATCGATGGATTACTAAAAAAGGGATTAGTGAATCTAGATAGATTGGTACATACGTTGCTTGCTCATTGGATGAGAATGATTGATCTCATGATCATTTGTGTAGAGACACTAAAGCAAGTATGTAGGTGCTTATTGGAGAATAAGTTCACTGAATGTGGCTCGCTAAGGAATACCTAACGGAGTTTTACTTGACTGTCAATAGGAATTCATGTAGTGATAGTAGTACAAGTGATCCTTGGACTTGAGATCATCATAGTATATTGTGTATGATGAGTTATACTTTGACTTATTCCTTATGACCCTTAGGGTATATCAAAGGGTATGCTTGGGTATAATAAGTTGTATATGGAAATAATGTATGATCAATAAAGAATCTACCGCTTCTAGTAAAAGAAGAGATATGTTCTATGTGATTTGATAAATGATAACCCAGTAGTCCTTGGCCAAGGCAGAATGAAATTAGAAAGTAGTTTCTAATTTGCATTATTTGGAGTTATGAATTTAAGAATCGAAATACATATAATTAAATAAAATAAGACTTGACAGTAAATCCATGTCTTATATTTAATTGGGACATTGTATGGTAGAAGGATTGAATTGTACGGTAACTATTTACTTAAAAGTTCTTTTATGATTAATGTTGAAATCTATATTATCTGAAAAGTCAGTAATCGCTAGGGAGGCTTATCCCTATTATAGAATAAATATTATTTATTTAAATAAATTAATAATTAATTTATTTATTTAAATAAGATTAGAATTTTTCTAATTAATTTATTCACAATCGGTTTAATATGGAGAACCTAAATGGTCACACCATAAAAGGAAGAATATGTATTTAAGAAGCAAATGACATAATCGTAATAATAAGTTAAGTACATTTAATTTAATCTAGGTGATAGAATAATTTAAAAGCTTAATATTTATTATTTAATATTTTAGAAATATTAAATATAAATTAATAAGAGGAGTCTTATTATTATGATTATTTAATTCCTAAAGGAGTTTAGGAATTAATTAATATAAGTACTCTCAGATATTCCTAATAAGATTAGGCGGCAAATTAATTAAAAGAGTTTAATTAATTATCCCTAATAAGATTAGGGATTTTAATTAATTAAAGGAATTTAATTAATTAAATAATACCCTAATTTCTAATTAGATTAGAAGGGTTAACTGATATCTTTATAAGAAGAGTCTTATATCAGATATCTATATACGTGATTCCAATTGTTGGAGAGTACGCCTTTTTTCCTATAGAGATAGGAAAAGCTAGGGTTTGAGTCAAATACTCATCTTCTTGAATCTTTGTTATTCCTTGGTGGATCACCTCTAGAGGCCAAACACTTGAGTGACTAACGTTGATCAAAGGAAGGAATCAAACCCGGTGGATTCAAGTTGAACGTGAAAAGGAATTGGAGGTGAACTCGTACATGAGGAAGCTGGTTTCTACAAGGGTATTAATCTGATCTCCACCTCTTTTCTTTTGATTGATAATTATACACAAAGTATGATCATGGTGATGGGTTTGTATGAAATTTTTAATAAAAAAATTTTTATCGCGCTTCCGCACCTTTTTGTGTAATTTGATTGCATGATCGCGCTATATACAAACCTACCAATCTTTCACACAAATGGACTCTAAATATCTATATGAAGCGTAGGAAAGATACAAGGATCTATTAAGGAAGTGTCCTCACCACAGCTTACCAAATTGGCTAATAGTACAAACTTTCTATAATGGAGTATCAGGTGATACCTAATTGAGTATTGATGCTCGTCTGGTGGAGCATTTATGAGGAGGAAATATGATGAAGCATATGAGTTGTTGGAGGCAATGTCTGCGAATAATTTTCAATGGCCTTCTAAGAGGAAAATACCGAATAAGATAGCAGGAGTCTATGAGGTCGATGCAGTAACTGCATTATCTGCACATGTTGCTATCCTTGTAAAGAAAATAGAGGCCATGGGGGTGCAACTGGTGCAAAATATAGCAGTGTTGTGTGATTTGTGTGCCGGGAGCCACCCGACTGATCAGTGTGCCATTAGTGTCGAGTCAGTTCAATATGTCTCCAACTACAGGCGACAACAGAATACCAATGCTCCCACACACTACCATCCCGGTTTGAGAAACCACCCAAGTTTCTCTTGGAGTAATAACAACAACCAAGCCCAAACCTCTGCTCCAAGATATCCATATCCTCCGGGTTTTCAATCTCAAGCACAACCTCCCCAAGGTCATACCAACCCCCACTTTAACAAGAAAGGAAGTGTAGCCTGGAAGATCTTATATCCAGATATATAGCCCAGAATGAGACTAGAATTAATAGCCAGGAGGTCTCCATCCAGAATTTAAAGAATCAAGTGGAACAGTTTACTACTGCCCTTAATAGTCGTCCCCAAGGTTCCTTGCCAAGTGACACTGAGTTGAATCCCAAGAGGGAGGGCAAAGAGCAATGTAAAACAGTCACACTCCGGAGTGGCAAGGCATTGAAAGAAAATGGAGGAGAAACCTCAACAGTGCAATCAGAAGTTATTGAAGTAGATAACATTGTTGAGACAAATAGTAGCAAGTCTAGGAGAGAAGTGACCAAATCAAAGGAAACCACAATACTAGCTCCTGCTGGTAATAAACCTACTCCTATCATACAAACTCTACCATTTCCTCAACGCCTTCAGAAGCAAAAGCTGGATAAATAATTTTCTAAGTTCTTAGAAGTTTTTAAGAAACTTCACATTAATATTCCGTTTGTCGAGGCGCTGGAACAAATGCCCAGTTATGTGAAATGTATGAAGGACGTCTTGTTTAAAAAGAGAAAACTGGGGGAATATGAGACTGTAGCATTGACAGAGGAGTGTAATGCTATTCTACAGAAAAAGCTTCCACCAAAGCTTAAAGACCCGAGAAGTTTTACTATTCCATGCATCATCGGAGACCAGTTCATCGGCAAAGCCTTGTGTGATCTAGGACCAAGTATAAATCTACTGTCGTGGTCTATCTACACGAAGCTGGGGTTAAATGAGGCCAAGCTTACCAGTGTCACACTGCAGTTGGCTTACAGATCTCTAACTTATTCGAAGGGGATAGTGGAAGACGTGCTTGTCAAGGTGGACAAGTTCATCTTTCCAGCGGATTTAATTGTTCATGACTTCGAGGAGGACAAGGAGGTCCCTATTATTTTGGGCAGACCATTTTTAGCCACATGCAAAACACTTATAGACGTGCAGAAGGGAGAACTCACAATGAGAGTGCAAGACCTGGAAGTGACGTTTAATGTCTTCAGGTTTAGGAAGTTCCCCAGTGCCTCTGAAGATTGCTTCCGGGTCGATGTGATTGAAAAAGCATTAAATGAAGTATTCTCAAAAAATTGCATGTCTAATTCGCTTGGGGCCACTCTGACTGGTGTTAGTGACGTGGAAGATCCTACTCATCTCGATTATGTGAAACTGTTAAATGAATACCCACGGTTCACTAACTCATAATAATATATTAAACCATTAACTAGACCGAAATCTACATCTGAGGAGCAATCACCCGTTTTGTTTGAAACCTTTACCAAGCCATTTGCGTTATGCTTATATGAAAGAATCATCAACTTTGCCTGTAATTATTTCTGCATTGTTGAGTGAAGTTCAGGAAGGTGAATTATTGCAGGTTTTGAAGAATAATAAAATTGCTTTGGGTTGGACACTGGCCTACATTAAAGGAATCAATCCATCCATCTACATGCACTAAATCCTCATGGAGGACGATGAAAAGCCTACCATTGAACATCAACGCAAACTGAATCCTATCATGAAAGAGGTAGTGAAAAATGAGATACTCAAATGGCTTGATGCCGACATAATTTACCCAAATTCTGATAGTGCATGGGTAAGCCATGCCCAATGTGTCCCGAAGAAAGGGGGCATGACTGTTGTCACTAATGAGAACAACGAGTTTATTCCTACAAGAATAGTGATAGGATGGCGAGTATATATGGACTACAAAAAACTTAACAAAGCTAATCGTAAAGATCATTTTCCTCTACCTTTCATCGATCAGATGATAGATAGACTCGCAGGGCATAAATTCTACTGTCTCTTGGATGGATACTCCAGGTACAACTAGATAGTTATTGCTCTAAAAGATCAGGAGAAAATAACATTCACTTGCCCTTATGGAACTTTTGCTTTTCGGCTGATGTCATTCGGGTTGTGTAACGCACCTGCTACATTTCAACGGTGTATGATGTCTATTTTCTCCGATATGGTCGAACAGACACTTGAAGTGTTCATGGACGACTTTTCAGTATTTGGGAATTCTTATGCCTCACGTCTAGCAAATTTGGATCTTGTGCTCAAGAGATGTGTTGACACTAACTTAGTTTTAAACTGGAAAAATGTAATTTCATTGTCCAAGAAGGCATTATCTTGGGACACAAAATATCTGCCAATGGAATCGAGGTGGATAAGGCAAAAATTGACATTATCAAAAAACGTCCACCTCCATCAATGGTGAAAGGAGTCCGAAGTTTCTTGGGGCACGCCGGCTTCTATCGACATTTTATAAAGGATTTCTCGAAAATCACTAAGCCCCTATGTAGCCTTTTGGAGAAAGATGTGCCTTTTAAGTTTGACAAGGCATGCCTAGATGCTTTTGATATGCTCAAGAAAAGACTCATTACAACACTCGTTGTTGTTTCCCCTGATTGGGAATTGCCGTTCGAACTAATCTGTGACACGTGACTATGCTAATGAGGCAGTTTTGGGCCAACAAAAATATAAGGTATTTCACAAAATATACTATGTCATCAAAACTTTAACAGACACTCAACTTAATTACACTACCACTGAGAAAGAGTTGTTGGCAGTAGTATATGCCTTCTACAAATTTAGGTCCTATCTCATCGGCACTAAAGTTATAGTATACACATGTAAGACCCCGACTTTTATGAATAAAGAATAATTTTCTCAAAATATATTTTTGAATATTATGGTGTGGATTTGATATAATGTTATAGTTGTGGGTAATATTTACAAATTTTGTAAAGTAAGCAAGTGGTTATATAATATTCGATTGGTCGGGGAATATTCGTTTTAACAGGAATATTCATAAGACGGCACAATCATTCAGTGGACCCCATAACGGAAGTATTGTCGTAGTTAAAAAACCACGTAATTATCTTTTATAAAAATAACTATTAAAGTGTTACCATTAAAACCATTGAACTACCCGCTAGTAAAAGTACGAAGAATACATTGGTTGCATAGTAGCACACGATATTGATTATTGATGCTTACGTAAGAAGTCACTCAGTTATACTCAATTATTGCTACATCATATCTCTCATATTATTGATTCAATTATTGTCACAATATCATCTACATAATATTTATTATTATTAAATCAATAATTGAGACGACAAAGTTATTCATATTATTATTTACAATATTGACAATGTCTAGAAGTTCTGTCAAGGAGAGGTTTGGTCACCTAATTGCGCGCCAATAAGGAGAAATCCTTATCGGAAAGCCCCCACTTTCCTGGGAACGACCTGGTTGTTAAATATTGTGAGTTATAATATTAATGATGAATAAGTTGTGTTGATTAAAGATGAAATTGATAATTCCATTGTGTTGGGATTATTAGTGTTAGTGGAAATCGACATTTATTTTGATAATACTTGATGTCTGGAGGTTATATTAACCAATCGGGTAATTAATCGGATAAATGAGAAATTAATTGCTATTATTTCACATGCTTATAACTATTTGTTCACATGTGTGTACTATTGATTCACATTCATGTACTATTAGGGGAGGTAAAAAGATTGATAATACTTGCATGACTAAATTAAAATGGAGGTATAGTTGAAGGTACTATACTGTAATTAGTTTTTTCACATGATTATACTATTGAGTCACATGAATGAACTATTAATTCACATTATTTACTATTAGGGGAGGTGATGCAAGTTTGATAATACTTGCAGGACTAAATTAAAAATGAAGAAAAAGAGGAAGGTATTATACTGTAATATTTCGAGCCCCAAAACGTGCAATTATCGAAACTATATTTTCCTATAAATAGAAGCTCATTCTTCCTTCATTTCTCACCAAATCACAAAAGCTTTAGAGCAATTATTATAGAGAGAAATTATAGAGAGAAAGAAGAAGAGATGTCTGCTACCTCACTATTCCAGTATCCAGTTTTTCTAAGGTAAGGGGTATTATTCTTTCGTATTCATGAAGAGAGTTATTTTCTTTCAATACTTGTAAGGGTTGTTATTCAATTCTTTATAATTATGTTGAATAACTCATCTATCGCCAAGTACCGCATACATGGTGAAATTCTTCATTATTCCATTCTTTATTATTACATTGGAATAACTCATGTCTGTGGTCTATCGCATGTCCGGTGAATTCTGTTGTTATTCCATTCTTTATTATTTTGTTGGAACATCCCGTCATGCATGCGATTACGCATGACCGATTACATTCTTTATTATTCGTTGGAACATCCTGTAGATATGCGGATTACGATTTGATTCGGTTCCATTCTTTATTATTCGCTGGAATAATGTTTACGTGGATTACCGCATGGCGGAAAAAAATCCATTTGCGGTTTCATATATTGTATTATACTTAGTTGATTAAAGTTTTGGCTTCTATACTCCATGAAATTAGTGGAATATCCTCGTATATTTTGCGCTTCATCCAAAGATCTTTTCATGGAAATATTCTTCCCGAGCATTCTTGAATTTTACTCCACAAAGCAAAGATCATGTTGATAATTTAGACGTTATTGATTTCGGATAAATTAAATTATAAATCTTTACAAATTTATCCTTGAACTTGTTTTATTGAATTCTTATATCATTGTCATCATCCTCATGTTTATAATATGTTGAAAGTCATCTCGTGGCCATTTATGTAGATGGACTTGGTATGATTATGACCAGGGATTATTCGATATAATCATGACCGTAATGTTACAAATGATGTGGTAAAAGTCCTCATTGGTCATAGTGCATTGATGGACAGTTGTTGGCATGATCATGACCATTGATGAATACACAAATATCCTTGGTCAAAGAGTGCGTGGATGATTTGTGGTCGTGATACTAATAAATATCCTCGCCGTAATGCGGGGATGATGTGGTTTATTTATTGTCGAGTCTCAATGATAAAAGTGATGAAAACCTTTTAAATCATAGAAGATAGTAGATTTTATTCTCTACTTGACTCTTCTAATGGATTGCTTGTTCACCGCAGCTTAAACTTGATGTTTATTATATTTTATCGCTTAACATCTTTGTTGAAGGCTAATGATAATTTATTCGCATTATCTTAGTCATAATATTTTTCTTTGGGCTAGTTGAGCTCACCCTTTCTTTCACCGTTCTCTTGTGAAATGAGAACGTGGCGGGACTAGTCTGGGAACCGAGTGATGGTTCGAGATGATAAGATTAGTAGTCCTCACTATTCTGTTAAATAGTGTGACAATAAATGTAATGAGGACTCCATTGAGTTTGGATATTGTCTAGATGACAATATTCTTATTAAAATTCTTAGATTATGTTTTGTCATATTTTACACGACTGTTGTATAATTAAGTTGTATTTGAAATTTGTACCATGTATTTGACGATTCAAGATGGGTGACGTATACCTATTTTGGGGGTGTCTCAACACAGATCACTCAGGTATCAAGAATCTTATTTCTAAGAAGGATGCTAAACCATAATTGATCAGATGGGTCCTTCTTCTGCAGTAATTTGACTTAAAAATTCATGATAAGAAAGAAACAGAGAATCAAGTGGTGGATCATCTCTTGAGGTTGGAGAATACGGATCAAGATGAAAATATGATTAATGAGTTCTTTCCTAAAGAACAACTTCTTGCTATTTAGACTGAAATACCTTGGTATGGTGATTATACCAATTTCATTGTGAGTGGTGTGTATCCTCTTGACTTGAGCTATTAATAGAAAAAAAAGTTTCAGAAGGACGTGAAATTCTATTTATGGGATGAGCCGTATTTGTTTCGTCAATGTGTTGATCAGATTCTAAGAAGGTGTCTGCCTAAAGAGGAAATGGAAAATGTTCTTTATCATTGTCATTCATCTAAATATGGGGGCCATTTTGGCCGACAGAGAATGATAACAAAGGTGCTACAGTCAGGTTTTTACTAGCCCACACTGTTTAAGGATGCATATAATTTTGTGTAAAAATGTGACAGATGCCAACGTGTTGACAATATCTCTAGAAGGCACGAGATGCCCCTCAATAGCATTTTAGAAGTCAAAATCTTCGACGTTTGGGGCATTGACTTCATAGGCCTATTCCCATCATCATTCAATAATTTTTACATTCTGGTGGCAGTGGACTATATGTCCAAATAGGTTGAAGAAGTTGCCTTGCCTTTCCTGCAAAAGAACATTTTCACACGCTTTGAGACACCGCGAGCTATTATTAGCGATGAAGGGTCGCATTTCTGCAGCAAATACTTTGCAGACCTTCTCGCTAAATATGGAGTCACTCATAAGACTGCCATAACATATCATCCACAGACAAACGACCAAGCGGAGGTGTCAAACAGATAGGTGAAGCGCATTTTGGAAAAGACTGTAAACCCTAACAAAAAGGATTGGTTAACAAGATTGGATGATGCACTATGGGAGTCTTGTGGCCGGATTTTGAGGTTACCTTTTCGTAGATATGCAACCATTTCTAAGACATTATCCCAGAAGGATACTGGAATATCGGTAAAATCATTATAGACCGCACCATGTCCAACAAGGTACGATTTTTCCTTTCAGATACATCAATCAATTATTGCGTATCAGGAGGCGTCCATTGTGAGAAAACCATTTGAGATGATCTAGAAACTTATTGCACACGTATTTATTCCTTGATCTAATCAATACATTTTAATACTTTGCCAATTTGTTTTACTTCTGAATTCTTTGAACCTTTCAAATAATTCACACTTGTATTTTGGCAAATACACACATTCAACTCTTTGAATGATCATCTCCTTTTCTTATACTAGTTTATTCAATTTACAAAATAATTTTTTCACGTAAGTCAAGTACACAAAATCCATTAAGTAATATTCTAGTTCTATAAAAACATTATTATTATAAATAGAACAACAATTGTTCTTAAATATAATACCAAAAATTTCATTGTCCAACAATAAAATAGAAATAATGTTTCTAACGAAAACTCAAATACAATAACAACTTATTGACTTAATAGATTTTCCCGTAGGCAATTCTAAACAATAAGTTCATATGGCTAATGCAGCAACCTTTGCTTCATTTCTCACACATAGGATTACTTATATTTTTTTAGCTTTCTACTTCTGCTTGGTCCCTTCATAAATCTATATTTATGATAACCAAATCCGGTATCCAATACCCAAGTAGAACCTTGACTTAATTTTTTTTTTATTTTAATCATGAATAAAACTATATTGTAACCGAAGCTTCACTAAGCTTCTTTTGGTTAGCCTCTACAAGATACTTATGACGCCCCCAAAATAGGTCCATTTCACCCAACCCATTCTGAGTCACCAAATTCATGGTACAGAAAATAACTACAACTTTATTATTATAATTATCGTGCAAAATACGACAACACATATACTGTGAGTTTAAATACAAATATTATCTTCTAAACAATATCCACACTCAAATAAGTCCTCATTACAATTATTGATACACTATTTTACAAAATAGTGAGGACTACTAAAACAACTATCTTGAACCATCATTTCATACCCTTTTAGTTAGTTTCTTATATTCTCACCTCTCCGAGAAGAAAAATGGAACAAAAAGGAAAAGGGTGAGCTCAACTAGCCCAGTAAAGAATATTATGACTAAGATAATATATAACAAATTATCATTAGTATTCAACAGGGAAAAATCTGATAGAATATAATAGACAACAAGATTTAGATCAACAACTGCAGCGGAAACAACAATCCATTAGAAGAGTCAAGTAGAGAATGAATTCTACTATCTTCTAAGATTTAAAAGTCCATCATCAATATTTTATCCCTATAAAATCAATCAATATACATCTTGAATCAAATATTCATCTTTGCACTACATGTAAAACCCCAACTTTTTGAATAAAGATGAATTTTCTATAAATATTATTTTTGAATATTATGGAGTGAAATTGATATAATGTTATAGTTGTGGGTAATATTTATAAATTTTGCATAGTATGCAAGTTGTTATATTATATTCGATTGGTGGGGAATATTCATTTTAGCGGGGAATATTTGTGCAATGATGGTTAATCATTGGTGGACCCCTAGCGTAATTATTGTCGGATTGAGAAAAGCGACAAAAATATCTTTATGAAAATAACGGCGGAAGTTTTACCGTTGATCTTTGTTGAACTACTCGGTAGTAAAAATACGATGTCTGGCGCGTGGTTGCATAGTAGCACGGTATTGATTATTGATGCTTACGTGAGAAGTTATTCAGTTTTGTTCAATTATTGCTATAGTAATTGTTGCATAGTATCTCACGTTATTTGATTCAATTATTGTCGATATTTATTATATTGTTAAAATCAATAAGTGAGACGATAAAATTATTAATATTATTATTTGCAATATTAACGATGTCTAAAAGTTCTGTCAAGGAGAGGTTTGGTCACCTAATTGTGCGCCAATAGGGAGAAATCCTTATTGGAAAGCCCCCTCTTTCTTGGGAACGACCTGGTCGATTAATATTGTGAATTATAATAAAAGTGATAAATGTTGTTAAAATTATTATGGTGATTTTTATGAAGTTTTGCTTATTTTATGGACCCCCATTTATCCATTTTTCAAAATAATCGATAGAAAATTATTTAAAAGTGGGGCCCACATGTGGGGGCCAGATGTGGGGCCCATATGTGTTGAAAAACTAATTTTGGAAATGGGGTGGGAGAGAGATACATTATGGGGAGGAATTTATGTATATAAGGTTGTGGTGTGTGTGTATATATATAATATAATATTATGTGAGTGGGAAATGGTGGGGAAATGATGTTGTTTTATAAAAGGTAGTTAGTATTATATATATATATATATATATATATATATATATATATGTTTATAACATGTGTGTTATATATATATGTATTATTATTCTTATTGGTTGGTTGATTGACAAAGTGTTGGTTATATGTATTATTATTTTTGCTTTATTCTTATTGGTTGGAGGTTTGACAAAATTGCATCTTGAGTTATCAAAATTGTCATCGGATAATTTGTATTCCTAACACAGTGTCTTTCCATTCTCCTATAAATAGAAGCTCATTCCTTCATTATTTCTTACGAATTCACTGAAACTCTAGAGAGAGAAAATTATAGAGAAAGAAGAAAAAATTTTACGCTACTTAACTACTCTTTATTATTAAGAGGGTGTTATTCTTTCTTATTCATGAAGAGGTGTTATTCTTTCTTATTCATGAATAAGTATCTGTTGTTATTCCATTTTCTTTATTATTACATTTGGAATATACACATGCGTTTTTGGGACTGATTAAAATCTTTTACTATATATTGGTGACATTCTTCATTATTCCGTCTTTATTATTACATTGGAATATATCATATGCATGCGTTTCTGTCTGGACTGATTAAAAGTCTTTATTATTCTATTGGAATATCTATGCATGCGTTTACACCGGACTGGTTTAATTAATTATTATTCATTGGAATAACTTTGCTGTCTGCGATCTATCGCATGCCGGTGATTTCTTTTGTTATTCCATTCCTTATTATACTTAGTTGGTTAAAGTTTTGACTTCTATACTCCATGAAATTAGTGGAATATTCTTGATATTTGTACTTCATCCAAAGTATCTTTTCATGGAAATATTCTTACGAGCATTCTTGAATTTTACTCTACAAAGCGATGTATCATGTTGACGAAATTGGGCGTTACTAATTTACGGATAAAATAATTCTTGAACTTGTTTTATTGAATTCTTATATCATTGTCATCATCCTCATGTTTATATTTTGTTGAAAGTCATCTGTGGCCTGTAGTGCATAGATGAACTTGGTATGATTATGACCAGGGATTATTCGGCGTAATCATGAATGTAATGTTACAAATGATGTGGTAAAAGTTCTCATTGGCCCGTAGTGCATTGATGTATAGTTGTTGGCATGATCATGACCATTAATGAATACACAAATATTCTTGGCCCAGTAGTGCATGGATAATTGTGGTCGTGATACTAAAGAATATCCTTGGTCAGTAAGGGGGTGATTCGATGATGTAGATTATTTATTAAGCTGAGTCCCAGCGATAAAAGTGATGAAAAATCTTTTAAATCATAAAAGATAGTAGATTTTATTTTCTACTTGACTCTTTTAATGGATTGCTTGTTCCGCTACAGTTAAACTTGATGTCTATTATATTTTATCAGTTTAACATTATTGGAGACTAATGATAATTTATTCTGCATTATCTTAGTCATAATATTTCTTCTTGGGCTAGTTGAGCTCACCCTTTCTTTCACCGTTCTCTTGTGAAATGAGAATATAAATTTGAGACGAGTCGGGGAACGAAGTGATGGTCGAGAGGATAACATTAGTAGTCCTCACTATTACGTAAAATAGTGTGATAATAATTGTAATGAGGACTCCTTTTGAGTTTGTATAATCTCTAGTAGACAATATTTGTATTCAAACTCACGGTTTATGTTTCGTCGTATATTGTACCGACAGTTGTATTATTAAGTTGTATTTGAATTACATACCATGTATCTGGCGACCCAAGATGGGTGATGTATACCTAATTTTGGGGGCGTCACTTTGTTCAGTATCAAAGCTTAGGGAAATGATCCACAGCTAAGATGTGAGACTAGAACTAGGAGGGAGAGGCGGAAATTCCTTCGCTAGTATGACTTACCTAAGTTTATTTGGTATTTAATTGGTTGGTCAAAGTATATGGATAATATGTTATATGTTAATGAACCTTTGTTTTGTGGTAGTATCTGAAAATGACATCCGAGAATGTTGAAAATAGCAATGGAGAACAAGAGACCGTTGAGTCTCCACATATCAATAATCAGGAGAATGTGCATCAGGAAGGCGACAATCCTCATGCAAACAACAACACGACCAAATGATGAATGATGGGTATTCGGAGGCTTTATGCAATTCATGCAACATCGGCGAGAAGCGGCTCTGTCCAAAAATGTACGTGGAAACACTGGAAACTCTCGGACGGTCACCGCTAAACAGTTCAAGGAGCTGGGACCACCTGAGTTTATTGGAGAGCCTAAACCACTTAAGGCAGAAGCATGGATAAAGTAGATCACCAAGATATTTGATGTCTTGGGATGCTCCAGGAGCAAAAGGTTCCCTTCGCCACCTTCATTATTGCGTGAAGAGGCGGATTTTTGGTGGAAATCAAAAAGCGTACCCGACTGATGCACTCAAGATGTCTTGGGAGAAGTTCCAAGAGCTATTCAACGACAAATACTTTCGAGAGTATTCGTCACATGAAAGAAGTGGAGTTTATCAAATTGGAACAAAACAATATGACCGTGTGTCGCAATCGAGAGGCTAAATTTGCGGAGTTATCTGGATTTGCATCCCATTTGGTCGATAATGAGGAAGCGAATGGCGCGAATGTTTTTAAGAGGTTTGAAAGCGGAGATACGTTAATATCTTATTTCTCATAAACTGTGTTTGTACTCAGATGTTGTAAATAGGGCTCAGTTATTGGAGCGCGATAACGAGTCAATGCAACCAAGAGAAAGCAGCTGGCAGCATGAAATACCAGTGGTATTAGTCATCAAAATGGTGACAACAAACGTGGAGGGAATCAACATGCCAGAAATGGTAACCACTTCGGTGGTAATCATGGCCAAGACAGTAAAAATGGACATTTCAAGAAAAGGAGATTCAACAATGATGGAAAGACATCAGCAACAACACCCTTTGTCAAGGAAGGAGAATGACCACCTATCATATGCTTCAAATGCGGAGGGGAGGGACACATCAGTCCAAACTGCGCGATGCCACCCAAAGCCTGTTATAATTGTGGAAGAGAAGGTCACCTAGCCCGATTTTGTCGTTCACCGAAGATAAGTTCAGCTAGGATAGAGGCACCAAAGGCCGTCCCAGAAAAGTCAAAGCCGGTGGTGCAAGGGAGAGCATTTGTTGTGACCTCCCAGAAAGCAAGGAACCCAAACGAGGTCATCACGGATAAGCTTATCAAAAACTCTAGCGAAGTCTATACCTTATTTGATACCGGTTCTACCCATTCTTTTATTTCTCCTACTTGCGCTCAATGATTAAATTTGACTACGGAGAAATTAGAATTTGACTTATCTGTGGAAACTCCGTTGGGAGAAACCTTCATTACATCCACGGTTTATAAGTCTTGTTTGGTTCAAGTTGGTACCCACACATTACCTGTCGATCTTATTGCATTAAAAATACTTGCATTTGATGTAATTCTAGGATTGATTGGTTAACTACTCATCATGCAAAAATTAATTATTTTCGTAAGGTTGTTAGCTTTCATATTCCTAATCGACCTATTATGAGAATTCAAGCAACCAAACCATTAAAATCAATCACTGTCATCTCAAGCCATAAAGCTATTCGTTTATTAAAACACGGATGTCAAGCTTTCTTAGCTCATATCATGAGATCTAAACAAAAATACGTGGGTTTTGAATAATATTTCTATTGTTAATGAATTTCTGATGTATTCCACGAAGAACTTCACAGCCTACCCCAGAGCATGAAATTGAATTTTGTATCGACCTTGAACCCGGTACAAAACCCATTTCTAAAGCCCCATATCGAATGGCTCCTATTGAACTTCAGGAGTTAAAGACTCAACTGCAGGAATTGTTAGACATTGGCTTTATTCGTCCTAGTACTTCTCCTTGGGGTGCTCTTGTTCTATTTGTGAAAAAGAAAGATGGGAGTATGCGACTTTGTATTGATTATCGGGAGTTGAATCATGTCACCATCAAAAATAGGTACCCATTGCCACGTATTGAAGACCTGTTTGACCAGTTGTAAGGAGCCAAATTCTTTTCAAAGATTGATCTTCGTTCTGAATATCACCAATTGAAGATTAGAACCGATGACATTCCAAAGCGGCTTTTCGAGAACTCAATGCGGACATTATGAATTCCTAGTCATGTCCTTTGGATTGACTAATGCTCCTGCTGCCTTCATGGATATGATGAACCAAGTATTCAAGGAATATATGGATCACTTTGTGGTCGTCTTTATTGATGACATCCTTATTTATTCCAAAAGCCGTGAAGATCATGAGCAACACTTGAGGCTGATACTCCAAAAGCTTCGTGAATATAAGCTTTATGCCAAGTTAAAGAAATGTGAGTTCTGGATTGAGGAAGTAGCATTCCTTGGGCACGTAGTATCAAGTCATGGAATATCAATTGACCCGACAAAGATTGAAGCTATTCAAAGTGGGAGCAACCAAATCGATGATGAAGGAAATCGTAGCTTTCTCGGCTTAAATTGGTTATTATCGGAGATTCATGGAAGGATTTTCTCGAATCGCTACTCCATTAACTCAGCTGACTCAGAAAGATATAAAGTTCTGTTGGAGCGAGGAATGTGAGAAGAGTTTTAAAGAACTCAAGAGGAGACTCATTTCAGCACCTGTTCTGACAATACCATCTGGTTCGGAGGGATTTGTCATCTACAGTGATGCTTCGGGCAAAGGGTTAGGATGTGTTCTCATGCAACATGGGAAAGTTATAGCCTATGCCTCACGACAACTCAAAGAATATGAGAGGAATTATCCTACTCATGATCTAGAGTTGGCAGCTGTTGTCTTCGCACTAAAGATTTGGAGGCATTACTTGTATGGGGAAAAAGAGGAGATCTTTACGGATCATTAAAGCCTCAAATATTTCTTCACTCAAAAGGAACTCAACACATCACGACAACGGCGTTGGCTTGAAGCTATTGAAAGATTATGATCATACCATCAATACCATCACGGAAAAGTGAGCGTGGTAGGCGGCGCATTGAGTAGAAGATCATATGCGAGTACGAGTGCAATATTGACAACACAAAAGCCCATTTTGTGTGACTTGCAAAGGATGGAGATAGAGTTAAAGACTCCAGGGACCCATGTGATGATGGAGAATATACGAGTAGAACCGAATTTAATTGATAAAGTTAAAGATGCTCAAGCTACAGACCTGGAGCTGATGCGTATGAGGAAGAAGTATCAAGAAAGTGCTATGCCGGAAGCAAGAATCGATGAAGAAAGAATACTTCGAGTCAACTCTAGACTTTGTGTTCCTAACGACCCTGATTTAAAGTATAAAATCATGATGGAGGCGCACAACACACCATTTGCAATCCATCCTGGGAGTACCAAAATGTATTGTGATCTTCGTCATACATTTTGGTGGAGCAATATGAAGAGAGAGATAGATATTTGTTTATCTCAAGGTGTCTAACTTGTCAAGCGAGTTAAGGTGGAGCATCAAGTACCAAAAGGTCCATTGCAACCACTTGAAATTCCGGAATGGAAGTGGGAGCACATTACCATGGATTTCGTTACTGGTCTTCCCAAGGTTTCTCAAGGCATTGATGCAATTTGGGTCATAGTTGATAGATTGACCAAGTCTGCTCACTTCTTACCAATACGAGAAACTTATACACTTGAGCGTCTTGCTCGCATGTACATAAGCGAGATTGTAAGGCTGCATGGTATGCCGGTATCCATAGTTTTCGATCGAGACCCAAGATTTACTTCACGATTTTGGGTTAGGTTGCAAAAAGCTATGGAGCGCGGATTTATGATTTAGTTGACATATCATCCTCAAAGCGGACGGACAATCGAGAGAGGACTATTCAAACTCTTGAGGATTTATTAAGACTCATGTCCTTGACTTCAAGGGAAGTTGGGATAAGTTCTTACCATTGGTGGAGTTTTTCTACAACAAGCGGTTATCAAACAAGTATTGGCATGGCTCCATTCGAGGCGTTGTATGGAAGAAAGTGTCATTCTCCGGTATCTTTGGGATGAGGTGGGTGAAGCAGCGTTGTTGGGACAGGAGTTGAGTGCGTATGACTACGGAAAAGATTCAAATGATCCGACAACGTATAAAAACCTCACAAGATCGATAAAAGAGTTATCTTGATCTTCATCGAAAGGGCGTGGAATTCGATATAGGAGATCATATGTTATTACGTGTTACTCCATGGAAAGGAGTTACGAGATTTGGGAAGAGAGAAAGCTCAATCCTCGATTCATTGGCCCATTTTAATCCTCGATCGGGTAGGAGCTGTGGCCTATAGACTTGCTTTACGAACCAAGTATGTCTCGTGTTCATAACGTTTTTCACATATCCATGTTATGTAAATATGTGGAAGACCGAACCACATTATTGAGTTAGAACCAGGATGAAATAGTGGAAGATTTGACGTATGAAGAGGTTCTGTTCAAATCTTGGATAAGAAGGAACATATTCTACGCTCAAGGTTATACCTCAAGTCAAAGTTTTTTTGGAGAAACCACGATGTTGAGGAAATGACTTGGGAGTTAGAATCGAAATGAAATCAAGGTATCCTTACCTCTTCGACATACCAGTCGTACCCTAATTTTGAGGCGAAATTTCATAAGAAGGGAGATTGTAAAACCCCAACTTTTGAATAAAGATGAATTTTCTATAAATATTATTTTTGAATATTATAGAGTGAAATTGATATAATGTTATAGTTGTGGGTAATATTTATAAATTTTGCATAGTATGCAAGTTGTTATATTATATTCGATTGGTGGGGAATATTCATTTTAGCGAGGAATATTAAATGCAATGGTACTTGCAATCATTGGTGGACCCCTAGCGAAATTATTGTCGGATTGAGAAAGCGACAAAAATATCTTTATGAAAATAACGGCGGAAGTTTTACTGGTTGATCTTTGTTGAACTACTCGGTAGTAAAAGTCTGATGTCTGGCGTGGTTGCATAGTAGCACACGATATTGATTATTGATGCTTACGTGAGAAGTCATTCGGATTTTATTCAATTATTGCTATAGTAATTGTTGCATAGTATCTCACGTTATTTGATTCAATTATTGTCGATATTTATTATATTGTTAAAATAAATAATTGAGACGACAAAATTATTAATATTATTATTTGCAATATTAACGATGTCTAGAAGTTCTATCAAGGAGAGGTTTGGTCACCTAATTGCGCGCCAATAGGGAGAAATCCTTATTGGAAAGCCCCCTCTTTCTTGGGAACGACCTGATCGATTAATATTTTGAATTATAATAAAAGTGATAAATGTTGTTAAAATTATTATAGTGATTTTTATGAAGTTTTGCTTATTTTATGGACCCCCATTTATCCATTTTTCAAAATAATCGATAGAAAATTATTTAAAAGTGGGGCCCACATGTGGGGGCCAGATGTGGGGCCCATATGTGTTGAAAAACTAATTTTGGAAATGGGGGTGGGAGAGAGATACGTATAGGGGAGGGAATTTATGTATATAAGGTTGTGTGTGTGTGTATATATATAATATAATATTATGTGAGTGGGAAATGGTGGGAAAATGATGTTGTTTTATAAAAGGTAGTTAGTATTATATATATATATATATATGTTTATAACATGTGTGTGTTATATATATATATGTATTATTATTCTTATTGGTTGGTTGATTGACAAATTGTGTGGGTTATATGTATTATTATTTTTGCTTTATTCTTATTGGTTGGAGGTTTGACAAAATTGCATCTTCAGTTATCAAAATTGTCATCCGATAATTTGTATTCCTAACACAGTGTCTTTCCATTCTCCTATAAATAGAAGCTCATTCCTTCATTATTTCTTACGAATTCACTGAAACTCTAGAGAGAGAAAATTATAGAGAGACAGAAGAAAAGTTTTCTGCTACTTAACTACTCTTATATTGGTTTCTTTTACTGTGAAGGTGTTATTCTTTCTTATTCATGAAGAGAATTGTTGTTATTCCATTTCTTATTATTACATTGGAATAACTTTATATGCTGGTCTACCTATACTTGGTGACATTCTTCTATTATTCCGTCTTTATTATTACATTGGAATATCATGCATGCATTTTACTTTAGGACTGATTGGAATAGATTTTGGAATATCATCTTTATATTACATTTGGAATATTCCGCTCGACTGATTAAAATGCTACATTGGAATATCACATACATGCGTTTCTCGATTCATGATTTAAATCTTTATTATTCATTCATTGGAATATCCTATATCATGCGTTTTGTGCATTAACGTGGTTTCGTTAATTATTATTCTATTTGAATAACCTGCCTGTGCGGTCTATCGCATGCCTGGTGATTTCTTTTGTTATTCCATTCCTTATTATACTCAGTTGGTTAAAATTTTGACTTCTATACTCCATGAAATTAGTGGAATATTCTTGATATTTGCGCTTCATCTAGTATCTTTTCATGGAAATATTCTTCTGAGCATTCTTGAATTTTATTCTACAAAGCAGTATCATATTGACAATTTGGACGTTAATAATTTCTGGATAAAATAATTCTTGAACTTGTTTTATTGAATTCTTATATCATTGTCATCATCCTCATGTTTATATTTTTGTTGAAAGTCAATACGTGGCTTTGTAGTGCATAGATGGACTTGGTATGATTATGACGAGGGATTATTGATTGTAATCATGATCGTAATGTTACAAATGATGTGGTAAAAGTCCTCATTGGCACGTAGTTCATTGATGGACGAGTTGTTGGCATGATCATGACCATTAATGAATACACAAATATTCTTGGCCGTAGTGCATGGATAATTGTGGTCGTGATACTAAAGAATATCCTTGGTCGTAGTGCGAGGGGTGATTCGATGATGTAGATTATTTATTAAAAAGTGAGTCCCAAGCGATAAAAGTGATGAAAATCTTTTAAATCATAAAAGATAGTAGATTTTATTTTCTACTTGACTCTTTTAATGGATTGCTTGTTCGCTACTGATTAAACTTGATGTCTATTATATTTTATCGGTTTAACATTATTGGAGACTAATGATAATTTATTACGCATTATCTTAGTCATAATATTTCTTCTTTGGGCTAGTTGAGCTCACCCTTTCTTTCTTTTTTCTCTTGTGAAATGAGAATATATTTGGGACGAGTCGGAAATGGAGTGATGGTCCAGAGGATAGCATTAGTAGTCCTCATTATTACGTGAAATAGTGTGATAATAATTGTAATGAGGACTTCTTTTGAGTTTGTATAATCTCTAGTAGATAATATTTGTATTCAAACTCAGTTTATGTTTTGTAAGTATTGTACACGGCGAGTTGTATTAAGTAAGTTGTATTTGAATTACATACCATGTATTGTACCATGATGGATGATGTATACCTAAGATGGGTCAAAAGCCAAAGATATTCATTTAATTTTGGTCATGTTCATCTCAACACATGTTCATCTTTGCACCACTGGGCCAAAGATATTCATCGATTAATCATTCATCTTATCTGCACTACAGCCAAAGATATTGAAGAATATCATCATTTAGACCGAGAATGATGAAAACATTTTAAAGAAAACGAATCTAGTGAGATAAAAGATCAAAGATTAGGGATTTGTACTTTAGTTTATCCAAGTTCAAAAATACTCCATAATAAACCATTGTGGATCAGAAATCAAAAATGAAGATCAAAATATAGATCCAATCAAAGATAGGAACCATAACAGACAATCTTGGACACAGAAAAAAAAAATTAATTTTTCTGTGAATAGTGCCGTATAGTGAATAGTTCTGTATATGTGAATAGTAACCTCGACACAGAAAGGTAGAAATTCCATAAGAAAAATCATCATACTTCGTGAATAGTACTCGTGAATAGTAACTCATGAATAGTAACTCATGAATAGTAACTCGTGAAAAGTAACCCCGACATGAAAAGGTAAAAATTTCATAATAAATTTCATACCAATATTCCGGTATAATGATATTGAAAGAAATAATATCATTTACGAAAAAAATAACATCCCTTACCTCAAAAGAATAGTACTTCTGGCTGGAATATTAGATATAACGCTGAAGGGAACTTGCACCGTATAGCAACACTCAAAGTATCAAAATACTCACAATAATACGCTCGATAATATAGAGAGAGAAAACTTCAGTTTCTGGTGTGATTTTCAATTCTAACCTAAGCACCATATTTATAGGAAAATGCTTAGAACACCGAAGCAAAAAATTTAATAAGAATATTAATATTTTATTTTTAATTTCCTACGCACACCTTACAATCTGAATTCAACATTAACCATATGCAAGTGGGTCCCACCAAAATGAAAAACATGTTTTAAACATTTTTTGTAACAAAATCAATTTAGACCCAATATTTTGGAATTTCAATAATTCATAATAAATAGACTTTTTATCAGAAAAATTTAAATCTTATGTCCATTCCATAGGAAATTCAATTCTCTACAATTTTGTAAGTTTAAGTTTTTCCAAATTCCAAACAGTAATTGATCGAAATCCACATACAGGCGATTTTACAAGCTATAATCAAATTTCAGTAAAAAAAAAATAGGGTCCACCAACATGTTTAACATGTTTTTATCATTCATTGAAACAAAAATACTCTTGCTCCTCATTTATTCATATATCACACATTTATTATAAAAATATCACCATTATTATATTATTGTAATATAATAATATATTTAAATGAATTATTTTATCAGAAAAGATAAAATATCAATTTTCAACAATCGTCACTTTTCTAAAAATTCCTCCATTTATATCCACATAAATAAATATTTTCCTTATCATATAAATCAATAATTAATTATTCACAAATAACATTACAGAATCACAATAATGACAACCATGTCGTTCTAGAAAAGAGAATTATGTTGGGGTTTTAAGAAGAAACGCACAAATAAAATAAAATTTTTAAAGTAATTTCAAACCCTAAAAGCAGGATCCATGCGAAAAATTCAATTAATTCGGAGGTTAGAAATTATACCGATTAAGAAATCGAAATTGATCACGATCGAATCTCCAACGCAATCCATTTAATTAAGAAGCTGGAATTGATACGATCGAATCTCCAACGTTAATCAAACGAAATGCTGTCTCTACAAGTATCCTCATTTAACGCAGCTAATCGTCCCGAACGATCTGATCTGCAGAAGAAGGAACTGCAGTACTAGCCACCAAGGATGAGGATTTTGAAAGTTGTTTTCTCTAGATCTCTCTCTAAAAGCGGCTAGGGTTTTGTATTTTGACGTAAAACCTAAAGTGGTGATATATATCATATATATAGCGAGTTAGGAGGAATTAATCAAAAATCTAATATTATTAAAATCGAAGAATTTATATATATCTTAATTAAGTCTTACTTAATTAATATACCTATATATAAATTATCCTATTAATTTAAATTCATAATTTAAAATTCTATCAATCATATTGACATATTTAAATATTTACAATTTAAATTAATTTCCTTTTAATTACGTTCTTTGTGTGTGACCCTATAGGTTATTATTACGTTGGCAATAATTTTAAAATCATATTATAAAATTATAAGCGGTGAAGCGACATCTAGTAATGCATCACTGCTACCCAAGTAATAATAAGATCGATGATTCGATGCAACCTTTTCGTGACCAATGTTTCAATGTAATTTAATCCTTTTAACCTTAATATCCTAGATTAAACTCGAGTCATGGAATGTGCCATACTCTTCATAATTTAATCTAAGTTTTCTTGATCAATGAGTAGACTATATGAAACAAATCACTATTTGAGCATGACCATGCATTTCATAGTCCTACTCAATCAAGAGGCCTATGGATATTACCCATAATATATAGGGTGGTTAAATTCCATCTAGATCACTCATATTTCTCACACGATTCATGATGAACCCAATAATCACCTTTATAGTCCACCCTATTAAAGGTGACATTTGATGATATCAAAGTACATAAATTCTCGTGTAGTAATATAGCGATTTCAGGTCGGAGGACCATTACATCATTGTCATTTATGAGAATTGCTAATGACACTTCGCATAATGCTCCATATAGAATTCTCATGGTGGGGTCCATCCGATTACATCGTTCTCTAACATGTACCTATGCATTGACTTAATATCTCATATATTTATGACCAATGAGATTTGGTCATCAGTCAATCCACATACTAGTCTCAATGCATCATTATTGTGCCATCAACAATGATACTCGACTAGGGACATTTAAGAACAATGATACTAATTGTAATTATATAATCTCATGTTCAAGTCACATACTTGAAACTATATAATTTGTATCACTATTCTAAGGAATTTTATTATGTTAACAATTATATTACGCAGTAAATAAAACCATAATAAAATCATATATTTATTCAATCAAATATAATATCAAAACGTTAAGCAATTATATCAAATATTTGGCCTCTAGGGCATAAACTCTAACAACTTCCAATAAGGATTTCTCCTTACTGGTGCACAATTAGGCGACCAAACATCTCCTTAGACAGAACTTCCTTAGACATTGTCAATAATGTTATTTAATAATATTATTCAAATAATATGAATTATTAATCTGATAATGGGAAATAATGTGTAGTGACAATTATTGAAACAACAATAATATAAAATATCAACGTAGCAATTATTGAATCAATAAAATAAAATATTGAATAGTAATTATTGTAACAATTATTGAGTAGTGACTTCTTATGTAAGAATCAATAATTGGTGCAATCAGGTGTCTTTCTTTATGCGACCTGGCGTAGACATCGTGTTTTAACCACCGGGTATTCCAACAGTGTTAACGGTAACAACTACGCCGTTATTTATAAAACTCATACTTGACATTTTCTTTATCTAATCGCTTTCCGTTCTGGGGCCCACACAAGGCTGCATCGTCGTAAGAATATTCCCCGACAACAAGAATATTCCACAACCAAATGAATATTCCCCGACAACAATTTTTATAACCACTTGCTTATTTAAAAATATTTGTGCATTTTACCCATAACTAACCACATTAATCAAATCAACCCCTTACTATTTCAAAATAATAATTAGAGAAAATTAAATCTTTATTTATAAAAAGTTGGGGCTTTACAACCTCCCCTCCTTATGAAATTTTGTCCTCGAAATTTACATGCGTAGGACATTCTCCTTCCTATCCAAGATCTTGACTGGTACATTCTCGTACGTTAAATTTTCTGCTATCTCGTTTGGTTCTAACTCAATAATGTGGTTCGAGTCGTCCACATATTTACGTAACATCGATATGCAAAAAACGTTATAAACAGGCATCATACTTGGCGGTAAAACGTGTCTATAGGCCACAGTTCCTACTTGATCAAGAATCTCAAATGGACTAATAAATCGAAGGTTTGAGCTTTCCTCACATCGTCGATTCTCACTTTTGGAATAACGACTTCTTGCATCTTCTTCTTCATATTCATCAGCTCCAGGTCTGTAGCTTGAGCAACTTTAAATTTATCGATTAAGGTCGATTTTAATCGTATATTTGACATCATCACATGGGTCCCTAGAGTATTTAACTCTATCTCTATCATTGGTAAGATATACGGAATGAGTCTTGTGTTCGATAATATCGCACTCGTACCCGCATACGATCTTCTACTGTACACGTTAGCTACCACGTTCACTTTTCTAGGATGGTATGGTCAGAACAGGTGCCAAAATGAGTCTCCTCTTGAGTTCTTGGAAGCCTTTCTCACATTCCTCGCTCCACTCGAATTTTATATCTTTTTGAGTCAGCTGAGTTAACGGAGTAGCGATTCGAGAAAATCATTCCACGAATCTCCGATAGTAACCAGCTAAGCCTAGAAAGTAATTTATTTTAATTTCTAACTTAGGTTGCTATCAACTATGACTCATATCCCAATCTTGGATAGCACGTCATAATGGCACCTATCAGTTTACCACCGCACGAATATGACGTCCCCTATAGAGAGTCTGGCTTCGATGCATTCCACAAAGGAAGTCACAAGATAGAGGCTAAGGTACCAACTCCTGTAGTTAGGTTTTTAACTCCTGAAGTTCAATAGGAGCCATTCGATATGAGATTTTAGAAATGGGTTTTGTACTGGGTTCAAAGTCGATACAAAATTCAATATCATGCTCTAGGAGTAGGCCAGGAAGATCTTCAGGAAATACGTCAGGAAATTCACTAACAACATAATATTATTCAAATCTGACGTATTCAAGTCCATGACTTGGGTAAGAAAGCTTGACATTCATTTTTCAATAAACGAATGGCTTTATGGCTTGATATGACAGTGATTGGCTTTAATGGTTTGGTTGCTTGAATTCGTACAACAGGTTGGTTAGGAATATGAAAACTAACAACCTTACGAAAATAATCAATTTTAACATGATGAGTGGTTAACCAATCAATCCCTAAGTTCACATCAAATGCAAGAATTTTCAAAGATATAAGATCAACAGGTAGGGTTAGGGTACCAATTTGAATCAAGCAAAATTTATAAACAATGGATGTAACGAAAGTTTTTCCTAACGGAGTTCAACAAATAAGTCAAAGTCTAATTTCTCAGGAGTCAAGTTCAAACGTTGAGCACAAGCAGGAGAGATAAAAGAATGGGTAGAACCGGTATCTAATAAGGTATAGATTTCGCAAGAATTTATGATTAACTAACTCGTGATAACTTCTTTCGGGTTACTCGCTTTTTGAGAAGTCACGAAAAATGCTCTTCCAGGAACTGCTGACTTTAACTTGTCCAGGACAGCCTTTGGAGTCACCATCCCCGCTGGACTTGGTTTCGCTATAGGACAATCTCAAGCTATATGACCATATTTTCTACAACTAAAACATACCTTGGAAGGTTGTGAACAGTTTGGACTTATGTGTTCCTCCTCTCTGCATCTGTAGCATCTAACTGGCGTTCTTTCTCCTCCCCTAGAATTCGTTGCTGGTGTTGGTGCCGACATCTTCCCGTCATTGTTGAATCTTCTCTTTTTGAAATTTCCACGTGACTCACCTTTCCTATTATCTTGGCCATGATTACCACCGAAGTAGTTACCATTTCTGGCATGATAATTTCCTCCACGATGGTTATCATTGTTCCGATGACCGTTGCCACCGGAACGATTATCATCGAGTTGCTGGTCGTTATTCTTTAGTTGAGCTGACTTATTATCGCGCTCCAATAACTGAGCCCTATTCACAACATCTGAATATAAAGAAAGTTTGTGAGAAATGAGGTATTGACGTATTTTGGGTTTCAAACCTCGCAGAAACATTCACGTCATTCTCTCCTCATTATCAAACAAATGGGATGCAAATCGAGACAACTCGGCAAACTTAGCTTCGTACTGCGAGACGTTCATATTGTTTTGCTCCAGCTTGATGAACTCTACCTCCTTCATGTGACGAATACTTTCGGGAAAGTACTTGTTGTTAAACAATTCTTGGAACTTCTCCCAAGACATCTTCAGTGCGGCAGGCTAAGTACGCTTTACGGATTCCCACTAATAATCTGTCTCTCCTCGCAACATGAAGGTAGCGAAAGGATCCTTTTTCTCCACTGAGCATCCCAAGACATCAAATATCTTTGTAATCTGCTTTATCCACGTCTCTGCCGTAAGTGGTTCTGGCCTTCCCTAAAACTCCAGCGGTCCCAACTCCTTGAACTGCTTAGTGGTGACCATCCGTGTGTTACCAGTGTTTCCACCTGCATTTTGAACAGTAGTCTCTCTCGTTTGGTGTTGCATGAATTCTAGAAAGTTCTTAAACATACCATTTTTTGTCATTTGGTCGGTGTTATTGTTTACAGGAGGGTTATTGCCTTCTTGATGCACATTATCTTGGGCATTGATCAGTGGTGACTCAACGGTCTCATGTGCTCCATTGCTTATCTCAATATCTTCAGATGCCATTTTACTGTCACAAAACAATGGTTAATTGACATGCCACATTTTATCCCTATATTATGACCGACTAATTAAATAACAAATAAGCTTAGGTAGGACACACTAGCGAAGGATTTACTTGTCTCTACCCTCATAGTTTTATTCCCCGATCTCTGCCAGAGACCATATCCCTAAGCTCTGATACCAACTGTGACGCCCCAAAATAGGTCCATTCCACCCAACCCATTCTGAGTCGCCAAATACAAGGTACAGAAAATAACTACAACTTTATTATTACAATTGTCGTGCAAAATACGACAACACATATATTGTGAGTTTAAATACAAATATTGTCTTCTAGACAATATCCACACTCAAATAAGTCCTCATTACAATTATTGATACACTATTTTACAAAATAGTGAGGACTACTAAAACGACTATCTTAAACAATCATTCCATACCCCAGCTAGTTCCCGCTATATTCTCACCTCCTGAGAAGAAAAATGGACAAAAAGGAAAAGGGTGAGCTCAACTAGCCCAGTAAAGAATATTATGACTAAGATAATATACAACTAATTATCATTAGTATTCAATAGGGAAAAATCTGATAGAATATAATAGACAACAAGTTTTAGATCAACAACTGCAGCGGAAACAACAATCCATTAGAAAAGTCAAGCAGAGAATGAATTCTACTATCTTATAAGATTTAAAAGTTCATCATCAATATTTTATCCCTATAACATCAATCAATATACATCTTGAATCAAATATTCATCTTTGCACTACAGGCCAAAGATATTCATTTGTATCATCAATTGGTCATGTTCATCTCAACACCTGTTCATCTTTGCTCTACGGGCCAAAGATATTCATAAGTTAATCATTCATATTTGCACTACATGCCAAAGATATTCAGTAATATCATCATTTAGGACTGAGAATGATGAAAATATTTTAAAGAAAACGAATCTAGTGAGATAAAAGATCAAAGATTAGGGATTCGTACTTTAGTTTATCCAAGTTCAAAAATACTCCATAATAAACCATTGTGGAGCAGAAATCAAAAATGAAGATCAAAATAAAGATCCAATCAAAGATAGGAACCATAACAGACAATCTTGGACACATAAAAGAAAATTTAATTTTTTTGTGAATAGTGCCGTATATGTGAATAGTAACCTCGACACAGAAAGGTAGAAATTCGACAAGAAAAATCATCATACTTCGTGAATAGTACTCATAAATAGTAACTCATGAATAGTAACTCCTGAATAGTAACCCCGACATGAAAAGGTAAAAGTTTCATAATAAAATAACATCCCTTACCTCAAAAGAATAGTAATTCTAGATGGAATATCAGATATAACGCTGAAGGAAACTTGCACCGTATAGCAACACTCAAAGAATCAAAATACTCACAATAATACACTCGATAATATAGAGATAGAAAACTTCAGTTTTTGGTGTGATTTTCAATTCTAACCTAAGCACCCTATTTATAGGAAAATGCTTAGAACACCAAAGCAGAAGATTTAATAAAATATTAATATTTTATTTTTAATTTCCTATGCACACCTTACAATCTGAATTCAGCATTAACCACATGCAAGTGGGGCCCACCAAAATGAAAAACATGTTTTAAACATTTTTTGTAATAAAATCAATTCAGACCCAATATTTCGGAACTTCAATAATTCATAATAAATAGCCCTTTTATCAGAAAAATTTACATCTTATGTCCATTCCATAGGAAATTCAATTCTCTACAACTTTGTAAGTTTAAGTTTTTCCAAATTTCAAACAGAAATTGACTGAAATCCACATACAAGCGATTTTATAGGCTACCATCAAATTTCAGTCAAAAAAATAAGGTCCACCAACATGTTTAACATGTTTTTATAATTTATTGAAACAAAAATACTCTTCCTCCTCATTTATTCATATATCACACATTCATTATAAAAATATCACCATTATTATATTATCGTAATATAATAATATATTTAAATGAATTATTTTATTAGAAAAGATAAAATACCAATTTTCAACAATCGTCACTTTTCTAAAAATTTCTCCATTTATATCCACATAAATAAATATTTTCCTTATCATATAAATCAATAAATAATTATTCACAAATAATATTACAGAATCACAATAATGACAAACAAGTTGTTCCCAGGAAAGAGGGGGCTTTCCAATAAGGATTTCTCTTTACTGGCTCGCAATTAGGTGACCAAACCTCTCCTTAGACATAACTTTCTTAGACATTGCCAATAATACTATCTAATAATATTATTCAAATAATATGAATTATTAATCTGATAATGAGAAATAATGTGTAGTGACAATTATTGAAACAACAATAATATAAAATATCAATGTAGCAATTATTGAATCAATAAAACAAAATATTGAACAGTAATTACTGTAACAATTATTGAGTAGTGACTTCTTACGTAAGAATCGATAATTGGTGCAATACCGTGTCCTACTGTGCAACACCGCGTATTACGTTGTTTTAACCACCGGGTATTCCAACAGTGTTAACGGTAACAACTACGCCGTTATTTTTAAAACTCATACTTGTCATTTTCTTTATCCAATCACTTTCCGTTATGAGGCCCACACAAGGCTCCGTCGTCGTACGAATATTCCTCGACAACAAGAATATTCCACAACCAAACGAATATTCCCCGACAACAATTTTTATAAGCACTTACTTATTTAAAAATATTTGTGCATTTTACCCATAACTAACCACATTAATCAAATCAACCCCTTACTATTTCAAAATAATAATTAGAGAAAATTAAATCTTTATTTATAAAAAGTTGGGGCCTTACAATACTTCTCGCAGCTTCTTTTCCAGTGTCCAAGCTTATTGCAGTGGAAGCAAACTCCTTTGCTATTCGTATCAGTTTTGTTCTTATTATCCTTTGTTTTTGTCTTTCTATTTACCTTCTTTGAATCATTCTTCTTTTCAGAAGATCCTTTCACCCCTACCAGTAAGACATGGTCTTTCTTGGTTGGAAAGTGACTCTCAACATTTTTCAATATGTGAAGCAAATCAGCGAGGCTGATATCTAGCTTGTTCATATGAAAAATTTACAACAATTGTGAAAGGAGTCCGGGAGTGAGTGCAAGATCAAATCTTGGCTCAACTCTCCATCCATGACAAAATCTGTTGTCCTAATTGATCAATCAAATTGATAATGTTAAGTACTTTTATCTGTACTGTAGTGTCATTGGTCATTCTAGATCGGAAGAGCTCCTTAGATATCTGATATCTATCAGTCCTACTTTCCTCACCATCAACTACTTGATGTGCAGGAATATAGTAGGAGCATATATCCATAGTTTCATGCTGACGCTGAAGCACGTTACTTATGGATGCGAGAATTATGCATTGAGCCAACTGTGCATCATCTTGTCACTTTCTAAAAGTAGCAATCTCTTCCTTAGAGGCATTGTCTGCAACTATTGCAGGGATAGGCATATTAAGGACATAAGACATCTTTTCAGCCATAAGAACTATTCTCAAATTCCTTAACCAATCCATTTAATTCGGTCCAATTAAATAGCATTTAATATGCTTCACATTGATAGTAATTTAGACATTGTAAAATTCTGTAAATGAATTTGTAATTAAAAACATTTTAGCATACATTCTTATATTAATTACCAAAATAAATTAGGTCTTGTTTTAAATTGGTATTTCCCGCTATTTTCATCAAACCATATTACCCTCACTTATATAGTTCGGCAAAATTTAATTAAAGATTTGCTAGTGAGAATAAAGATCTCATTTCAAATGTATATAGCCTTGTGGTGACACAACAAACTATATATAAATAAATAGGTAGACAACTCTTGTCAATTACATCAACTATGCAACTCCTTGTATTTTGCCTCTTAGATTATTTTGATCAAGTGGTGGCACATCCGAATCAAAATTATCCAAGTTAAGTCCAACCTAGCACTCCATATATTCAAAAAAGAAAAATATTGTCCTTGTGGTGACACAACAAAACAACATTGTTCAATTTTCTTTATAAGCATCAAATATGATAAAATTAACATCTCAAAAAATTAAGATAAGCCTTGTGGTGACACAACAAACTTATAATAATTAATTAATACTATATTATTTTTATCATGCTAGAAGGCGACGTTCGATATTCCAAATATCTTCGACAAAGCGTAGCTGAAAGTTTTTACACGAATATTGTCCAATAGACAGTATTCAAACTCAAAAAGGAGTCCTCATTAAATTTATTATCACACTAAATAGTGAGGACTACTAAAACAACCATCACGAACCGTCACTCCATTTCCTGACTAGTCCTGACTACGTTCTCATTTCCTGAAGAGAACAATGAAAGCAAAAGGGTAAGCTCAACTAGCCCAGTAAGAAATATTATGACTAAGATAATGCAAAATAAATTATCGTTAGCCTTCAACAGTGTTAAACTGATAAAATACAATAAACATCAAGTTTAACTGCAACGGAACAAGCAATCCATTAGAAGAGTCAAGTAGAGCATGATATCTACTATCTTTTATGATTTAAAATTTTATCATCAATTTTATCGGTGAGACTCAACTAAATAAATAAACCACATCATCGAATCATCCATGCACTATAGGCCAATGATATACATTAGTATCACGACCACGAATTATCCATGCACTATGGGCCAATGATATTCGTGTTTTCACTAATGGTCATGATCATACCAACAATTGTCCATCAATGCACTGCGGGCCAATGAGGACTTTTACCACATCATTTATAACATTTCGGGTCATGATTATACCGAATGATCCCTGGTCATAATTATACCAATCAACAGTCCATCTATGCACTACGGCCAAAGATGACTTTTGTAAGACCCCAACTTTTTATAAATAAAATCAAATTTTCTCTAATTATTATTTTGAATAATATGGTGTTAATTTAATATAATGCTTTGGTTATGGGTGAAATATGAAAATTTTGTAAAATTAAAGTGGCTATAAAATATTCATTATTGTCAGGGAATATTCGTTTGGTCGTGGAATATTCTTACTGTCGGGGAATATTCGTACGACGGCGCAGCCATTTGTGGGTCCCATAACGAAAAACGGTCGGATGAAGAAAATGACAAGTTTGAGTTGGAATACCCGGTAGTTAAAAATACAGTAATACGCGTGGTTGCACAGTAGCACACGATATTGCATAGTATTTTGGAATTATTGATTCTTACGTAAGAAGGCACTACTCAATAATTGTTACAGTAATTAATGTTCAATATTTTATTTTATTGATTCAATAATTGCTTCGTTGATATTTATATTATTGTTGTTTCAATAATTGTCACTGCACAGTATCTCTATTATCAGATCAATAATTCATATTATTTGAATAATAGTGTTAGATAGCATTATTGGCAATGTCTAAGGAAGTTCTGTCTAGGAAAGGGATTTGGTCACCTAATTGCGCGCCAATAAGGAGAAATCCTTATCGAAAAGCCCCCTCTTTCCTAGGAACGACCTTTTTGTCATTATTGTGAATCTGTAATATTATTTGTGAATAATTAATTATTGATTTATATGATAAGGAAATATTTTTTTTATGTGGATATAAATGATGGATGTATTTATTGTGGTTATAAATGATGGAATTAATGTTAAGGTATTTTATCAGTATTTTGTCTGAATGAAGGTATTAAAAATCGTCCGTATGTGGATTTCGGGCATTTTCTGTTTGGAATTTGGAAAAACTTTCTTCTACAAAGTTGTAGAGAATTTAATTTCCTATGGAATTGACAGAAAATTTGTATTTTTATGATAAAAGAGCTATTTATTATGAATTATTGAAATTTCGGAAATAAATGTTTTTTTTATTAAAAACATAGGTGGGCCCCACTTTTGGTTGGTGAAAAATGTGCTGAAATTTTATTTCAAAAATGGTGGGCGTGAATAGTAGTAGGTAAAAGCCATCAAAAGCGAGTTAATCTGCTATGTCGATTCTAAGCATTTTCCTATAAATAGGGTCTTAGTTAGAATTAAAATCACACCGTAATCATAAGCTTTCTCTCTATATTATCGAGTTTATTTTATGAGTATTTAGATACTTTGTGAGTTCTTTATTCAAAGGCAAGTTTCCTTCAAACTTTATAACGATATTTTAGCTAGAAGTACTGTTCTTTTGAGGTAAGGGATGTTATTTTCTTAATAATGATGTTATTCTTTCAATATCATTATATCGAAATATTGGTATGGATTTTATTGTAAAATTTCTACCTTTTTCATGTTGGGGTTACTATTCATGTATACGACACTAGTCACGTATACGACACTATTCATGAATACGACATTATTCATAGAAAAAATGAAATTTTCTTTTCTTTGTCCAAGTTGTCTATTATGGTTACTATCTTTGATTGTATCCATGTTTTGATCTTCATTCTTAAATTTTACTCCACTATGGTTTATTATGGAGTATTTTTGAACTTGGATAAACTAAAGTACAAATTCCTAATCTTTGATCTTTTATCTCACTGGATTCATTTTTTTTAAGATATTTTTCATCATCCTCAGTCCTAAATGGTGATAAGATGAATATCTTTGGCTGTAAAGTGCAAAGATGAATGATTAATCGATGAATATCTTTGCCCGAAGCGCAAAGATGAGCAGTGTTGAGATGAACATGACTAATCGGTGATACAAATAAACATCTTTGGCCCTGTAGTGCAAAAGATGAATATTTGATTCAAGATGTATATTGATTGATGTTACAGGGATAAAATATTGATGATGGACTTTTAAATCTTAGAAGAATGTAGAATTCATTCTCTATTTGACTCTTTTAATGGATTGTTATTTCCGCCGCATTTGTTGATCTAAAATTTGTTGTCTATTATATTCTATCATATTTTTCCATGTTGAAGACTAATGATAATTTATTTTCTATTATCTTAGTCATAATATTCTTTACTGGTCTAGTTGAGCTCACCCTTTTCCTTTTTGTTCCATTTTTCTTCTCAGGAGGTGAGAACATAGCAGGAACTAGCCGGGGTATGGAGTGATGGTTCAGGATAGTTATTTTAGTAGTCCTCACTATTTTGTAAAATAGTGTATCAATAATTGTAATGAGAACTCCTTTTGAGTTTGTATACTGTCTATTAGACAATATTTGTATTTAAACTCACACTATATATGTTGTCGTATTTTGCACGATAATTGTATTACTGAAGCTGTATTTGTTTCTGTACCATGTATTTGGCGACTCATAATGGGTGATGTATACCTATTTTGGGGGCATCACAGTTGGTATCAGAGCTTAGAGATATGGTCTCTAGCGGAGATCGGGGAATATAACTAGGAGGGGAGAGACGAGTAGTTCTTCGTTAGTGTGTCATACCTAAGCTTATTTGGTTGGTCAGTCGGAGCATATGGTTAATATGTGATATGTTAATTTGTTAATTAACCCTTATTTTGTGGCAGTATTTGAGAATGGCAGCTGGAAATATTAACAATGGAGTGAATGAGACTGTGGAGACACTTTTAATCACCACCCAGGGGAACGTGCAACAGGAAGACAATATTCCCCCTATAAACAACACTACCGAACAAATGATGAATGATGGGATGTTTAGAAGCTTTTTGCAGTTCATGCAAAATCAGACGAGGGAGACTCATGTACAAAATACGGGTGGAAATGATAACAATGCACGACTTGTCACAAACAAGCAGTTCAAAGAGTTGGGACCACCAGAATTTGCGGGAAAGCCAGATCCGATCAATGCGGAAACGTGGGTTAAACAAATTACCAAGATATTTGATGTCTTGGGATGCACAGAGGAACAGAAGGTTCCATTCGCCACCTTTATGTTCCATGGTGAGGCAGACATGGTGGAAATCGTGAAGCGTACTGACTGCCGCCAGACTCAACATGTCTTGGGAAACATTTCAGAAACTGTTTAGCGACAAGTACTTTCCTGAAAGTATTCGTCATATGAAGGAGGTAGAGTTTATTGACTGGAACAAAACAACATGACGGTGTCCCAGTACGAGGTGAAGTTCGCAGAGTTATCCAGGTTTGCACCTCATTTGGTAGAGAATGAGGAATGAATGACGCGGATGTAAGAACCCAAATTTTCAGAAATTATTAAAATAAGAGTTTAGTAAATAAAATTCTTAAGGCATGTGATGGGTTCGAACAAGAATATATAATTGTGTTATGAGGTATGTAATATGGTGTTACATAGGGTAATATGAGCAATGTGATGTTGTGTTTAATAAATATATATCGTTGTAGAGATGAATTAGTAAGAAGATGAATAAGATTTATCTATCGACATTAAATAATTTATAGAATTATTTTATCATAGTGAGTTGGTGACATTAAATCTCTTTGATGGGTAATCACCATTTTCTTGAATATATATACTAGTAACTAGTATGATGTAATATGAGTTTTAGTTAGTGCTTAAGCTATCCATGGATAGATTGAGATAGTAAAGCATTAAATTAGTTAATTATGAGGATTAACTAACAAGTAGAATTATTGGTTAATTTATATTAAAATGGAAGTTATATTGTGGAATAATATAATTTGAAGGGATTTAAGATTCACCCAAGTAAATAGTGAATATATGATTATAAGGTGCTTTATATTCGAGTATTGTGTTATTGGTGGTATGAAATAGTAAAGGAGATGTATAGTTGGTTAAACTATTAAGGAAAAATAGAGTTTTAATACTCGAAGTTTGATAATTAGATTATTAAAGAAAATAATAATCCATGATGTGAAATCAAAGAAGAGGTTGATGTTAAACGAGTTAATGCTCAAGGAGGATGTAAAGTATTTAGAAGCGTAAGGGTTCGATTCACGATGCGTAACTTATGCACTCGAAATTTGGTATGGCGCAAGCAACGCCATTTGTTCTGTGATCAGTGACCAGCAATTGCAATTAATCTGTAGAAAACTCTGAGTCAGTTTTTGATAATGTGATTGCAAGCCATGCATACTAATAACTCTTATAAGGGTCATAAAACGTGACTAAGTGTTCATGAGGGAATTTAGATAACAAAACATGACTTGAATAAAGATTTAATTAATTAATCCGGATTAAATATTGGTTAATTAAGTGATATTACGGAATATTATATTAAATAATTGAGAATATATGAAGTTTGCGATGAACTCGTTGAAAACCTTGTGTGGCACAATGATGAAAAATATTAATAATGATATTAATCGACGAATGAGTTATTAAGTGAACCATTAGTTAATATTAATTGTTAATGGTTGTTGTAGAATATTGATTAATTGATAAAGGATTAATTAATATATGTGATTATTATTGTTAGAGATATAATAATAATAATAACCAACGATAATCGTAAATATAATAAGATTTATATTTATTTACTATACATAAAATTACATTACTCAATGAGGAATGGATTAATTAATAGTAGTGTTAATTAATCAATAAGATAAATAGTTTATTTATTTGACATAAAACAAAATAAGTAAATTATTAATATAATAAGATTATATTGATTGTTGTGTGCAAGTGTGCAATAATTAAATATATTATTTAAGGAATACAACTGTGTTGTATAGTGTAGTACGAAACTTATGTGACTATACTATATATAATAACCATATATCAAGATTTATTGAAACTATATGATAGGAACACATCATGAAATGTGTATGTGACAACATGCATGTGGGTAGACATTAAAATAAAATGTATATGGATTATATGTATGGTTAATATCTACTACCTTAAAATATTAATTATGTAAATGATATTGTGACATTAAATTATAACTAATGTATGGTTAATATGTATACAATATAACATAAGAATAAGAGTTGTGTATAGGTTTATAATCTAGTGTTGCAAACATGTTGAGTAATGGAGATTGTCCCAAAATTAGTGTCCCATTTGCTCTCACTTCTCAGTCACGTGTTTGGGCTAAAAGGCTAAGGCCTATTCCTCCTTTCTTCTTCCAAGCTCAAGCTAGCAATCTAGATGACAATGATGAACAAGGTAGTGGGCATAATGATGTAAATCAACTACCATCCAACAACTCCTTGTTAACCTTCATACAATCCTTCAATCCATGTGTTTAATTTAGTGGGAGATGACAATATCTGTGTTCTTGTTTCTCTATAAATGCAACCCATCTCCTTCTATTTTCCATTGCTGAGAATTGCTAAGTGTTGTCTGAGAATTCTATGTGGGGAGTTTCAAGTTGCTAAGCAATAGTAGGAGCATAATTAGTGTGTTGATGGAATTCAATTAAGCTTCAAGAGGTAATGATTCTATATATATGCTCTTGATTTCCTGAGTTTGCAATTTCTTAGAAATGTCATGAAATAGTCACTTTTGAGTCACAAATTTGATGGCTAAAACTTATTATAATCCATGAATTGTTGGTAGCTACTGATAATATAGTCAAATGCGAAATCAACGGAAGTTAAACGAACTAATTTGGTTGAGAAACGAATTCGTAGTGAACGAATTCGCTAAATTTTCAAAACATGAACATCTAGTATGAACATGAGTTGTAAATTCATATTTGGGTTAGTTAATGTTAATGTTAATTGATGGGTATTTAGTATGTTATAGTTTTATGAGTTACAAACTCATAGAACCAAAAATGGACTGATTTGGATGAGTATAACTCATGTTATGAAAATCAGAAGGTGTATGGGTCTTCAAAATCGCGAAGAAAGAGCAAGAGCTTAAGGGGTACGTTTCATGCGACTTGGGGGGCATTACTATGCCTAATAATATTTAGGCGCAACAATTGCGGGCATCATCTACTAGTGGACCGCTTTCTAACCTTATACAGTAAACTAGGCATAACATTTTCATACGAACTCTGATTGAGGTGATTCAAGATGATCCGGAACGAAGACGAATAGACCTACAACTTTTGTTCTTTAAGGTTTTCAATTTGAGGTCGTTTGGAAGGGTCAAAAGAGTCATCTTTGTGACTGTTAAGTAATATGAAGCGGTCGGAGGGCGTCGAATGAGCACATACACAAGTATAGTGCTCTCGACGATGGAATATGTTATTCTAAGTGATGTAACATGAAAATGCATGATAATAGACATGACATATAATATTACCTTACTTATAAGGAATTGCCTTATCATGATGGAGTATGTTTTTAAAGAAACTTTAGATTTTCTAAACAAGTTTAGACGAACCTTGAGTCTTTTGAGTTCTGACTTTGTAGTGAGCATATAGTGGAGTCATTCGAGCATAAAATGGGATCTTAAGTTAGCTCGTATAAGATAACTTGTATAGCTGGGATAATATGTGTTTTCAAAGAGAAATTCAAGTTTTGAAAACTAATAATCCTAACCATGGTGTCGCCTACATTTCGACCTTGTAAGTATGTCTAGAAATATGCACAAATGAATATGACATATGATTCAAAGTTGTCTTGCATGATTTGGTTGGCATGACATGGATTTGAAGAAAAGAAACTTCGACGTTTTGAAAACATTATTCGTGAGCATTGTGTGGTCTAGACTTCTAAACTTGTATAATGGCATACTAGTATCTTTTGGGTCTTTAAACATGGCCTATAAGTGTAAAAACATAGTTTGACACAATGTAAGTCATTGGAATATGATTTTTAAAAGAGTTTAAAGTGATAAACAAACTAGTTATGTATAAATGGTATGAATACTTGCGAGCGTGCATTATATAATCATCTTGTATGAATAAATGGATAATATAGTTAAACTCATAATTTCATGAACTTAGTTGGCCTTAAATTCATAGAAATTTCCAACTAGAGACATAGTGTGTAGAAGTGGACTTGATATAACTTTGAGAAAGTCCAAGATCTCATAAGATGTATGCTTGCTATGTGTCAATATTCTGGTATACTAAAAAGTGGAATGAAACCCAGAAGATAAAAGCTCAACTTTAGTGCAGTGGGGGACTACAGCAATTGCCTTGATCCCAAGCCTAACCTCTCATGCAACAAGCTACTGCAGCAGACGATTCGATCTAGACATTTTATTTGCTTTCTGATTTTGGCAACTTACTTATAGTACTATCCTAAGCTATAGTACTTATCATGGATTATGTTTTAAGTCTAAGAGCATGTAATGGTTATATAAAACCAAAATTTGTTAAAGTTTATTAAAGTTTGCAAAACACAAGAACTATATGAACCATTCATCTATGAGTTTGAAATATGTAACTAACACATAGCTTAATCAAGTATGTGATAGTTATATATGAATGTTGATGACAAGTGCGAGTGGTTAAGGTGTACTATACCTACCTAGCTATTCTAAGCATATGATGAGAAAGTGAAGTGTAGGTTTTACGAACCTAGTTAGAAAATAATATAAAATTATTATTACATTAAGAATGTTTAAATGCATGACTAATGGATATGAATCCATGATTATATAACTGTGTAGGAATACACGAAGTGCAGATAAGCATTAAACAGTTAAGTCGTAGTTCATAAACTATGAATCAGGCAAGTCTTTCAGTTCCTATTTGATATATGAATTCTATAACTGTTAGTGAGTTATATTATGCTATTAGAACGTTGATGTATATATATGAAATGCATATGAGATATGTATGAATGTTGAAAGTTGATCCTTGATGATATGCTTGTGGAGTAAATCTTTATGCCTGTTATGTGAGAAGCATGCATAGTAAATGTTAATTGATTATGAATGCATGAACTGAATATGATATTATATGCCATGTGCTGCATGAAAACTGTTAGAATTACTGGGCTGTCGAGCTCACCCTTGTAAATAACCACTTTTGCAGGTTAAGGACTCACGATAAAGATTTTGTGCTACTTGATTGATAGACTTCAATAGTATCGAAGGAGATTGATTCGTTTAGTTAAATATATACTCTTGAACCATGGTTAGGTTCTAGGAGATGTACTTGATATATACTTACGATGTTTAATACTTATGTTATTGTAAAGATGTATTAGTTAATACATAGAGGATATCGAATCAAGATGTAAAATCTTATACAGTAATTCCAATAGACTGAGCCATATTATATAGTTGATTCAAGAATTGTAATTGGTTCAAAGTTATGAAATCAATAAAAGATTTTATTCAAGAGATTGAAAAAGTTTAAATTATTTTGCATATTTATATAACATCGAATGTGATGTAATACAGGAATAGTAAATGACCAAGTTATGAAACTTATAAAGTTTGGGGTCATTACATAGATCCTGGAATTGTAAAGAATTTATATTCTAAATTGTAATAAGTAAATTTTATTCATTAAATTATGAATGAAAAATATAAATAGTTTGACGATAGTAGTATCGTGGCGGACCGGATCCGAGGTTCGAAGGGACCCGGATTTGGGGTCGTCACAGGTTGGTATCAAAGTTGTAGGTTATAAACTTAGGTAAGTGTACCTTAGGCTATAACCTGAGAGAGAGAGAGACAGATAAAGATAAATATATATATAAGTGAAGATTCAAAGAAGAATTTGAAGTATATAAGAGAATGAGAATTCAGGAGTTTCCTAACTCCGGTAATAAAAATTTTAAGATGGTGTCTATATGACAAAGATAATAAAAATGAACTCGAGTGGAGTTTAGTTGATAATGGGAAAGAACCCTAAGGTAAATTAATGATCACGACGTGATCGGATTAAGCTATGAAGTGATAAATAGTCTATAACGACTAAGTGTGTATAACTTGATGCTATAAGTGAATGTACTATGAAATGGTACGATGTGAACTCATGAGTTGTATGTGATGAGATACGAAGAATTCGTATCGAGCAAAGAGCAAGTTAAGTGTAAGATAGAGTAAAGTGAGATTTCAGTTGAGGACTCATGTGAAAGCAGAGTTGTACAAACCTTTGTGTGGGCGGAGGCTTTGTGCTCACGCTCGGTTCCTCACAATGATAATCAATGAAATGTCGATGTCACGCTATCGATATGCTTATGGTGAGGTGATGTTTTTCTCATATCATATTTGATAGATAGAGACTATTAAGATTAAGATAGAGAATATTAAGATTAGGCGTGAGTTCTTAAAACTCATGTACGTGGTACGTTCGTGACTCATAATTATATGAAATATTTTTGAACCCCTCAGCGAATGGATGCCTATGGTCTGACTAGGATAAGTTCTTAAACTCATATAATTGTGGCAAGTTCCTGAATTTCCAAAGTGTGGTAAGTTTGATGAACTGTATCGGGGATATATATGTTATGAAGTTAGAAATTTTTGGTATAGTAAAGATTGAAGTGATGGAGAAATTGGATTTTTCCTAAATCCTCTAGCTACGCTAGATTTTTCAATATTTATTGACTTTCGTGTTGATGTTTGCACTTCTATTTTCTTGAGTGAAAACATTGGGTCAAGTGGATCGAACCAATAAAGTTAAAAAAACAACACCGTTATTCGTATGTCTAAGCTACTTGTTTCGGCTAAGACAAAAATAATTTAAAAATCTTTCAAAATGTATTTTGACCACGTGCATCACTTGATATGGTGTATGATGGTAAACGATGGAGTCATCAATGAAGTCGAACCTAGTGTTGGTTGTGATCAAAAGATCGTCAGCCCACTATGGTATGATGTAATATGACAAAGTCACCTAATGGCGGAATCCTCAACGTACTATTAATCTGGTACGATATCATGACGTCATAAAATGATTTTTGGTTTTCTTTCGAATTATGAAAAGTTGACTAAATTATTTCGATTGATGTCCAAACAGTTGATAAGAGTCTAAGCTATTTGATTCGGCTAGACGACTGTTGAAAAGTGATTATAGAATTCAAGAGTTCTTGTGTAATTGTGCCAAACCAGATTTCTCTGGTGCAGATTCAGTCGTTGAAAAGCTGAGGTGAACAACCCTATAAGGGGACATGTTTTCGAGGACAATGGTTCCGAGCGTAACGCATGTAGTCGTTACAAAACACTACGTTGTGGCCCAACGTAGTGGTACAATAGGATGGCCACCTAGTGTACGTGTGGAGGGTGTTTTCAGTTTTTGTGATTGATGAACACTCTGGTTGATAGTATGGATAATTGTGTTGAAGCACTAGTTCACGGTCTTGTGACCCCTCAGCATAAATTGGAATATGAGTTATTCATACTACTTCCCGATTATTGAAAAATCGTGGAAGATTCTTATTCTTCTGTGTGATGAATGTAGTGAGTAGAGTGTTTCGTAGAAAGGAGAATGTGATACAATACAAGCGAGCAAGTTATGATAAAACTTCCAAAAAGAGAATGAATAAAATTATTCAAAAGAATATGTAATATTCGGAATAGTGTCGAGTAGAGGAGGTTTCGGTGATTCCGAGGACGGAATCCTTATAAGGGGGAGAGGATGTAAGAACCCAAATTTTCAGAAGTTATTAAAATAAGAGTTTAGTAAATAAAATTCTTAAGGCATGTGATGGGTTCAAACAAGAATATATAATTGTGTTACGAGGTATGTAATATGGTGTTACATAGGGTAATATGAGCAATGTGATGTTGTGTTTAATAAATATATATCGTTGTAGAGATGAATTAGTAAGAAGATGAATAAGATTTATCTATCGGCATTAAATAATTTATAGAATTATTTTATCATAGTGAGTTGGTGACATTAAATCTCTTTGATGGGTAATCACCATTTTCTTGAATATATATACTAGTAACTAGTATGATGTAATATGAGTTTTAGTTAGTGCTTAAGCTATCATGGATAGATTGAGATAGTAAAGCATTAAATTAGTTAATTATGAGGATTAACTAACAAGTAGAATTATTGGTTAATTTATATTAAAATGGAAGTTATATTGTGGAATAATATAATTTGAAGGGATTGAAGAATCACCCAAGTAAATAGTGAATATATGATTATAGTGGGTGCTTTATATTCGAGTATTGTGTTATTGGTGGTATGAAACCGTAAAGGAGATGTATAGTTGGTTAAACTATTAAGGAAAAATAGAGTTTTAATACTCGAAGTTTGATAATTAGATTATTAAAGAAAATAATAATCCATGATGTGAAATCAAAGAAGAGGTTGATGTTAAACGAGTTAATGCTCAAGGAGGATGTGTAAAGTATTTAGAAGCGTAAGGGTTCGATTCACTAGCGATGCGAGAACTTATCCGCTGAAATTTGGTATATATGCAATTGCGCCATTCCCAATCTGTGATCAAAGATAGTTGCTTAGAATCAGTAGAAAACTCTGAGTCAGTTTTTGATAATGTGATTGCAAGCCATGCATACTAATAACTCTTATAAGGGTCATAAAACGTGACTAAGTGTTCATGAGAGAATTTAGATAGCAAAACATGACTTGAATAAAGATTTAATTAATTAACCCAGATTAAATATTGGTTAATTAAGTGATATTATGGAATATTATATTAAATAATTGAGAATATATGGAGTTTGTGATGAACTCGTTGAAAACCTTGTGTGGCACAATGATGAAAAATATTAATAATGATATTAATCGACGAATGAGTTATTAAGTGAACCATTAGTTAATATTAATTGTTAATGGTTGTTGTAGAATATTGATTAATTGATAAAGGATTAATTAATGATATGTGATTATTATTGTTAGAGATATAATAATAATAAGCAATGTGTCTGTAAATATAATAAGATTTATATTTATTTACTATACGTAAAATTACATTAATCAATGAGGAATGGATTAATTAATAGCAGTGTTAATTAATCAATAAGATAAATAGTTTATTTATTTGACATAAAACAAAATAAGTAAATTATTAATATAATAAGATTATATTGATTGTTGTGTGCAAGTGTGAAATAATTAAATATATTATTGAAGGAATACAACTGCGTTGTATAGTGTAGTACGACACTATGTGACTATACTATATATAATAACCATATATCAAGATTTATTGAAACTATATGCTAGGAACACATCATGAAATGTGTATGTGACAATATGCATATGGGTAGACATTAAAATAAAATGTACATGGATTATATGTATGGTTAATATCTACTACCTTAAAATATTAATTATGTAAATGATATTGTGACATTAAATTATAACTAATGTATGGTTAATATGTATACAATATAACATAAGAATAAGAGTTGTGTATAGGTGTATAATCTAGTGTTGCAAACATGCTGAGTAATGGAGATTGTTCGAAAATTAGTGTCCCATTTACTCTCACTTCTCAGTCACGTGTTTGGGCCAAAAGGCTAAGTCCTATTCCTCCTTTCTTCTTCCAAGCTCAAGCTAGTAATCTAGATGACAATGATGAACAAGGGAGTGGGCATAATGATGTAAATCAACTACCATCCAACAACTCCTTGTTAACCTTCATACAATCCTTCAATCCAAGTGTTTAATTTAGTGGGAGATGACAATATCTGTGTTTTTGATTCTCTATAAATGCAACCCATCTCCTTCTATTTTCCATTGTTGAGAATTGCTAAGTGTTATTTGAGAATTCTATGTGGGGAGTTTCAAGTTACTAAGCAATAGTAAGAGCATAATTAGTGTGTTGATGGAATTCAATTAAGCTTCAAGAGGTAATGATTCTATATATATGCTCTTGATTTCCTAAGTTTGCAATTTCTTAGAAATGTCATGGAATAGTCACTTTTGAGTCACAAATTTGATGGCTAAAACTTGTTATAATCCATGAATTGTTGCTAGCTATTGATAATATAGTCAAATGCAAAATCAACGGAAGTTAAACGAACTAATTTGGTTGAGAAACGAATTCTTAGTGAACGAATTCGCTAAATTTTCAAAACATGAACATCTAGTATGAACATGAGTTGTAAATTCATATTTGGGTTAGTTAATATTGATGTTAATTGATGGGTATTTAGTATGTTATAGTTTTATGAGTTACAAACTCATAGAACCAAAAATGGACTGATTTGGATGAGTATAACTCATGTTATGAAAATCAGAAGGTGTATGGGTCTTCAAAATCGCGAAGAGCAGAGCTTAAGGGGCTGTTCTGCGACTTGGGCGCAGCATGGCCTGCCCCCAAGGCCATTTAGGGCGCAGCTGCGCCGGGCATCAGTCACTAGTGGACTGCTCTAACCTTATACAGTAAACTAGGCATAACATTTTCATATGAACTCTGATTGAGGTGATTCAAGATGATCCGGAACGAAGACGAATAGACCTACAACTTTTGTTCTTTAAGGTTTTCAATTTGAGGTCGTTTAGAAGTGTCAAAAGAGTCATCTTTGTGACTGTTAAGTAATATGAAGCGGTCGGAGGGCGTCGAATGAGCACATACACAAGTATAGTGCTCTCGACGATGGAATATGTTATTCTAAGTGATGTAACATGAAAATGCATGATAATAGACATGACATATAATATTACCTTACTTATAAGGAATTGCCTTTATCATGATGGAGTATTTTAAAAAAACTTTAGATTTTCTAAACAAGTTTAGACGAACCTTGAGTCTTTTGAGTTACGACTTTGTAGTGAGCATATAGTGGAGTCATGCGAGCATAAAATGGGATCTTAAGTTAGCTAAGTATAAGATAACTTGTATATATTTGGGATAATATGTGTTTTCAAAGAGAAATTCAAGTTTTGAAAACTAATAATCCTTACCATGGTGTCGCTTTACATTTCGACCTTGTAAGTATGTCTAGAAATATGCACAAATGAATATGACATATGATTCAAAGTTGTCTTGCATGATTTGGTTGGCATGACATGGATTTGAAGAAAAGAAACTTGACGCTTTTGAAAACATTATTATTCGTGAGCATTGTGTGGTCTAGACTTCTAAACTTGTATAATGGCATACTAGTATCTTTTGGGTCTTTAAACATGGCCTATAAGTGTAAAAACATAGTTTGACACAATGTAAGTCATTGGAATATGATTTTTAAAAGAGTTTAAAGTGATAAACAAACTAGTTATGTATAAATGGTATGAATATCATTGCGTGCATTATATAATCATCTTGTATGAATAGATGGATAATATAGTTAAACTCATAATTTCATGAACTTAGTTGGCCTTAAATTCATAGAAATTTCCAACTAGAGACATAGTGTGTAGAAGTGGACTTGATATAACTTTGAGAAAGTCCAAGATCTCATAAGATGTATGCTTGCTATTTGTCAATATTCTGGTATACTAAAAATTGGAATGAAACCCAGAAAATAAAAGCTCAACTTTGTAGTGCAGTCGGGATACAAGCATGCGCATGATCCCAAGCCTACTCCTCTCAAAAAAGTGTCTTCAGAGACGATTCGATCTAGACATTTTATTTGCTTTCTGATTTTGGCAACTTACTTATAGTACTATCCTAAGCTATAGTACTTATCATGGATTATGTTTTAAGCCTAAGAGCATGTAATGGTTATATAAAACCAAAATTTGTTAAAGTTTATTAAAGTTTGCAAAACACAAGAACTATATGAACCATTCATCTATGAGTTTGAAATATGTAACGAACACATAGCGAATCAAGTATGTGATAGTTATATATGAATGTTGATGACAAGTGCGAGTGGTTAAGGTGTACTATACCTACCTAGCTATTCTAAGCGTATGATGAGAAAGTGAAGTGTAGGTTTTACGAACCTAGTTAGAAAATAATATAAAATTATTATTACATTAAGAATGTATGAATTCATGACTAATGGATATGAATCCATGATTATATAACTGTGTAGGAATACACGAAGTGCAGATAAGCATTAAACAGTTAAGTCGTAGTTCATAAACTACGAATCAGGCAAGTCTTTCAGTTCCTATTTGATATATGAATTCTATAACTGTTAGTGAGTTATATTATGCTATTAGAACATTGATGTATATATATGAAATGCATATTAGATATGTATGAATGTTGAAAGTTGATCCTTGATGATATGCTTGTGGAGTAAATCTTTATGCCTGTTATGTGAGAAGTAACATGCGTAGTAAATGTTAATTGATTATGAATGCATGAACTGAATATGATATTATATGCCATGTGCAGCATAAAAACTGTTAGAATTACTGGGCTGTCGAGCTCACCCTTGTAAATAACCACTTTTGCAGGTTAAGGACTCACGATAAAGATTTTGTGCTACTTGATTGATAGACTTCAATAGTATCGAAGGAGATTGATTCGTTTATTTAAATATATAATCTTGAACCATGGTTAGGTTCTAGGAGATGTACTTGATATATACTTATGATGTTTAATACTTGTTGTATTGTAAAGATGTATTTGTTAATACATAGAGGATATCGAATGAAGATGTAAAATCTTATACAGTAATTACAATAGACTGAGCCATATTATATAGTTGATTCAAGAATTGTAATTGGTTCAAAGTTATGAAATCAATAAAAGATTTTATTCAAGAGATTGAAAAAGTTTAAATTATTTTGCATATTTATATAACATCGAATGTGATGTAATACAGGAATAGTAAATGACCAAGTTGTGAAACTTATAAAGTTTGGGGTCATTACATAGATCCTGGAATTGTAAAGAATTTATATTCTAAATTGTAATAAGTAAAGTTTATTCATTAAATTATGAATGAAAAATATAAATAGTTTGACGATAGTAGTATCGTGGCGTACCGGATCCGAGGTTCGAAGGGACTCGAATTTGGGGGCGTCACAGCGGATGTTTCTGAGAGGTCTAAAACCCGAGATTCGGAAATATCTTATCTCTCATAAATTTTCTTTATATTCAGATGTTGTAAATTGGGCTCAATTATTAGAGCGAGATAATGAGTATGTTCTACCAAGGGACCATAATCAGGGTCATACCGGTGACATCGGTCATCGGAGCAATGACAACCAGCGTGGAGGAAAACATTCGGACAAAAGAGGTAAACACTCTGGTGATAATCGTGGCCAGGAAAATAGAAGAAGAGAGTCGGGAGGAGATTTCAAAAAGAGAAGGTACAACAATGACAACGTAAAGACGTCAGCACAAACATCAGCTGTTTCTAGGGGAGGAGAATGAGCACCGATCGTTTGTTATAAATGCGGGAAAAAGGGACACATCAGCCCAAACTGCCCACAACAATCCAAGTTATATTATAATTGTGGAAAGGAAGGTCATATAGCTAGAGATTGTCTTGTTGCGAAACCAAGTTCAACGGGAATGGTGACTCCAAAGGCTGTCATGGACAAGTCAAAGTCGGTGGTTCCTGGAAGGGCGTTTGTCGTGACTGCCAAAAATGCGAGGAACCCAAACGAGGTGATCATGGGAGTTAAAGGTCCAACTACAGGAGTTGTTGGACATCGGTTTCATTCATCCTAGTACATCTCCTTGGGGTTCTCTTGTGTTATTCGTAAAAAAGAAAGACGGGAGTATGCGACTTTGTATTGACTACCGGGAATTGAACCATGTCACCATCAAGAATAGGTATGCGCTACCTCGCATTGATGACCTGTTTGACCAGTTGCAAGGAGCACAATTCTTTTCAAAGATCGATCTTCATTTTGGATATCATCAGCTGAAGATTAAAACTGAGAATATTCTGAAGACTGCGTTCAGAACTCGGTACGGGCATTATGAATTCTTAGTCATGTCTATTGGATTGACTAATGTTCATGCTTCTTTCATGGATATGATGAACTGTGTGTTCAAAGAATATTTAGATCAGTTCGTTGTTGTCTTTATTGATGACATCCTCATCTATTCCAAAAGCCGTGAAGATCATGAGCATTATTTGAAGCCGGTACTTCAAAGGCTTCGTGATAACAAGCTATATGCCAAGCTGAAGAAATGAGAGTTATGGCTTGAGGAAGTAGCATTCCTTGGGCACGTGGTGTTAAAACATGGAGTATCTGTTGACCCAGAAAAGATTGAAGCAATACAAAGTTGGGAGCAACCGAAGTCGGTGACCGAAGTACGTAGCTTTCTGGGCTTAGCTGGTTACTATCGGAGATTCGTGGAAGGATTTTCTCGAATCTCTACTCCGTTAACTCAGCTGACTCGTAAAGATACAAATTCGGTTGGAGCGAGGATTGTGAGAAGAGTTTTCAAGTACTCAAGAGGAGACTCATTTCGGCACCTGTTCTGACAATACCATCTGGTTCGTATGGATTTTTTATCTACAACGATGCTTCAGGCAAAGGGTTAGGATGTGTTCTCATGCAACATGGGAAAGTCATAGCCTATGCCTCGCGACAACTCAAAGAATATGAGAGGAATTATCCTACTCATGATTTGGAGTTAACCTTGATCGTTCAGCGTTGAAGATCCGGAGACACTACCGTATGGGGAGAAAGTGGAGACCTATCTAGATCATAAAAGCCTCAAATATTTCTTCACCCAAAAGGAACCCAACATGTGGCAACGACGTTGGCTCGAGCTGTTGAAAGATTACTATCATACCATCCAATATCATCCTGGAAAAGCAAACGTGGTAGCTGATGCATTGAGTAGAAGATCATATGTGGGTACGAGTGCAATGTTTTTAACATAAAGGCCCATTTTGTATGACTGCAAAGGATGAAGATAGAGGTAAAGGCTCCAAGTACCCATGTGATGATATCAAGCATACGAGTAGAACCAACTTTAGTCGATAAAGTAAAAGCTGCTCAAGCTACGGACCTAGAGTTGATGCGTATGAAGAAGAAAGTGCAAGAAGGTGTTATTCCAGAAGCAAGAATCGATGAAGAAGGAATACTTCGAGTCAACTCCAGACTTTGTGTTCCTAACGATTCTGACTTGAAATATAAAATCATGATGGAGGCACACAACACACCGTTTGCAATCCATCCTGGTAGTACCAAAATGTATCATGATCTTCGATATACATTTTGGTGGAACAATATGAAGAGAGAGATCACGGAGTTTATTTCGAGGTGTTTAACTTGTCAACGTGTAAAGGCGGAGCATCTAGTGCCAAAGGGTCCATTGCAATCACTTGAGATTCTGAAATGGAAGTAGGAACGCATTACTATGGATTTTGTTACGGGTCTTCCCAACGTTTCTCAAGGCATAGATGCGATTTGGGTCATTGTTGATAGATTAACCAAGTCTGCTCATTTCTTACCTATACGGGAGACTTATTCCCTTGAACGTCTTGCTCGTATGTATGTGAATGAGATTATGAGATTGCATGGCATGCCAGTATCCATAGTTTCAAATCGTGACCCAAGATTCACTTCACGATTTTGGTTTAGCTTGTAGAAAGCTATGGGCACAGATTTACGATTCAGTTCAGCATACCATCCTCAAACGGACGGGTAATCAAAGAGGACTATTCAAACTCTTGAAGATCTATTAAGACTCTGTGTCCTAGATTTCAAAGGGAGTTGGGATACGTACCTGCCATTGGTGGAATTCTCCTACAACAACAGTTATCAGGCAAGTATAGGTGTGGCTCCATTTGAAGCATTATATGAACGAATGCGTCACTCTCCAGTATGTTGGGATGAGGTGGGAGAAGCATCGTTGTTGGGACCAGAGTTGGTACGAATGACTACAAAGAAGATCCAAATGATCCGACAACGTATACAAACGGCACAGAATCGACAAAAGAGTTATGCGGATCTTCATCGAAATGACGTGGAATTTAATATTGGGGATCATGTATTATTACGTATTGCTCCATGGAAGGGAGTTACAAGATTTGGGAAGAGAGGAAAGCTCAATCCACGATTTGTTGGTCCATTTGAGATTCTTGACCGAATAGGAAATGTGGCCTATAGACTCGCATTACCTCCAACCATGTCTCGTGTTCAAAATATTTTTCAAATATCTATGCTTCATAAATATATGAAAGACCCGAACCACATTATTGAGTTAGAACCAGATGAGATAGCCGAAGATTTAACGTACGAGGAGGTACCTATTAAGATCTTGGATAGGAAAGAGCATGTCCTACGCACCAAGGTTATACCACAAGTTAAGGTTTTGTGGAGGAACCATGCTATTGAAGAAATGACCTGGGAGTTGGATACAGAAATAAAAATGAGGTATCCTTACCTTTTCTAAACACCAGGTATGTACTCAATTTTGAGGATGAAATTTCATAAGGAGGGGAGGTTGTAAGACCCCAACTTTTTATAAATAAAATCAAATTTTCTCTAATTATTATTTTGAATAATAAGGTGTTAATTTGATATAATGCTTTGGTTATGGGTGAAATATGAAAATTTTGCAAAATTAAACAAGTGGTTATAAAATATTCATTGTTGTCGTGGAATATTCGTTGGTCGTGGAATATTCTTGCTGTCGGGGAATATTCGTACGACGGCGCAGCCATTTGTGGGCCCCATAACGGAAAATGGTCGGATGAAGAAAATGACAATTTTGATTTTTTATAAATAACAGCGTATTTGTTATCGTTAACGATGTTGGAATACCCGGTTTATTGGTTAAAATACAGTACTACGCGTGGTTTCACAATAGCACACAGTATTGCATAATATTTTTGAATTATTGATTCTTACGTAAAAAGGCACTACTCAATAATTGTTACAGTAATTAATGTTCAATATTTTATTTTATTGATTCAATAATTGCTTCGTTGATATTTATATTATTGTTGTTTCAATAATTGTCACTGCACAGTATCTCCATTATCAGATCAATAATTCATATTATTTGAATAATATTGTTAGATAGCATTATTGGCAATGTCTAAAGAAGTTATTTCTAGGAAAGGAATTTGGTCACCTAATTGCGCTCCAATAAGGAGAAATCCTTATTGGAAAGCCCCCTCTTTCCCAGAAATGACCTGGTTCTCATTATTGTGAATCTGTAATATTATTTGTGAATAATTAATTATTGATTTATATGATAAGAAAATATTTATTTTATGTGGATATAAATTATGGGTATATTTATTTTGGTTATAAAAGATGGAATTAATGTTGAGGTATTTTATCAGTATTTTGTCTAAATGAAGGTATTAAAAATCGTCCGTATGTGGATTTCGGGCATTTTCTGTTTGGAATTTGGAAAAACTTTCTTCTACAAAGTTGTAGAGAATTTAATTTCCTATAGAATGGACATAAAATTCGTATTTTTCTGATAAAATGGCTATTTATTATGAATTATTGAATTTTTGAAAATAAATATTTTTTATTAAAAACATAGGTGGGCCCCACTTTTGGTTGGTGAAAAATGTGCTAAAATTTTATTTCAAAAATGGTGGGCGTGAATAGTAGCAGGTAAAGCCATCAGGTAGCAGGTTAGTTTGCTATGGCGTTCTAAGCATTTTCCTATAAATAGGGTGCTTAGTTAGAATTAAAAATCACACCAGAATCATAAACTTTCTCTCTCTATATTATCAAGCGTATTATGTGAGTATTTAGATACTTTGTGAGTTGATATTCAGTGCAAGTTTCTTTCAGCCTTATACCTGATATTTCAGCCAGAAGTACTGTTCTTTTGAGGTAAGGGATGTTATTTTCTTCATAATGATGTTATCCTTTCAATATCATTATACCGAAATATTGGTATAGATTTTATTATAAAATTTCTACCTTTTTCATGTCGGGGTTACTATTCATGTATACGGCACTAGTCACGTATACAACACTATTCACGAATACGGCACTATTCACAGAAAAAATGAAATTTTCTTTTCTTTGTCCAAGTTATCTATTATGGTTACTATCTTTGATTGTATCCATGTTTTGATCTTCATTCTTAAATTTACTCCACTATGGTTTATTATGGAGTGTTTTTGAACTTGGATAAACTAAATTACGAATCCCTAATCTTTGATCTTTTATCTCACTGGATTCGTTTTCTTTAAGATATTTTTCATCATCCTCAGTCCTAAATGATGATAGTACTGAATATCTTTGGCATGTAGTGCAAAGATGAATGATTAACTGATAAATATCTTTGGCCCGTAGTGCAAAGATGAACAGGTGTTGAGATGAACATGACCAACTGGTGATACAAATGAATATCTTTGGCCTGTAGCGCAAAGATGAATATTTGATTCAAGATGTATATTGATTGATGTTACAGGGATAAAATATTGATGATGGACTTTTAAATCTTAGAAGATAGTAGAATTCATTCTCTACTTGACTCTTCTAACGGATTGATGTTTTCGCTGCAGTTGTTGATCTAAAACTTGTTTTCTATTATATTCTATCATATTTTTTCCTGTTGAAGACTAATGATAATTTGTTGTATATTATCTTAGTCATAATATTCTTTACTGGGCTAGTTGAGCTCACCCTTTTCCTTTTTGTTCCATTTTTCTTCTTAGGAAGTGAAAACATAGCAGGAACTAGTCGGGGTATGGAGTGATGGTTCAGGATAGTTGTTTTAATAGTCCTCACTATTTTGTAAAATAGTGTATCAATAATTGTAATGAGGACTCCTTTTGAGTTTGTATACTGTCTATTATACAATATTTGTATTTAAACTCACAGTATATATGTTGTCGTATTTTGCACGATAATTTTATTACTGAAGTTGTATTTGTTTCTGTACCATATTTTTGGCGACTCAGAATGGGTGATGTATACCTATTTTGGGGGCGTCACAACTTTCATCATAATATAAGCATGAGGATGATTACAATGATATAAGAATTCAATTAAATGAGAGCAAGGATAAATTTCAAAAATTTATAATTCAATTTATCCATAATTCAACAATGTCCAAAATGTCAACATGATACTGCTTTGTGGAGTAAAATTCAAGAATAATATTGTATCAAAAATAATTTGGACAGAAAAGAAATTAATTTTTATCATGAATAGTACCCCGTGAATAGTACCCCGCGAATAGTACTCCGACATGAAAAGATTAAACTTTAACAAGAATTTTCAGAAAAATATCCTTGTGAAACGATACTCGATGAAGCGCAAATTCCAAGGATATTCTACTAATTTCAAGGAGTATAGAAGCAATACTTGTCAACATAAGTGTAGAGTATGGAAGAAAATATTATTTCTTATGAATATTCAACAGAAATAATATGACGCCCCCAAAATAGGTATACATCACCCATCTTGAGTCGCCAAATACATGGTACAAAATTCAAATACAACTTAATAATACAACTGTCGTGTAAAATACGACAAAACATAAACTGAGAGTTTTAATACGAATATTGTCTTTTAGACAGTAGTCAACTCAAATGGAGTCCTCAATACATTTATTATCACACTATTTCATAGAATAGTGATGACTACTAATGCTATCATCCGGATATCACTCCTTCCCTCGACTAGTCCCTTTGCCACGTTCTCATTTCCTGAAGAGAACAATGAAGCAAAAGGGTGAGCTCAACTAGCCCAGTAAGAAATATTATAACTAAGATAATGCAAAATAATTTATCGTTAGCCTTCAACAATGTTAAACTGATAAAATATAACAAACATCAAGTTTAAGTACAGCGGAACAAGCAATCCATTAGAAGAGTCAAGTAGAGCTTAAAATCTACTATCTTCTATGATTTAAAAGGTTTTTCATCATTTTATCATTTGAGACTCAAATTTTAATAAATAATCCACATCATCCACGCACTTCTGACCAAGGATATTCATTAGTATCACAACCAAAAATTATCCATGCACCACGGGCCAAGGATATTCGTGTATTCATCAATGGTCATGATCATGCCAACAATTCATCCATCAATGCACTCTCTACGGGCCAATGATGACTTTTACCACATCATTTGTAACATTACTACCATGATTATCCGAATAATCCTCGGTCATAATCATACCAAGTCCATCTATATGCCTACTGACATGTACGGATGACTTTTAACATAATATAAAGATGAGGATGATAAGAATTCAATAAAACAAGTTCAAGGATAAATTTTTAAAGATTTATAATTTAATTTATCCAGAAATCAATAATGTCCAAATTGTCAACATGATACTGCTTTGTGGAGTAAAATTCAAGAATAATATTATATCAACAATAATTTGGACCGAAAAGAAATCAATTTTTATCATGAATAGTACCACGGGTGAATAGTAACCGAGTGAATAGTACCTGTAAATAGTAACTTCAGGAATAGTAACCCCATGAATAGTACCCCGACATGAAAAAGTTAAAACTTATCAAGAATGCTCAGAATAATATTTCCATGAAAAGATAATAGATGAAGCGCAAATATCAAGGATATTCTACTAATTTCATGGAGTATAGAAAAAGCAGTATAGAATTGAAATCGACACGCGAAATAATATTACTTACATACTACAGTATGGAAAAAAATATTATTTCAAGCGAATATTGAACAAAAATAAAACCCCTTACAATTGTTGAACGAAAAAAAAATTCCAACGAATATTGAACGAAGATAATACTCTTTATGAATATTGAACGAAAATAATATTCATACGAATACGAAAAATAATATCTCTTCAGAATATGAAATAAATAATGCCCCTTACATCAAAAGAATAGTACTTACGGGTGAATATAGGATATATATTTGAAAGGAACTTGCAATCATATATAGCAACACTTAAAGTATCAAAATACTCACAAAAATACGCTCGATAATATAGAGAAAGAAGATTTCAGTTTTTGGTGTGATTTTTAATTCTAACCTAAGCACCCTATTTATAGGAAAATGCTTAGAACACCAAAGCAGAAAATTTAATAAAATAATATATTTATAAAACAAAATTCATGCCCACCTCTTGACAATCTTAATTCAGCCACTTCAACAACCAGTGGGGCCCCCCAAACATAAAAAAATGTTTTTCATAAAAAAAATAATTAAAAATTCAAAAATCAATTATTTCGGAACTTCAATAATTCATAATAAATAGCCATTTTATCAGAAAAATTTGAATCTTATGTCCATTCCATAGGAAATTCAATTCTTTATAACTTTGTAAGTTTAAGTGTTTCCAAATTCCAAATAGAAATTGACCAAAATTCACATACGGACGATTTTACAGGCTATAATCAAATTTCAGTCAAGAAATGGGGTCCACCAACACACAAAACACGTGTTAAACATTTTTTGTAACAAAAAATACTCTTCCTCCTCATTTATTCATATATCACACTATCATTGTAAAAATATCACCATTGTTATATTATTATAATATAATAATATATTTAAATGAATTATTTTATCATAAAAGATAAAATATCAATTTTTAACAATTGTCACATTAAAATTTTCTCCATCTATATCCACATAAAATAAATATTTTCCTTATCATATAAATCAATAATTAATTATTCACAAATAATATTCTGAGAATCACAATATCGATGACGAGGTAGCTTCGAGGAAGAGGGGCTTTCCGATAAGGATTTCTCCTTATTGGCGCGTAATTAGGTGACCAAACCTCTCCTTAGACATAACTTTCTAGACATTGCCAATAATGTTATCTAATAATATTATTCAAAAAATATGAATTATTGATCTGATAATGGGAAATACTGTGCAGTGACAATTATTAAAACGACAATAATATAAAATATCAACGCAGCAATTATTGAATCAATAAAATAAAATATTAAACAGTAATTACTGTAACAATTATTGAGTAGTGTTTTCTTACGTAAGAATCAACAATTGGTTCAATATCGTGTGTTACTGTGCAACACTGTGCACTACTATGTTTTAACCACCGGGTATTCCAACAGTGTTAACGGTAACAATTACGTCGTTATTTATAAAAACTCAAACTTGTCGTTTTCTTCATCCAATCGTTTTTCGTTATGGGCCCAAAAATGGCTGCGCAGTCGTATGAATATTCCCCTACAAAAAGAATATTCCCCGACAACATAAATATTTTATAACCACTTGCTTATTTTGCAAAATTTATAAATAGTACCCCCAACTATAACATTATATCAAATTTATTCCTTAATATCAAAAAAATATTTCGAGAAAATTAAATCTTTGTTCATAAAATTTGGGGTCTCACAATCTCCCCTCCTTATGAAATTTTTCCCTCGAAATTTACGTACGTACCTGGTATGTCGAAGAGGTAAGGAAACCTCTTCATATTCTAAATCTTAAGGTATAACCTTTGAGCGTAGAATATGTTTCTTCTTATCCAAGATTTTAACAGGTACCTCTTCATACGTTAAATCTTCCGCTATCTCGTCTAGTTTTAAATCAATATTATGGTTCGGGTCGTCCACATATTTACGTAACATCGATACGTGAAAAACATTATGAACACGCGACATACTTGGCAGTAAAGCGAGTCTATAAACCATAGTTCCTACTCGATCGAGGATTTCAAATGGGCCAATTAAATCGAGGGTTGAGATATCCTCTATTCAACAGCTCTTGCTTCTAAAATAACTCCCTCTTGAACCTTCTTCTTCATATTCATCAGCTCTGAGTCTGTAGCCTAAGTGGCTTTAACTTTATCCATTAAAGTTGGTTCTAATCGTATATTTAACATCATCACGTGGGTCTCTAGAGTAAGTCATACGAAATGGGTCTTTGTGTTAACAACGTCGCACTCGTAACTGCATACGATCTTCCACTCAACGCGTCAGCTACCACGTTCACTCTTCTACGATGATATTGAATGGTATGGTCGTAATCTTCAACAGCTCGAGCCAACGTCTTTGGCGCATGTTACGTTCGTTTTGGGTGAAGAAATATTTGAGGGTTTTAGAAATGGGTTTTGTACTGGGGTCAAATTCAAACGTTGAGCGCAAGTAGGAGAAATAAAAGAATGGGTAGAACCGATATCGAATAAGGTATAAACTTCGGAAGAATTTATGATTAGCTAACCCGTGATAACTTCATTCGAGTTCCTCGCATTTTGGGCAGTCACGACAAATGCTCTTCTAGAAACCGCTGACTTTGACTTGTTCGGGACATCCTTTGGCGTCACAATCCCAGCTGAACTTGACTTCACTACACGACAAAATCGAGCTAAGTGACCTTCTCTTCCACAATTGAAACACGCTTTGGGTTGCTGCGTACAGTTTGGACGGATGTGTCCCTCCTGTCCGCATTTGAAATATACGACCGGTGGTCGTTCTCCTTCCTTGACAACGGGTGTTGGTGCTGCTGTCTTTCCATCATCGTTGAATCTTCTCTTCTTAAAATTGTTCTCACTTAGTTCACCTTTTCTATTATCATGGCCATGATTACCACCGAAGTGGTTACTATTTCTGGCATATTGATTCCCTCCACGTTTGTTGTCACCACTTCGATGACTGCTACCATTGATATTATCGATATGTCGGCTGGTCTCTCTTGGTTGGGTTGTCTCATTATCGCATTCCAATAACTGAGCCCTATTCACAACATCCGAATACACGCAAAGTTTGTGAGAAATGAGGTATTGACGTATTTTGAGTTTTAAACCTCGCAAAAACATTCGCGTCATTCTCTCCTCATTATCTACCAAATGGGATCCAAACCGGGATAACTCTGCAAACTTAGCTTCGTACTGCGACACGGTCATATTGTTTTGCTCCAGCTTGATGAATTCCATCTCCTTCATCTTGTCGTTGAAAAATTATTGGAACTTCTCCCAAGACATCTTGAGTGCATCAGGCTGGGTACGTTTTACAGATTCCCACCAATGATCTGCTTCTTCACGCAACATAAAGGTGGCAAAGGGAACCTTTTGCTCCTCTGAGCATTTCAAGACATCAAATATCTTGGTGATCTGCTTTATCCACATTTCCGCCTTAAGTGGTTTTGGCTCTCCAATAAACTCCGGTGGTCCCAGCTCCTTGAGGCTATTTTATGGTGGATGGTCAGAGAGTTTCAAAGTGTTTCCACCTATATTTTGGACAGGAGCCTCTCTCGCCTGATGTTGCATGAATTGCATAAAGCCTCTGAACATTTCATCGTTCATCATTTGATCATTGTTGATTACCTGAGGATTATTGTCTTCTTGTTGCACATTATCCTGGGTATTAATCTGTGGTGACTCAAAGGTCTCTTGTGCTCCATTGCTATTCTCAATATTTTCGGATGTCATTTTCAAATACTGCCACAAAACAAGGGTTAATTGACATGTAACATGTTATCCCTATAGTCTGACCGACCAATTAAATACCAAATAACTTAGGTAGGTCATACTAGTGAAGGAATTCCCCGTCTCTCCCCTCCTAGTTCTTGTCTCACATCTCAGCCATGGATCATATCCCTAAGCTTTGATTGCAACTGTGACGCCCCCAAAATAGGTATAAATCACCCATCTTGAGTCGCCAAATACATGGTACAAAATTCAAATACAACTTAATAATACAACTGTTGTGTAAAATACGACAAAACATAAACTGAGAGTTTTAATACGAATATTGTCTTCTAGACAGTATTCAACTCAAATAGAGCCCTCAATACATTTATTATCACACTATTTCATAGAATAGTGAGGACTACTAATGCTATCATTTGGACTGTCACTCCGTTCCCCGACTAGTCCCGGCTACGTTCTCATTTCCTGAAGAGAACAATGAAGCAAAAGGGTGAGCTCAACTAGCCCAATAAGAAATATTATGACTAAGATAATGAAAAATAATTTATTGTTAGCCTTCAACAGTGTTAAACTGATAAAATATAACAAACATCAAGTGTAACTTCAGCGGAACAAGCAATCCATTAGAAGAGTCAAGTAGAGCATAAAATCTACTATCTTCTATGATTTAAAAAGGTTTTTCATCATTTTTATCGCTGAGACTCAGCTTAATAAATAATCCACATCATCTATGCACTACGACCAAGGATATTCATTAGTATCACGACCATAAATTATCCATGCACTATGGGCCAAGGATATTCGTGTATTCATCAATGGTCATGATCATGCCAACAACTGTCCATCAATGTACTACGGGCCAATGAGAACTTTACCACATCATTTGTAACATTACGGTCATGATTATACCAAATAATCCCTGGTCATAATCATACCAAGTCTATCTATGCACTACAGGCCACAGATGACTTTCAACATAATATAAACATGAGGATGATGAGAATTAATTAAAACAAGTTCAAGGATAAATTTTTAAAGATTTATAATTTAATTTATCCAGAAATCAATAATGTCCAAATTGTCAAGATGATACTGCTTTGTGGAGTAAAATTCAAGAATAATATTATATCAACAATAATTTGGACCGAAAAGAAATCAAATTTTGTCATGAATAGTACCCCGAGTGAATAGTAATCGAGTGAATAGTACCTGTGAATATTAACTTCGGGAATAGTAAACCCGTGAATAGTACCCCGACATGAAAAAGTTAAAACTTATCAAGAATGCTCAGAATAATAATATTTCCATGAAAAGATACTGGATGAAGCGCAAATATCAAGGATATTCTACTAATTTCATGGAGTATAGAAACCAAAACGAGTATAGAATTCGAAATCTGAAACGAAATAATATTACTTACATACTACAGAGTATGGAAGAAAATATTATTTCAAGCGAATATTGAACAAAAATAACATCCCTTACAACTGTTGAACGAAAATTATATTCCAACAAATATTTAACAAAGATATTCCTATGAATATTGAACGAAGATAATACTCTTTATGAATATTAAACAAAAATAATATTCATACGAATAGGAAAAATAATATCTCTTCAAAATATAAAATAAATAATACCTCTTACCTCAAAAGAATAGTACTTCTGGCTGAATATCGGATATAACGCTGAAAGGAACTTGCACCGTATAGCAACACTCAAAGTATCAAAATACTCACAAAAATACGCTCGATAATATAGAGAGAGAAGATTTCAGTTTTTGGTATGATTTTCAATTCTAACCTAAGCACCCTATTTATTGGAAAATACTTAGAACACCAAAACAGAAAATTTAATAAAATAATATATTTATAAAACAAAATTCACGCCCACCTCTTGACAATCTGAATTCAGCCACTTCAACAACCAGTGGGGCCCCCCAAATATAACAAAAACGTTTTTCATAAAAAAAATTAATTAAAACTTCAAAAATCAATTATTCCGGAACTTCAATAATTCATAATAAATAGCCCTTTTATCAGAAAAATTCGAATCTTATGTCCATTCCATAGGAAATTCAATTCTCTACAACTTTGTAAGTTTAAGTTTTTCCAAATTCCAAATAGAAATTGACCGAAATCCAAATACGGACGATTATATAGGCTGTAATCAAATTTCAGTCAAGAAATGGGGTCCACCAATAAACAAAACATGTGTTAAACATTTTTGGGTTAAATTCAGATGACCACCTGGGGTTTGGGCGGTTTCCCACTTAACCACCTGTAGTCAGTAAAGCAACATTTAAACTCACGACTTTTTGAGTTAAAGTGAAAAAGTCACCTTTTCCATCCAACTTAACTGTGCGTGTATGTCAGACGCCAAAAGCGCGTGAGAAAGAGCTCTAACAGTCAAAAACAATTGGTAAATGTCTAAAATAGACTTTCTTCTTCCTCTTTGTTATTAACACAGTTATTAAACTGACTCACCCTCGTCCTCCTTCGCCGATAAAGGCTTCCCCATTTCCGTCTACGATCGCACCACCTCCAAAGCCGACGAAACCCTCAATCGAGCTCACAATGAAGGCTAACTCCCCTTAATCGGACACTATACCCCCACGCGATTTTGTCCTCTCTACCAAAAACCCAGATCCGTCATCATTTTAGTCAAAACTGGTGCCCCTATAGGATGAAGGAACTTGTAGGATGAAGGATTCTGCGTTTTCAAACATTTTTTCATGCCAAGTGCGATAGGTCAGTTTACCATATCGAGCGGCCTGGGGTAGCGGTGCAATTTCACCGAGGAATTGGATTAGGGTTTGGAGGACAGAGAAAATCGAGAAAATGGTGGGTGATTGGAGGCAAGGGACTGATAATTTTGTGAGTGTTGTTGAGGATTCAGTGCCTGTGAAGAAGGATGAGGGTTAGACTAATTAATATAGTGTAATATTCTTTCTTTTTTTTCAGTCTGTAGTTTCCAGATTAGTGTGAATTCAATGATTTATCTTTTTGTTTCTCCATTGAAGACTTCTTACAAGATTAGTGTGAATTCGATCCTTTAATGTTTTTATTTGGAGATTGATTCTAGTTTCTAGATCAGATCTGATATCTTCTTGATTTTTTATCTTTAGAAGCTCAAGTAATTGTTGCTCAATAACATATTAGAAAACCCTAGATCTGTTATTTTGTTTGTTGAATTTCTAGACAAATTCTATCATCTTCTTAGTTTTTGGGCAAATTCTAGATCCAATGTTCCTATTCATTTTTGGACAGACTTGTTGAATGCTTGTACCCATGGTGGATTGAATTATGGAATAACCACACTCTGTTAAATTCTTATCTTCACCTTCTCTACTTTTCTTCCAAATTTCTATCAAAACCCATGTCAACAAAAGAAAGAAGAATGCTATATTGGCTGCTACCTTAGGAGAGATATCCATTAAACCTGACTGCAAAACCCTAAATGAAATAAGTTCAGAAGACTGCAAATTCTATAGACTGATCTGTTGAACAAGAAGAACATGGTTTGTTTTTCAATATATATATATATAAAGGGTAATTAAGTCTTTAGCCAAATAAAATAACGGAGTTAAGACGGAAAACACTTTTTCACTTTAACTCAAACGGTCGAGAGTTTAAATGTAGCTTTACTGACTACAGGTGGTTAAGTGGAAAACCGCCCAAACCCCAGGTGGTCATCTGAATTTAACCCAACATTTTTTATAACAAAAAATACTCTTCCTCCTCATTTATTCATATATCACACATTCATTGTAAAAAAATCACCATTATTATATTATTATAATATAATAATATATTTAAATGAATGATTTTATCATAAAAGATAAAATATCAATTTTCAACAATTATCATATTAAAAAATTTTCTCCATCTATATCCATATAAAATGAATATTTTCCTTATCATATAAATCAATAATTAATTATTCACAAATAATATTATGAATCACAACATCGATAACGGTAGCTTCAGGAAAGGGGGCTTTCCGATAAGAATTTCTCCTTATTGGCGCGTAATTAGGTGACCAAACCTCTCCTTAGACATAACTTTCTAGACATTGCCAATAATGCTATCTAATAATATTATTCAAATAATATGAATTATTGATCTGATAATGGGAAATACTGTGCAGTGACAATTATTGAAATACCAATAATATAAAATATCAACGCAACAATTATTGAATCAATAAAATAAAATATTGAACAGTAATTACTATAACAATTATTGAGTAGTGTTTTCTTACGTAAGAATCAATAATTGGTGCAATACCGTGTGCTACTGTGCAACACCGCGTACTACTATGTTTTAACCACTTGGTATTCCAACAGTGTTAACGGTAACAATTACGTTGTTATTTATAAAAACTCAAACTTGTCATTTTTTCCATTCGGTCGTTTTTCGTTATGGGGCCCACAAATGGCTACGCCGTCATACGAATATTCCCCGACAAAAAAAATATTCCACGACCAAACGAATATTTCCCGACAACATGAATATTTTATAACCACTTGCTTATTTTGCAAAATTTATAAATAGTACCCCCAACTATAACATTATATCAAATTTACTCCTTAATATCAAAAAAATATTTCGAGAAAAAAATTGAATCTTTATACATAAAATCCGGGGTCTCACAATCTCCCCTCTTTATAAAATTTTGCCCTCGAAATTTCTTTGTTGAGCTTTGCACGTAAACGCATAAATGAAATTAAAATTTTAAAGCAATTTCCAAACCCTAAAACAGATTCATGCGAAAATCAATTAATTCAGAGGTTTAGAGATTATACCAGATATAAACAAAAACGAGAATCGAAACCGATCGCGCCTCGAATCTCCAACGTAATACAAATCGATTTGCGCCTCTACGGTATCCACATTTAACGCCGCATCTAACCGTCGTCGAACGATTCTTCAATAAGAAGGACTTGCGGTACTAGCCACCAAAAGGAATGGATTTTGAAACTGCTTTTCTCTAGTCTCTCTCAAGAAATGGCTAGGGTTTTTCAATTATGATATGTTACCCTACGTAGTCGCTTATATATCATATATATAGTAGTTAAAAGGAATTAATCAAATCAAAACCTAATTTTATAAAATCGAAATTTATATATATATATCTCTTAATTAAGTCTTACTTAATTAATATACATATATACAAATTATCCTTTTAATTTAAATTGTGATTTAAATACTATTAATCATATTAATATATTTAAATCCTTAAAATTTAAATTAATTCCCTTTTAAATAACGTTCTATGTGTGTGACTATAGGTTATTATTACGTTGGCAATAATTTTAAAATCATATTATAAAATTATAAGCGTGAGCGGCATCTAGTAATGCATCATCGCTACCCAAGTAATAATAAGATCGATGATTCGATGCAACCTTTTCGTGACCAATGTTTCAATGTAATTTAATCCTTTTAACCTTAATATCCTAGATTAAACTCGAGTCATGGAATGTGTCATACTCTTCATAATTTAATCTGAGTTTTCTTGATCAATGAGTAGGCTATATGAAACAAATCACTATTAGAGCATGACCATGCATTTCATAGTCCTACTCAATCAAGAGGCCTATGGATATCACCCATAATATATAGGATGGTTAAATTCCATCTAGATCACTCATATTTCTCACACGATTAATGATGAACCCAATAATCACCTTTATAGTCCACCCTATTAAAGGTGACATTTGATGATATCAAAGTACATAAATTCTCGTGTAGTAATATAGCGATTTCAGGTCGGAGGACCATTACATCATTGTCACTATGAGAATTGCTAATGACACTTCGCATAATGCTCCATATAGAATTCTCATGGTGGGTCTGTCCAGTACATCGTTCTCTAACATGTACCTATGCATTGACTTAATATCTCATATATTTATGACCAATGAGATTTGGTCATCAGTCAATCCACATACTAGTCTCAATGCATCATTGTTGTCCCATCAACAATGATACTCTACTAGGGACATTTAAGAACACTGATACTAATGGTAATATATAATCTCATGTTCAAGTCACATACTTGAAACTATATAACTTGTATCACTATTCTAAGGAATTTTATTATGTTAACAATTATATTACGCAGTAAATAAAACCATAATAAAATCATATATTTATTCAATCAAATATAATATCAAAACGTTAAGCAATTATATCAAATAATTGGCCTCTAGGGCATAAACTCTAATAGTCTCCCACTTGCACTAGAGCCAATCACTCATGTATCTAATACCACAGGAACTAGTGTGGACCGGCTGTGCTTTTTGCGACAAAGCTCGGGGTTAGTGGATCTGCAACATTATCATCTGTTGGCACTCTTCCTATATGTACATCTCCTTTATCAATGATTTCACGGATGAGATGGTACCGCCTAAGTATATGCTTGGATCGTTGGTGAGATCTGGGTTCCTTAGCCTGTGCAATGGCTCCATTATTATCACAGTATAGAGCAACCGGATCAACAATGGTTGGAACAACACCAAGTTCGATGATGAACTTTTAATCCATCTGACCTCCTTGGTCGCACTAGAAGCGACAATATACTCATTTCTCTGTTGTAGAATCGACCACATCTCTTGCTTGAACTTTTCCATTAATGAGACCACCATTAAGGCAAAACACAAAACCCGATCGAGACTTATAGTCATCATTGCCATCTCGGAAACTAGCATCCAGATAACCCTTTATTGCTAGTTCGTCTTCACCTCCATATACCAAGAATAAATCCTTAGTCCTATCCGGTGTACTTGAGGATATTCTTGGCTATTTATCGATGACCTTCACTGGATTCGATTGGTATCTGCCGTCATGCTCAAAGCATACGAGACATCCGGACGACAGTACATATCATTGCATACATGATAGATCCAATTGTCAAGCATAAGGGATCTTTCTCATACGCCTCTCATCATCTTGTGATTTAGGACATTGGGCCTTAGAGATCCTTACACCATGAGTCACGGGTAAGTTTCCTCTTTTCGCTTCTTGCATCTTGACGTTTCAACACTTTATCAATATATGTACTTTGACTTTAAGTAGAGCATTTTCTTGATCTATCTCTATAGATCTTGATACCTAAAATGTAGGCAAGATCGCCCAAATCTTTCATGGAGAAACATTTTCTAACCATATTTTTACAAATTTGTAAGGAAGGAATGTCATTCCCAATAATTAATATGTCATCAACATATAATACTAGGAATACAATGTGACTCCCACTAACCTTCTTATATACACAAGGTTCATCTTCATTTTTAATAAAGCCAAATTCTTTGATCGCTTCATCAAATCGAAGATTCCAACTCGAGAGAGGCTTGCTTCAATCCATAAATGGATCGGCATTGACTTACATACCTTTCCAGCATCCTTTGGAGTGACAAAACCCTCAGGTTGTGTCATATACACATCCTCAAGGAGATTTCCGTTAAGGAAAGCAGTTTTGACATCCATCTGCCAGATTTCGTAATCATAAAAAGCTGCAATAACAAGTAAGATCCTGATGGATTTAACCATTGCCACTGGAGAGAAGGTTTCATCATAGTCAACACCTTGAATTTGTTTGAAACCTTTTGCTACCAGTCGGCCTTTATAGGTTTGTACATTACCATCCATGTCGGTTTTCTTCTTGAAAACCCACTTGCACCGATTGGTTTTTATTCCCTTGGTGGATCAACCGAGTCCATACTTGGTTAGTATACATGGAGTCCATCTGCATTTCATGGCTTCAAGCCATTTCTCGAGAATCTGGTCCATTCATAGCTTCTTGGTAGGAGGCGGGCTCATCTTGATCTATGAGCATCACATCGCCGCTTTTGAGTCACAAGATATCCATAATATCTCTCGGGCTCTTGGCGTGTCCTACCGGATCTACGAATGACTTGTGTAATTTGAGCAGTTCACTTTCCACAATTTCTTGTGGTTCCGCCATGTTCCAACTTCGAGTTCAATGATATTTTGTGGTTCTCGAATTTCTTGAGTTCTACTTTCCTCCCACTGTTTCCTTTAGAGACAAATTCTCTTTCTAGAAAATACCGATTCGAGCAACAACCACTTTGTTCTCGTAAGGTTTGTAGAAATAATACCCTTTTTGTTTCCTTTGGGTATCCCACAAAATTACATTTGTCGATTTGGGTCCGAGCTTGTCGTAATTGGGACGCTTTTACGTAATGCCTCGCAACCCCAAATCTTCATGAACGACATACTAGGACGTTTCCCACCCACATTTCATATGGTGTCTTCTCGAACCGTATGTAGGAAACGCACTAAGTGTGAATGCGGTATCTCTAAGGCATGACCCCGAAGCTTATTGGAAGATCTACATGACTCATCATTGATCGTACCATGTCCAACAAGGTTCGATTCCTCCTCTCGAGATACACCATTCCATTGCGGTGTTCGGGTGGAGTGAGTTGTGATATAATACCACACTCCTTTAGAAGGTCATCAAAGTCTTGGCTTAAGTATTCACCTCCTCGATCGGATCGAAGGGCTTTTATGCTTTTGCCAAATTGGTTTTGAACTTCATTCTTGAATTCCTTGAACTTTTCAAAGGATTGGATTTGTGTCTCATAAGATACACATATCCATATCTACTAAAGTCATCAATAAATGTAATGAAGTAATAAAACCTACCTCTTGCTAAGGAACTCATGGGTCCACATACATCACTATGTATAAGTCCCAATACATTGGCTAGCCCGTTCATCGTGTCCAAAGTGAAAGGGCTTTAATCATCTTGCCTAATAAACAAGACTCGTATTTCTCATATGATTCAAAATCAAATGAATCCAAGAACCCATCTTTATGGAGTTTGGATATCGTTTCTCATTTATATGGCCTAAACGACAAATGCAGGAGATATGTCGGATTTGAATCATTTGATTTAAATCGTTTTGTATTTATGTTATAGATAGGCATTTCTAAATCAAGAATATAGATACCGTTAAACAATTGTGCAACACCATAACAAATATCATTTAAGTAAAACAAACAACGATTGTTCTTTATTATAAATGAAAAACCTTTCTTGTCCAAACAAGAAAGCGTAAATAATGTTTTTGCTTATAAGCGAGCACAAAATAACAATCTTCTAATTCTAAAACTAGCCCGGTGGGCAAAGATAAATGATAAGTTCCTTACCACCAGGCAAAGAACTTTTGCTCCATTTCCAACTCGTAGGTCAACCTCTCCTTTCGCTTAAAGTTCTACTCCTTTGAGTCCCCGCACATTAACACAAATGTGAGAACCACATCCAAGATCCAATACCCATGATGTAGAAGTAGATAAGTTGACTTCTATAACATATATACGAATCAAGAAGTCGACTTCCTTTTCTTTTCTTCTCTTCTTCCAGATAAGCATGACAATTCCTTTTCCAAAGGTCTCAGGTTTTTTCCATAAGTGACATTCACCTCTTTAGCCACCCCACCTTTAGGTTTTAAAGCTGTTTGGTTTTGGAATTGGGTTTGACAAAAGATTTAGATCCTATCTTCTTCTTGCCTTTCCAATTTCCTTAGCATTCCCCTTTGCACCATCATTATGGGAGATGGGTCCCGCCTTTTTCATGTTGTTCTCGGCAGTTCTTAACATGCTCAACAACTCGATGAAGGGGTTTCTCAATTTCATTCATAAGATAGTTCATAACAAATTGAGAGTAGTCAGTTGTTCAAAGATTGCAAAACAAGGTCGGGTTTGGGCTTAGGAGTGATTGGAAAACCCAACCTATCAAGGTACTCAATATACCCAATCATTTTCAAAGACATGTGGACCAACTGGATCACGTTCACCCATTTTGCGGTGATACAATGCCTTGCTTGTATCATACCTCTCTGTCGAGCATGCCCTTGAACAATTTCTTGAGATGCTCGATCATCTCATAAGCATCCATCAACTCATGTTGCTTACAAGCTTTCGGCGTTCATGGTTGCTAGCATGACACAACTCACATCCAGAGCATCATCTTGATGCTTCTTGTAAGCATTATGCTCCATCGTAGTGAAATGATGATACCGGTGTCGCAGAATGGGCCCATCAAGGATATATAGCTTACGCTCTTGTTTGAGGACAATCCTCAAGTTCCTATGCCGATCAAGGAAATTAATTCCACTTAGCTTGTCCTTTTCAAGGGTGATCGTAATGAAAGACTATTTGTGTTGTTGTTGTTTGCCATTTGATATCTACAATTTATAAGTGCAACAATAATAAGTCAAATTCTGAGTTGATATTATATAATTGATAATAGTACATTCAAAATATACCTCCCACTATTTTATTCAAATTAATAGCCCTCACCATTAATTAGGAAAGCATTTTCTATTAAATCTTTCTAGTGAGCTAAGATCCATATTTCATTATGCCTTAAGTTAGCTTTGGCTATTCTCTCAAAACATAATTATTTAGGTAGACAACCCTTTGTCAATTATATCATATATAACTCTGGATAGTTTGGTAAACAACATTTGTTTCTAGTCCATCTAATGGTACCAACCAAACTCTATGCTTCTAAGTCCACAATCCTATTGAGATAACTTAGTTAAGTCGGGCCCAATGATTTTAATAGTTTGGATATCACAATTATCCTATCGCATCTTACCTAGATAAATAGGGTACTTTGCTTTTGGCAAACCTACATCTATTGATCAAGGTCTAGATGAGTGTTATTCATTGGAAGGCATCTAATTTAGACTTAATAATTTAATGAGGATTTTATTAATTTAGATCTCACCAATTTTAATCTTGTTAAGCATGCACATTATTAATCATATCATATCATATACAAGCATAAATAAAGTGCAAAATTAAATGTGTCACGAGTTTATGGCCCAATCCATCGTCAATCTTTTCAAGCTAATGAAAGATTGAAGGTCAATCTAAGGTGGTAAAAGATCTTAAAATAAATAACATCCTTGGATCTTCCTCTAGACGCGCCTCCTCTCCATCATCATCTTTCCATTGTGTTCTCCATCTTGACATCTTCATCAATTCTGATTATTACATGACATAAAAGAAACCTCGAGTTACATTCGAGGGGATTTAGATGAGAAGAGAATATTACATTAGAATTTATAGAAAGGCACGACATGCAAGTCGTATTTCAAAACCAAAACCACTAACCTATGGGTCAAAAAAAGGTATAATCATGCACCATGCATATCACAATAAGCACATAACAATTTATATATAATTAAAGAAAATTATATATAAAATATAGGGGACACGACCATCGTAATGCTTCTAACGGGGGGTCCAGGGGGTCTCCCCCAGCGGTGGTCCCATTTGAATCATACATTTTAATCACAAAAACACCCATAATAACAAATCATATATGTCCAGTTTCGATTTAATCATATTAAAACGAATAACGATACACCCAATTTATCATATATTTCGATTTGATTAATCATATTAAAACGATTCTTCATGCTTCTAATCCGATTAGAATAGTTATATTGTTATTCCACTTAGATTAAAGATACAATTAACAGTATCATCATATATATTACGAATAATACATACAACGGAATATCATATATTCAATTTTATATCGGTAAACATGCATCATCATATATCATATATATCAAATACAATTAAAACACGTAATTTGAATTAATCTTTTTCAAGTAAAGTAGCTCGATACCCTTTGTTGGGCTAAGTATTTAAACGCACAAATGAAATTAAAATTTTAAAGCAATTTAAAACCCAAAAGCAGGATCCATGCGAAAATCAATTAATTCAGAGGTTTAGAGATTATACGAGATATAAACAAAAGCGAGAATCAAACCGATTGCGCCTCGAATCTCCAACGCATTATACAAACCGATTGCGCCTCTACAAGATCCACATCTAACCTTGCGCTAACAGGTCGAACGATTATGCAATAAGAAGGACTTGCGGTACTAGCCACCAAAAGGAATGGATTTTGAAACTGTTTTCTCTCTAGTCTCTCTCTAAGAGCGGCTAGGGTTTTTCAATTATGATATGTTACCCTAAGTAGCTGCTATATATCATATATATAGTAGTTAAAAGGAATTAATCAAATCAAAACCTAATTTTATAAAATCCGAATATATATATATATATATATATATATATATATATATATATATATCTTAATTAAGTCTTACTTAATTAATATACATATATAAATTATCCTTTTAATTTAAATTGTGATTTAAATACTATTAATCATATTAATATATTTAAATCCTTAAAATTTAAATTAATTCCCTTTAAATAACGTTCTATGTGTGTGACCTATAGGTTATTATTATTACATGGTGGCAATAATTTTAAAATCATATTATAAAATTATAAGCAGTGAGCTGGCATCTAGTAATGCATCACCGCTACCCAAGTAATAATAAGATCGATGATTCGATGCAACCTTTTCGTGACCAATGTTTCAATGTAATTTAATCCTTTTAACCTTAATATCCTAGATTAAACTCGAGTCATGGAATGTGTCATACTCTTCATAATTTAATCTGAGTTTTCTTGATCAATGAGTAGACTATATGAAACAAATCACTATTTGAGCATGGCCATGCATTTCATAGTCCTACTCAATCAAGAGGCCTATGGATATCACCCATAATATATAGGATGGTTAAATTCCATCTAGATCACTCATATTTCTCACACGATTAATGATGAACCCAATAATCACCTTTATAGTCCACCTATTAAAGGTGACATTTGATGATATCAAAGTACATAAATTCTCGTGTAGTAATATAGCGATTTGGTCGGAGGACCATTACATCATTGTCACTATGAGAATTGCTAATGACACTTTCGCATAATGCTCCATATAGAATTCTCATGGTGGGTCCGCCAAAGACATCGTTCTTCAACATGTACCTATGAATTAACTTAATATCTCATATATTTATGACCAATGAGATTTGGTCATCGATCAATCCACATCTTAGTCTCAATGCATCATTGTTGTCCCATCAACAATGATACTCTACTAAAGGACATTTAAGAACAATGATACTAATGGTAATATATAATCTCATGTTCAAGTCACATACTTGAAACTATATAATTTGTATCACTATTCTAAGGAATTTTATTATGTTAACAATTATATTACGCAGTAAATAAAACCATAATAAAATCATATATTTATTCAATCAAATATAATATCAAAACGTTAAGCAATTATATCAAATAATTGGCCTCTAGGGCATAAACTCTAACATTTACGTACGTACCTGGTATGCCGAAGAGGTGAGGATACCTCTTCACATTCTAACTCTTGAGGTATAACCTATGTGACACCCCCAAATCAGGGTTACTTGACCCCTGAGTTTGCTGCTCACGATCCACAATATAAATAACATTTAACTATCCATTTAATTATAAATAGGAACATACACTTCATTAACTGATATAGTTAATACATTACCCCAGGTTCTCTAACCTTAACATTACAAACATACCATTTTGCTATACAAAAAAAGTTCACAAAACAACATAATAATGATAATATTCATTTAACTATTCCAGCAACAGGCCTTTGCCTTTGTTCTTCACAGCACCTCCTGCCACTTCGTTCCTAGCTGAAAAGTTTTATTTAGCAAGGGTGAGCAACAAATTTGCCCCGCAAGTTAAGATATACAATGAATGTATAAGTATCAGAATAATACACTATCTATTTTGATAGAATGACACCAAAGTTCGGGAAACTTTGAAATAGCTGAACAAATCGTTAATCAATAACAAGTCTTTTCGTATTCTAGGCAACGCAATAATCTGATAATGAAAGAGTACAACGCTTTCAAAGTTTCTACGATATTCTATTGGATAAACAAGAATTAATTCTATACAATAACAAAGTGGAATGTTTTCCATTTATCTTTGAGTGATCACACAAGATCTAGAACTTACGTTTCGGGTATCTATCAAAGATTTACTTTGATACATACGCAGGTGTATCAGATAACCATAATGATTAAATCATACCCCTCTGCAAGTATAACAAGTGATCAACTTTATTATTGTGATGCCCCCAAAATTAGGTATACATCACCCATCTTGAGTCGCCAGATACATGGTACATAAATACAAATACAACTTAATAATACAATTGTCGGTGTATAATCGACAAAACATATTTCGGGAGTTTATACAAGAATATTACCTTCTAGACAATATCCACGCCCAATGGCGCCCTTATTGCATTTATTATTACACTATTTCACAGAATAGTGAGGACTACTAATGCACCATCTAGGACCATCACTCTATTCCCCGACTAGTCCCAGTTACGTTCTCATTTCCTGAAGAGAACAATGAAAGAAAGGGTGAGCTCAACTAGCCCGATAAAAATATTATGACTAAGATAATGCGAGAATAAATTATCGTTAGCCTTCAACAATGATGTTAAGCGGATACAATATAACAAACATCAAGTTTAACTGCAGCGGAACAAGCAATCCATTAGAAGAGTCAAATAGAGAATAAAATCTACTATCTTCTATGATTTAAAAGGTTTTTCATCACTTTAATCGCTGAGACTCAGCTCAATATATAATCCACATCATCAAATCATCCTTGCACTACAGGCCAAGGATATTCTTTAGTATCACGACCACGAATTATCCAAGCACTACAGGCCAAAGATAATCGTGTTTTCATCAACGGTCCTGATCATGCCATAAAATAATTCATCTATGCACCCTTGGCCGAAGAGAATCCATAGCCATAATCATACCAAAAACTGTCCATCAATGCAATACGGGCCAATGAGGACTTTTTCATTAATATCACAACCACAAATTATCCATGCACTACGGGCCAAAGATAATCGTATTTTTATCAACGGTCCTGATCATGCTATAAAACAATTCATCTTTGCACCCTTGGCCGAAGAGAATCCATAGCCATATTCATACCAAAAACAGTCCATCAATGCACTGCGGGCCAATGAGGACTTTTTCCACATCATTTGCAACATTACGGTCATGATTATACCGAATAATCCCTAGTCATAATCATACCAAGTCCATCTATGCAATTACAGCCATGAGATGACTTTCAACATAATATAAATATGAGGATGATGACAATATTATAAGCATTAATGAAACTAAATCAAGGACAAATATTAAAGACTTTAAATTTATCCAGACATTATCAATCACTTAATAAAATCATAATCTAATATTATTAATACTATAACAATATTTTTAATCAATTCTTAAACTTATAAACAATTACATTTAATTGTTTACACTTTTCCAAATAATGCATTTAATCATTCAAAAATGTCATACTCATAAGATTTTATCACCAATAATCAAATTACTCATCAAAAATCTGCATATACCTTATATAGGATTTTCAAGCCCTAAAATCCTATTTACCAATTCTTCAATTCCATATAACATATTTAACTCATATGTTCGTAGCTAAATTATTTTCATGAAAAATACCAAATCAGTCCCAAAAATTATTCTTTTCTGGGATTTAGCATAATATAGTCCCATATTGAACATATATTTTTTTTGACATTTTTAAAATTCATTTACTATTTTTAAAAAATCAATTTCTAATTAATTCCTTAAGAAATTAGCTACCTCAAGGTTAACTCCAGAAATTCCTAAATCTTGGCAGGATCTTACACATGTTAACGTGAGCTTCCAGTTTAAATTTCATGGTCATCGGAGATATAGAACTCCGGTTATAGCGTTTTTCGTCGGAAAAACCTAAATATTGAAATAGTCATAACTTGCTCATTTTAAGTCGGAATGAGCTCATTTTTGGACAGGAGGTACTTTATACCATATACTTTCTTATCCCAAAAGGCCATAATTTTTTTCAAAAATTAAGTGGCCGAAACAGTCCTTTTAAAATCATGGCAGCAGCCTTTTTCATATTTTATAGTTTTTCGTACTTTGCTAAAATCAGTCCACATGAAAATCTACAACACCTTTTCCAATGATTCCACTTAGATAAATTACAAAACTCATAGACCTAACTCTAGAACCTGACCACACTCAAAAATTCAAAATATAATAGGAGATATGGTCAATTGAATTTCATGTTCTATTTTCACCAAAATCTGATTTTCAACCCTTTGTGATTTCTAAGAAACTTTCAAGTTTTCACATAATAACCAACATAACTCATCATAACACTTATTAATACCATATATACCCATGATTTTTATCAGTCCAATACTTTTGTTATGACTTTCATCATAATCCACGTAAACAGATCATTTTCACAATTTAATAAGGAATGAAATACAAAGGATCATTCACCATACATGTGGTAATCCACATAGACAGGTTATTCCAACAGAATAATAAAGAATGGAATAACAGAAGGATTCACGATGTATGCGATAGAGACCGCACAGACAGGTTATTCCCAACAAAATAATAAAGAAGGCGGAACCAGTCCCCGTAAAATGCATGCATGGATATTCCAGCAGAATAATAAAGGCGAAACCATAGTAATGTGAAAGCGCACAAACAGGATATTCCAACAGAATAATAAAGACGGAACCAGGTCCGGCGTAAAACGCACAAATAGGATATTCCAACAGAATAATAGAAGAATTTCACTATGTATGCGGTACTTCGCATAAATAGGTTATTCCAACAGAATAATAAAGAATGGAATAACAGAAGTTCTCTTCATGAATAAGAAAGAAAGAATACCCCTTATGAGTACAACAAATAATATTCCCTACCTTTGAAAGAAGAGTATTCCGACTGGTAGAGCGGGAATATACTTGAAGAAAACTTGCACTACACTCAAAGCTTTCTTAAACTCTAAAGAAATACGTTCAAGATTATAGAAGAAGAACTCTCTATATAGTTTCTCTCTCTAGAGTTTCAGTGAATTCGTAAGAAATAATGAAGGAATGAGCTTCTATTTATAAAAAAAAATAATCTGCATAGTAACTAACTCGTGAACGGTCCAGATTGATTTACTTTAATCTGACGGTCCATATTTAAAGCAAATTCTTTTAAATAAAATATAATATATTCTATTTATAATCTAATAAAATGAATAACTTTATAAAAGATTTTACTATGCAGGCACTATGCATAATAAAATATAATATATTCTATTTATAGAATAACTTTATAAAAGTATTACATTTTATATAAAAGATTTTACTATGCAAAATACTATGCATAATAGAATATAATATATTCTATTTATAGAATAACTTTATAAAAGTATTACATTTTTATATAAAAAAATTTACTATTAAAACTTTAAACCAACGATCCATATTGATTTACTATTATAATTTCAATAGCATTCAAAAAATTAGCACATCTCCTCATGGAATAATATTGTACCCAAAAATGATTTAGACCGAAAAGAAATATATTTTTCGGGTGAATAGTACCCCGTGAATAGTACTTCGGGAATAGTAGCTTGTGAATAGTACCCCGACACAAAAAGTGTCCCAAATATCCGAGTGAACAATACTAGAGTGAATAGTAATCGGGGGAATAGTAAACTGTGAATAGTAACTCGTAAATAGTACTCCGACACGAAAAATACCCCAAATACCCTAGTGATATTTGGGTGAATAGTAATTTAGGTGAATAGTAACTCGTGAATAGTACTCTGACACAAAAAGTACCCCAAATACTCGAGTGAACAATACTAGAGTAAATAGTAGCAAGGGTATTTTATATTAACAACTTGTCTACTTTGAAAAATTTTCACATATCACCCTTAACTTTAAACTTTTATCAATTTAACTATTTACCAAAATAGAAAAATTGAATACTTTTATTTCATAAAATTCGGGGTCTCACAATTATACCCTATATTATGCATAATACTTAATAGTGCGCAATGGTCGAATATACGACCAAAAATGTTCCCTTTATATAAAATGTTGTTCTTCTCAGTCTTTGAATCAGAATTTGATTTAACAACGAAATGCAATGATTTTAATATCTAATCACTTCTCTTCTCTTCTCAAACCTATCAAGTTTTTTTTTCCGATCTAGCCGATACAACTGACATTGATCTATCAATAATAATTAAATTCTCTTCTCTTCTCAAACCTATCAAGTTCTAACAAATGTTCGTGTAGCCAGAATAATTAGCTAAGACATTTCTCAATATAATTTGACAATAAACAAGAATTATCTGTACTGTCAATATTAGCTTCTACAAATATGAATATCCAACAACAGTAATTCTACGAATATATATTTTTCGAATTAGTAATTCAATTTGAATTATTAAACATGCACTAACTGTGAATAATCAACAATAAATTATTGGATGTGGTCTAATTAACAATAATTAACCACCATAATAATTAAATAATATTAACTCAGGGTTGAGTTAGGAAACTTGTCTCTTCCACTGTTTACAGCTACACAATATTCTGCGTTTGAAAGACCTATAATCACAATATCGGTCTCACAATTAGCACAATAATTCTCAACATGCATCACTGTATTTTACAGTCAAACTTCTCCTAGGCACATTACCACATAGTCACATCAGTGTTTATAATCTATATAAACCCTTAACAAGTCTAACTAGTTCGGTCTGGTTGGACTTCGGTCTCATCTCGGTGTCCTGGTCACCCTATCCAACAATTAACACATTTATTGTCAATTAATCTTGGTCTCTAAGCTTCAATATTATTTTAGATAAGTCAAAATCGTTTATAATATTTTTCGGAAGCTTTTAATAATTTATAAATAATTATTATAATTTATAATAATTTTTAAACATTTAAATCATTTTTAAATGATTTAATTATCAAATAATCTTATCATCATTAATATTTAATAATCTAAAAATATTAATGTTATACTTGTCAAAATATTAAAGTTATTGTTAATAACATAAAATATTTTTAAATCATCAATATTCTACTTAAATGATTTTTAAAGTAATTAAAATCATTTTTAAACCATCACCATTAATATTTAAATATTAATAAAATTATTATCAAAATATTAAAAGTCATTAATTATAATTTAAAATATTTTTAAAATATTTTTCTCATTTTTAAATGATTTTTAAATCAATAAAACCATTTTAATTTATTTATTTAATATAATAATTAAATAGATCTAATATCATTAATATTAATTTATTAATGAGAATTCTCCAAAAATATTGAAAATAATATTTTATAATTCAAAATATTTTCTAACACTTTATTCTTATTTAAAATGATTTTTAAATCAATAAAACTATTTTTATCTTATTTATTTAATTTAATAAATAAATAAATCTAATATCATTAATATTAATTTATTAATGAAAATTCTCCAAAAAATATTAAAAGTTATATTTTATAACTCAAAATATTTTTAAATACATTATTCTTATTTAAAATGATTTTTCATAATTTTGCTATAATTTATTTAATATACTAATTAAATAAATTAAATATCATTAATATTCAAATAATTATAAATATTAATGAAAAATGTCCCAAATAATTAAAAGTTATTTTTAAGAATTTAAAATGATTTTTTAAACCATTTTTAGTAATTTTTATAATTTATTTCTATTTTTAAATAATTTTTGAAAAAATCAGAAATTAGAAAATAATAAAACCGTCGCTAAAGACCTTTAGCGACACTAAGCGTCGTTGTTGGTGTTCTTGATGTTCAAGAACACTGACAGTCAGCGCTCAAGGGTCCACGTTTGACCAGCTATTAATCTCAATCCATTTTATTTCTAGGTCATGTTAATCATTGACCATGTAGTGTTTATGTAGAACTACATGAATCAATCATCATCCAAGACAAACAATAACATAGCATCACAATCTAGAGCTTCAAAGTGGTTGTCAGAAGTTTTCTGGGCTTTCTGGGTTACCTAGAAACCCGACGACTTCGACGCCCCCACTTTGCAATTCAATTCCTTCGATTACGGTTATTGTATTTATGTTATTAAGGTTCAAAACTAAAGTACTAATGTCAGGGAACATTTATATACCATTTAAGCAGTCCAACAACATCATATACGCCAGATCCAATCCGGTCAAACCCTGTCAGAATCTTTATTCATAACGTTTCTGGGTTTTCCAGAAAGTTCATCCGTGATCAAATGGTCTAGTTTGACCATTCATTACAACCATCTTATGTGTTGTTTAAGAGATCTACTAGCATGGATCTAGAGTCCACATAACCAGCTATAAATATGTTACAAAAAAATAACACTAAATCAACTGACAGATCCGGACCTTACAAAACGTTGTCAGACACTGAAAACGAATTTCTGGGTTACCCAGAATTCGCCCGGTCAACGTCGGTCAACGGGTTTTGACCGTTATTGACTTACGATCTAGACATCAAATGACTCTGATTTCACTTGCAGAATAAAGACCTCATACCAGACTACCAATCCAAAAGATCAAATAACAAAAATCATAAACGAGCAATGATCTGTGGCCACTGACATTAGGTTGTCATACCACTTTTCGAGCTCAAGAACAGTTTTGAAAAACATGGTTTTTATCCACTTTGATGCTATGGATCCATGATGGATCATCATAGATCAACTAAAAACATCTTTTAACACAAATATAAACACTTAAACATAAAAACTTTCTTAGCATACAAGATCAAATATTAATTTAGGGTTATACCTCTCTTGTTCAAATCTTGACCTTGATCTTCCTAATCTGATATTGGTTGATCTAGAGCTGTATTTAGGACTGATACACTTATGTATTTCGTAGGTTTAGGAGAGAGAGAGAGAGAGAGAGAGAGTTGGTGAGAGCTAGGGGGATAAATGACCAAGTTTTGTGATTTTCTCTCTCTTGAATCTATATATATTACTTACTATGTTGCTAGATCTGATTATTTCGGTTGTTTAGATAAGATATACACTCACCAAGTCAATGTAGTGGTTCACCAACTAAAGTTGCTAGCAATTATACAAGTTACCAATTAAAGAAAATAAAAAAGGGCATTTTGGTCATTTACAAAATAAATTTAATGGCATACATGAAATTTGTCACACCCTAAGGTTCTAACCCTTAGGTTTTAAATACTCCAATTCTAGAATTTTCTAATTAGGGTTTTAAAATAGAAAATTAAGAATTTCGAAAATGTAATTAGGGTTTTAAATAGAAATTAATATTTCTAAAGTATAATTAGGGTTTCCTAAGTATATTAACACATACTAACCACTTTAGGCTTGCTAATTCGCATTATGGTTTCCTAATTAGGGTTTAGGATTCTTGAATATAAAATTAGGGTTTCTCGGCTTTCGATTAGGGTTTCTAATCCTGATATTAGGATTTTTAATCTCTTATTAGGGTTTATTAATTTTAAACCTTATCCGATCAATCATTGATCAATATCTCTATACAGTACAAACACGTACATATCAATATAACTATTTTAATTATATTTTCTATCGATTCCCTATTCGGACTTAGGGTTAGGGTTTTTAATCTTGTTAAGCACAACTCTACTCTAAATTTATTAGTCAATACACAAATTGACCCCTTCTCGAGACTCGTATCATAGATACTTGTCACAAAATTGATAATCAATATAAAAAAAAATTATTCATAAAATTTTGATTATTCGAAATCCCGGGTTATCCCAACCTTTGAGCGTAGAATATGTTTCTTCTTATCCAATATTTTAACAGGTACCTCTTTATACGTTAAATCTTCCGCTATCTCGTCTGGTTTTAAATCAATATTATGGTTCGGGTCGTCCACATATTTACATAATATCGATACGTGAAAAACGTTATGAACACGGGACATACTTGTCGGTAAAGGGAGTCTATAAACCACAGTTCCTACTCGATCGAGGATTTCAAATGGGCCAATTAAATCGAGGGTTGATATTTCCTCTATTCAGCAGCTCTTGCTTCTAAAATAACGCCCTCTTGAACCTTCTTCTTCATATTCATCAGCTCTGAGTCTGTAGCCTAAGCGGCTTTATCTTTATCGATTAAAGTTAGTTCTAATTGTATATTTAACATCATCACGTGGGTCTCTAGAGTAAGTCGTACGAAATGGGTCTTTGTGTTAATAACGTCGCACTCGTAACTGCATACGATCTTCCACTCAACGCGTCAGCTACCACGTTCACTCTTCTACGATGATATTGAATGGTATGGTCGTAATCTTCAACAGCTCGAGCCAACGTCTTTGGCGCATGTTACGTTCGTTTTGGGTGAAGAAATATTTGAGGGTTTTAGAAATGGGTTTTGTATTAGGGTCAAATTTAAACGTTGAGAGCAAGTAGGATAAATAAAAGAATGGGTAGAACCGATATCGAATAAGGTATAAACTTCGCAAGAATTTATGATTAGCTAACCCGTGATTACTTCGTTCGAGTTCCTCTCATTTTAGGCAGTCACGACAAACTCTCTTTCAGGAACCGCTGACTTTGACTTGTCCGGGACATCCTTTGGCGTCACCATCCCAGCTGAACTTGACTTCACTACACGACAAAATCGAGCTAAGTGACCTTCTCTTCCGCAATTGAAACACGCTTTGGGTTCTTTTGCGTCACGGTTTGGACGGATGTCCCCCTCACATCGCATTTGAAATATACGACCGGTGGTCGTTCTCCTTCCTTGACAACGGATGTTGGTGCTGTTGTCTTTCCATCATCGTTGAATTTTCTCTTCATAAAATTGTTCTCACTTAGTTCACCTTTTCTATTATCCTGGCCATGATTACCACCGAAGTGGTTACCATTTCTGGCATATTGATTCCCTCCACGTTTGTTGTCACCTCTTCGATGACTGCTACCATTGATATTATCGATTTGCCGGCTGCTCTCTCTTGGTTGGGATGTCTCATTATCGCGTTCCAATAACTGAGCTCTATTCACAACATCTGAATACAAGCAAATTTTGTGAGAAATGAGGTATTAACGTATTTCGAGTTTTAAACCTCGCAGAAACATTCGCGTCATTCTCTCCTTATTATCTACCAAATGGGATGCAAACCGGGATAACTCGACAAACTTATCTTCGTACTGCGACACGGTCATATTATTTTGCTCCAACTTGATGAATTCCACATCCTTCATTTGACGAATACTTTCGGGAAAATACTTGTCGTTGAACAATTCTTGGAACTTCTCCCAAGACATCTTGAGTGCATTAGGCTGGGTACGTTTTACAGATTCCCACCAATGATCTGCTTCTTCACGCAACATAAAGGTGGCAAAGGGAACCTTTCGCTCCTCTGAGCATTCTAAGACATCAAATATTTTGGTGATACGCTTTATCACGTTTACGCCTTAAGTGGTTTTGGCTCTCAATAAACTCCAAGTGGTCGGCTCCTTGAAGCATTTAGTGGTGACCATCAAGAGATTTTCGATGTTCCACCTACATTTTGGATAGAGCCTGGCTCTACTTTGATGTTGTATGAATTGCATAAAGCCTCTTAACATTCCATCGTTCATCATTTGATCGTTGTTGTTTACCTGAGGATTATTGTCTTCCTGTTGCACATTATCCTAGGTATTGATCTGTGGTGACTCAACGGTCTCATGTGGTCCATTGCTATTCTCAATATTTTCGGATGTCATTTTCAAATACTTCCACAAAACAAGGGTTAATTGACATGCAACATATTATCCCTATACTCTGACCGACCAATTAAATACCAAATAAATTAGGTAGGTCATACTAGTGAAGGAATTCTCCGTCTCTCCCCTCCTAGTTCTTATCTCACATATCAGCCAGGGATCATATCCCTAAGCTTTGATAGCAACTGTGACGCCCCCAAAATAGGTATACACCACCCATCTTGAGTCGCCAAATACATGGTACAAAATTCAAATACAACTTAATAATACAACTGTCGTGTAAAATACGACAAAACATAAACTGAGAGTTTAATACGAATATTGTCTTCTAGACAGTATTCAACTCAAATGGTGTGACAACCCCAAAATAGATCCAATCCATCCAACCTATTCTGAGTCGCCAAATACATAGTACAGAAAACAACTATAACTTTATTACAACAATTGTCGTACAAAATACAACACATATGTTGTGAGTTTGGATACAAATATATACCAACTGTGACACATGTCCCAACCGTAATCTGACAAATATCCCATCAGTGGACAGCTCCTCACAGTGATACCTTACATAAAGGTATTGTCAAAAACTGTTTTAAAAATTAGAATCTTTGGGAAGTGCTCAAGGAAACCTTCATACATGGGAGGCCATGCTTCTAGGTTATGATAGATATCATATGGCCACATAATTATCCTTGGTTGACCCAATAGACCCTAAAGAAAAATGAGAATATTACTATCATATTCTTCCCAATGGTAAGTCTTCTCTTGACATATCATTATCTCCACTGTCTCTAATTGAGAATTATACTTCAAACAAACACCAAGATTATATAGGTAGAGCTCATAGATATACTCAGTAAGTGGATGTGCACAACCATGTCTTATGATGATACTAGGTTGTATGTCATTAGACATCTTGTATGATAGTGACAAAACACCATTCCAACGTTGGGTTCGCCTCACCCTCAATAGCTATAGACCACCGTTCTATTCCCCTGTTATCCCCCACTCGACCCATCTACACTTTTATTACCTAAAAGGAATTGTGAAGCAAAAGTGTGAGCACAACTAGCTCAGTAAAGAATATCATGACTAAAGATAATTAAATTATCAATAGCCTTCATCAATAATAAATCAGAGATTTAGAACATATGGTAGATGATAAAAAATTTCAACCATAGTTGCAGCGGAACGACCAATCCATTAGAAGAGTCAAATAGACTATAAAGTCTATTATCTTCTCCACATTAAAAATCCACCAACAATGTTTTATCCATGTAACATCAATCAACAGTTCCTTTCCACAATTATATGAATAACTCATAATCATAATTGTAATTCTAAATTCCTCTTCGCATCCAGGACGAAGATAATTTTCATCCCCTGTCTTTACCTGAAACATCAAAGATAATGGTTATACCAAATCACAGTTCCTGTTCATAATCATACTAATAAATTCATCTTTGCACTACGGGCCAAAGATATTCATTAACAGTTCAACTTTGCACTACAGGCTAAAGATATTCAACAACAGGTCATCTTTGCACTACGGGCCAAAGATATTCAACAACAGGTCATCTTTGCACTACGGGCCAAAGATATTCAACAACGATTCATCTTTGCACTCTGAGGCCAAAGATATTCAACAACATGTCATCTTTGCACTACGGGCTAAAGATATTCAATATCTCAAAGAAATATATAATCATTTCAGAATTTATATAAACCATAATTATAACCATGTTAATAAATTCACCTTTGCACTTAAGCTAAAAATATTCAATTGTAAATTTAATGGTCATGATCATACTAGTCACAATTAATCTTTGCACTACTGGCCAAAGAGAACCCATAGTCATGATCATACCAATAATCTACCCATCTTTACACTCAAGTCAAAAGAAATTCCATCACTAGGGTTATAAAAATGTTATATATGATAATAGAAACAATATGATCAACAACTGCATTTATTTTCAAGAGCTAGAATCATAAATCAACGATAATTTGGTCAGAAAAAGAAATCAATTTTTGTCTTGAATAGTACCCGTGAATAGTAACTCGTGAATAGTAACTCATGAATAGTAACTCGTGAATAGTAACTCGTGAATAGTAACTCCAGAATAGTAACTCGTAAATAGTAACTCGTGAATAGTACTCCGTATTTGTACATAGTACCGTATACGTAAAAATGTCATATACATGAATAATGTCGTATACGTGAATAGTGTCATATACGTGAATAGTAACCCCGACTTAAAAAGGTAGAAATTCCACAATAAAATCCATACCAATATGTCAGTATAATGATATTGAAAGAATAACATCATTATGAAGAATATAACATCCCTTAATATCCCTTACTATCCCTAACCTCAAAAGAGTAGCACTTCTGACTGGATATCGGATATGTCACTGAAGGAAACTTGCACTGATGAATAGCAACTCACCAAATATCTAAATACTCACAAAATACACTCTATAATCTAGAGAGAAAAAGAGAGAAAACTTATGAATTCTGGTGTGATTTTCAATTCTAACTTAGCCCACTATTTATAGGAAAATGTTAGCCGCAATTGAAGGAGACTTGACTTACACTACTGATGGCTTTACCTCGCTACTATTCCACCCACCAAAATCAGCCATCTTCCCCAACAACCAAAATTGGGGCCCACCCATTTCTAGAATTTTCCACCAAAATCATTTATAAACCTAATTTCCGAATCAGTCACCTCTTAAAATTAATAACAAATCATTCATTCATTTTTAACGGTTCAAAATTTATGAACATATACTCAACTTATATATGTATAACATATCCAAAAATAACAACGATCCAACGATCAGATTAAAAATTATAACCCACACAATAAAATTTGTAAGAACAACGATTTGATCTTTTAATACCTCAATCAGGCAAAATCATCGATAAAACACCTCAACATTAACTCCTTCATTTATAACCACATAAATAAACCCATCATTTATATCCACATCAAATAAATATTTCCTTATCATATAAATCAATAATTAATTATTCACAAATAATATTACGAATCACAACTATAACAAACCAGTAGTTCCCGGAAAGAGGGGCTTTCCAGATAAGGATTTCTCCTTATTGGCGGCATGATTAGGTGACCAAACCTCTCCTTGTGAACTTTCTAGACATTGCCAATAATGCTATCTAATAATATTATTCCAAATAATATGAATTATTGATCGATAATGGGAAATATCGTGCGTTGACAATTATTGAGCAACAATAATATAAAATATCAACGCGACAATTATTGAATCAATAAAATAAAATATTGAGCGATTAATTCGTAACAATTGTTGAGTAGTGCCTTCTTACGTAAGGATCGAGGAATTCAACAATCATGCAATACCTGGTGTCTTCTTTATGCGACCACGCGTATTACTGTATTTTAACCACCGGGTTTTCCAACAGTGTTAACGGTAACAATTACGTCGTTATTCAATTTTGTCATTTTCTTCTTCCGACAGTTATCCGTTATGGGCCCCACAAATAGTTAACATCGTAAATGCGAATATTCCCAAGCGGAGAAAGAATATTCCACGACCAAACGAATATTCCCCGACAATAATGAATATTTTATAACCACTTGCATATTTTGAAAAAAATTCATATATTACCCTTAACTTTAACTTCTTACCAATTTAACCATTTACTGAATAGATAAATTTAATACTTTTATTTCATAAAATTCGGGGTCTTACAATCTCCCCTCCTTATGAAATTTTGTCTCCGAAATTTACGTACCTGATATTTCAAGACTTGAGAATACCTTGCTTTCATTTCAGATTCCATCTTCCCTGTCCTGATTTCTCCATTGTTCATCTCCTGTATTTTAGATATCATTCTAGAATACAGCCTCAAAATAAGGGATAATTAAATAAATTAACATATCACATAATATCCCCATATTATGACTGACCAACAAATAAGCTTAGATAGGACACACTAGCGAAGGATTTACTCATCTCTCCCCTCCTAGTTCTATTCGATCTCATGGAGACCATATCCCTAAGCTCGATACCAAATGTGACAACCCCAAAATAGGTCCAATCCATCCAACCTATTCTGAGTCGCCAAATACATGGTACAAAAAACAACTACAACTTTATTACAACAATTGTCGTACAAAATACAACACATATGCTATGAGTTTGGATACAAATATATACCAACTGTGACACGTGTCCCAACCGTAATCTGACAAATGTCCCATCAGTGGACAACACCTCACAGTGATACCTTACATAAAGGTATAGTCAAAAACTATTTTAGAAATTAGAATCTTTGGGAAGTGCTCAAGGAAACCTTCGTACATGGGAGGCCATGCTTCTAAGTTATGATAGATATCATATGGCCATAGAATTATCCTTGGTTGACCCAATAGACCCTAAAGAAAAACGAGAATATTACTATCATATTCTTCCCAATGGTAAGTTTTCTCTTGACATATCATTATCTCCACTGTCTCTAATTGAGAATTATACTTCAAACAAACACCAAGATTATATAGGTAGTGCTCGTAGATATACTCAGTAAGTGGATGTGCACAACCCTGTCTTATGATGATACAAGGTTATATGTCATTAGACATCTTGTATGATAGTGACAAAACACCCTTCCAACGTTGGATTCGCCTCACCCTCAATAGCTATAGACCACCGTTCTATTCCCCTGTTATTCCCCACTCGACCTAGCTACACTTTTATTACCTGAAAGGAATTGTGAAGCAAAAGGGTGAGCACAACTAGCTCAGTAAAGAATATCATGACTAAAGATAATTAAATTATCAATAGCCTTCATCAATAATAAATCGAGAGATTTAGAACATATGGTAGATGATAAAAAATTTCAACCATATAGTTGCAATGGAAAGAGCAATCCATTAGAAGAGTCAAATAGACTATAAAGTCTATTATCTTCTCCACATTAAAATCCACCAACAATGTTTTATCCTGTAACATCAATCATCAGTTCCTTTCCACAATTATATGAATAACTCATAATCATAATTGTAATTCTAAATTCCTCTTCGCATCCGGGGCGAAGATAATTTTCATCACTGTCTTTACGAAACATCAAAGATCATGGTTATACCAAATCACGAGTTCTGTTCATAATCATACTAATAAATTCATCTTTGCCACTCTTCGGCGAAGATATTCATTAACGATTCATATTTGCCTTCTACGGGCCAAAGATATTCAACAACAGGTCATCTTTTGCACTACGTGCCAAAGATATTCAACAACAGTTCATCTTTAGACTACGGGCCAAAGATATTCAATATCTCAAAGAAATATATAATCATTTGAAATTTATATAAACCATAATTATAACCATGTTGATAAATTCACCTTTGCACTTAAGCTAAAAATATTCAATTATAAATTTCTATGGTCATGATCATACTAGTCATAATTAATCTTTTTACCTTTCTTGGCCAAAGAGAACCCATAGTCATGATCGGACCAATAATCTACCCATCTTTACACTCAAGTCAAAAAAGAAATTCCATCACTAGGGTTATAAAATGTTATATATGATAATAAAAACAATATGATCAACAAGCGCATTTATTTTCAAGAGCAAGAATCATAAATCAACGATAATTTGGTTAGGAAAAAGAAACCAATTTTCTCGTGAATAGTACCCGTGAATAGTAACTCATAAATAGTAACTCATAAATAGTAACTCGTGAATAGTAACTCGTGAATAGTACTCCGTATTTGTACATAGTACCGTATACGTAAAAATGTCATATACATGAATAATGTCGTATACGTGAATATTGTCGTATATGTGAATAGTAACCCCGACTCAAAAAGGTAAAAATTCCACAATAAAATCCATACCAATATGTCAGTATAATGATTTTGAAAGAATAACATCATTATGAAGAATATAACATCCCTTAATATCCCTTACTATCCCTTACCTCAAAAAAGCAGACGCCGACTCGATATCGGATGATATGATTTGAAGGAAACTTGCAGCGATGAATAGCAACTCACCAAGTATCTAAATACTCACAAAATACACTCGATAATCTAGAGAGAAAAAGAGAGAAAACTTATGAATTCTGGTGTGATTTTCAATTCTAACTTAGCCCTCTATTTATAGGAAAATGTTAGCACGCCGAAGCAGACTTGACCTGCTACCTGATGGCTTTAACTGCTACTATTCCACCCACTAAAAATCAGTCATCTTCCCCAACAACCAAAATTGGGGCCCACCCATTTCTAGAATTTCCCACCAAAATCATTTATAAACCTAATTTCCGAATCAGTCACCTCTTAAAATTAATAACAAATCATTCATTCATTTTTAACGGTTCAAAATTTATGAACACATATTCAACTTATATATGTATAACATATCCAAAAATAACAACGATCCAACGGTCACATTAAAATTTATAACTCACACAATAAAGTTGTAAGAACACTGATTTGATCTTTTAATACCTCTAATCCGACAAAATACTGATAAAACACCTCAACATTAACTCCTTCATTTATAACCACATAAATAAACCCATCATTTATATCCACATCAAATAAATATTTCCTTATCATATAAATAAATAATTAATTATTCACAAATAATATTACAGAATCACATTTATGACAATGACGAATGGTTCCCGGAAAGAGGGCTTTAGATAAGGATTTCTCCTTCTTGGCGGCGCAATTAGGTGACCAAACCTCTCCTTGATAGAACTTTCTAGACATTGCCAATAATGCTATCTAATAATATTATTCCAAATAATATGAATTATTGATCGATAATGGAAATCTTGTGCGCGTGAGGACAATTATTGAGCAACAATAATATAAAATATTACTTGTGACAATTATTGAATCAATAAAATAAAATATTGAGCGATAATTCTCGTAACAATTATTGAGTAGTACCTTCTTACGTAAGGATCAATAATTCAACAATCTTTGTCTTAATACCGTGTGTCTTCTTTGTGCAACCACGCGTATTCATCGTATTTTAACCATAGGGTATTCCAACAATGTTGCGAGTAACAACTACTGCAGTTATTCAATTTTATTTTTTTCTTAAAGCGAGTTATCAGTTATGGGGCCCATAAATAGGCTGCGTCGTGCATGCGAATATTCCCCGACAGAAAGAATATTCCACGACCAAACGAATATTCCCCGACAATAATGAATATTTTATAACAACTTGCATATTTTGAAAAAAATTCATATATTACCCTTAACTTTAACTTTTTACCAATTTAACCAGTTACTGAATAGAAAAATTGAATACTTTTATTTCATAAAATTCGGGGTCTTACAATCTCCCCTCCTTGTGAAATTTCGTCCCCAAAATTTACGTACCTGATATTTCAAGAGTTGAGAATACCTTGCTTTCATTTCAGATTCCATCTTTCCTGTCCTCATGATTTCTCCATTGATCATCTCCTGTATTTCAGATATCATTCTAGAATACAGCTTCAAAACAAGGGTTAATTAAAAAAATTAACATATCACATAATATCCCCATATTATGACTGACCAACAAATAAGCTTAGGTAGGAGACACTAGTGAAGGATTTACTCATCTCTCCCCTCCTAATTCTATTCCCCGATCTCCGCCAGAGACCATATCCCTAAGCTCTGATACCAAATGTGACAACCCCAAAATAGGTCCAATCCATCCAACCTATTCTGAGTCGCCAAATACATGTTACAAAAAACAACTATAACTTTATTACAACAATTGTCGTACAAAATACAACACATATGTTGTGAGTTTGGATAAAAATATATACCAACTGTGACACGTGTCCCAACCGTAATCTGACAAATGTCCAATCAGTGGATAGCACCTCACAGTGATACCTTACATAAAGGTATAGTCAAAAACTGTTATAGAAATTAGAATCTTTGGGAAGTGCTCAAGGAAACCTTCGTACATGGGAGGCCATGCTTCTAAGTTATGATAGATATCATATGGCCATAGAATTATCCTTGGTCAATTAATAGACCTAAAAAGAAAAACGAGAAGATTACTATCATATTCTTCCCAATGGTAAGTTTTCTCTTGACATATCATTATTTCCATTGTCTCTAATTGAGAATTATACTTCAAACAAACACCAAGATTATATAGGTAGTGCTCGTAGATATACTCAGTAAGTGGATGTGCACAACCCTGTCTTATGATGATACAAGGTTGTATGTCATTAGACATCTTGTATGATAGTGACAAAACACCCTTCCAACGTTGGATTCGCCTCACCCTCAATAGCTATAGACCACCGTTCTATTCCCCTGTTATTCCACACTCGACCCAGCTACACTTTTATTACCTGAAAGGAATTATGAAGCAAAAGGGTGAGCACAACTAGCTCTGTAATGAATATCATGACTAAAGATAATTAAATTATCAATAGCCTTCATCAATAATAAATCAGAGATTTAGAACATATGGTAGATGATAAAAAATTTCAACCATAGTTGCAGCGGAACGACCAATCCATTAGAAGAGTCATAAATAGACTATAAAGTCTATTATCTTCTTCACATTAAAAATCCACCAACAATGTTTTATCCCTGTAACATCAATCAACAGTTCCTTTCCACAATTATATGAATAACTCATAATCATAATTGTAATTCTAAATTCCTCTTCGCATCCAGGACGAAGATAATTTTCATCACCTGTCTTTACCTGAAACATCAAAGATCATGGTTATACCAAATCACAGTTCCTGTTCATAATCATACTAATAAATTCATCTTTGCACTCATGGCCAAAGATATTCATTAATGATTCATCTTTTGCACAGGCCAAAGATATTCAACAACAGGTCATATTTGCACTACAGGCCAAAGATATTCAACAACAGGTCATCTTTGCACTACGTGCCAAAGATATTCAACAACAGTTCATCTTTGCACTACGGGCCAAAGATATTCAATATCTCAAAGAAATATATAATCATTTCAGAATTTATATAAACCATAATTATAACCATGTTGATAAATTCACCTTTGCACTTAAGCTAAAAATATTCAATTATAAATTCTATGGTCATGATCATACTAGTCACAATTAATCTTTGCACTACTGGCCAAAGAGAACCCATAGTCATGATCAGACCAATAATCTACCCATCTTTACACTCAAGTCAAAAGAAATTCCATCACTAGGGTTATAAAAATGTTATATATGATAATAAAAACAATATGATCAACAACTGCATTTATTTTCAAGAGCAAGAATCATAAATCAACGATAATTTGGTCAGAAAAAGAAACCAATTTTTCTCGTGAATAGTACCCGTGAATAGTAACTCATAAATAGTAACTCATAAATAGTAACTCATGAATAGTAACTCGTGAATAGTAACTCATAAATAGTAACTCGTAAATAGTACTCCGTATTTGTACATAGTACCGTATACGTAAAAATGTCATATACATGAATAATGTCGTATACGTGAATAGTGTCGTATACGTGAATAGTAACCCCGACTCAAAAAGGTAGAAATTCCACAATAAAAATCCATACCAATATGTCAGTATAATTATTTTGAAAGAATAACATCATTATGAAGAATATAAAATTCCCTTAATATCCCTTACTATCCCTTACCACAAAAAAAAAGACTTGATTCGATATCGGATATAATATTTGAAGGAAACTTGCAGCGATGAATAGCAACTCACCAAGTATCTAAATACTCACAAAATACACTCGATAATCTAGAGAGAAAAAGAAAACTTATGAATTCTGGTGTGATTTTCAATTCTAACTTAGCCCTCTATTTATAGGAAAATGTTTGCACGCCGAAGCAGACTTGACCTGCTACCTGATGGCTTTACCTGCTACTATTCGACCCACCAAAAATCAGCCATCTTCCCCAACAACCAAAATTGGGGCCCACCCATTTTTAGAATTTTCCACCAAAATTATTTATAAACCTAATTTCCGAATCAGTCACCTCTTAAAATTCATAACAAATCATTCGTTCAATTTGAACGGTTCAAAATTTGTGAACATATATTCAACTTATATATGTATAACATATCCAAAAATAACAACGATCCAACGATCAGATTAAAAATTATAACTCACACAATAAAGCTGTAAGAACACTGATTTGATCTTTTAATACCTCCAATCCGACAAAATACTGATAAAACACCTCAACATTAACTCCTTCATTTATAACCACATAAATAAACCCATCATTTATATCCACATCAAATAAATATTTCCTTATCATATAAATAAATAATTAATTATTCACAAATAATATTACGAGAATCACAATTATGACAATCGGTAGATTCACAGAAGAAAGGGGGCTTCGATAAGGATTTCTCTCTTCTTGGCGCCGCAATTAGGTGACCAAACCTCTCCTTGAGCCAGAACTTTCTAGACATTGCCAATAATGCTATCTAATAATATTATTCCAAATAATATGAATTATTGATCCGATAATGGGAAATCTTGTGCGATGACAATTATTGAGCAACAATAATATAAAATATCAACGCAAAGAATTATTGAATCAATAAAATAAAATATTGAGCGATAATTACTCAGAACAATTATTGAGTAGTGCCTTCTTATGTAAGGATCAATAATTAAACACTATCGTGCAATACCGGTATTAACTCGGCAACCAACCACGCGATTCATCGTATTTTAACCACCGGGTATTTCAGCAGTGTTAATTCAGAATAACTACTGTAGTTATTCAATTTTGTCGTTTTCTTCTTTTAAGCGGTTATCCGTTATGGGGCCCACAAATAACTGCACCATCGTACGAATATTCCCTGACAGAAAGAATATTCCACGACCAAATGAATATTCCCCGACAATAATGAATATTTTATAACCACTTGCATATTTTGAAAAAAATTCATATATCACCCTTAACTTTAACCTTTTACCAATTTAACCATTTAATGAATAAAAAAATTGAATACTTTTATTTCATAAAATTCGGGGTCTTACAATCTCCCCTCTTTATGAAATTTCGTCCCCAAAATTTACGTACCTGGTATTTCAAGAGTTGAGAATACCTTGCTTTCAGTTCAGATTCCATCTTCCCTGTCCTCATGATTTCTCCATTGTTCATCTCCTGTATTTCAGATATCATTCTAGAATACAGCTTCAAAACAAGGGTTAATTCAACAAATTAGCATATCACATAATATCCCCATATTATGACTGACCAACAAATAAGCTTAGGTAGGACACACTAGCAAAGGATTTACTCATCTCTCCCCTCCTAATTCTATTCCCCGATCTCCGCCAGAGACCATATCCCTAAGCTCTGATACCAAATGTGACAACCCCAAAATAGGTCCAATCCATCCAACCTATTCTGAGTCGCCAAATACATGGTACAGAAAATAACTACAACTTTATTTCCACAATTGTCGTACAAAATATAACACATATGCTGTGAGTTTGGATATAAATATATACCAACTGTGACACGTGTCCCAACCGTAATCTGACAAATGTCCCATCAGTGGATAGCACCTCACAGTGATACCTTACATAAAGGTATAGTCAAAAACTGTTTTAGAAATTAGAATCTTTGGGAAGTGCTCAAGGAAACCTTCGTACATGGGAGGCCATGCTTCTAAGTTATGATAGATATCATATGGCCACAGAATTATCCTTGGTTGACCCAATAGACCCCAAAGAAAAACGAGAAGATTACTATCATATTCTTCCCAATGGTAAGTTTTCTCTTGATATATCATTATCTCCACTGTCTCTAATTGAGAATTATACTTCAAACAAACACCAAGATTATATAGGTAGAGCTCATAGATATACTCAGTAAGTGGATGTGCACAACCCTGTCTTATGATGATACAAGGTTGTATGTCATTAGACATCTTATATGATAGTGACAAAACACCCTTCCAACGTTGGGTTCGCCTCACCCTCAACAGCTATAGACCACCGTTCTAGCTATAGACCACCGTTCTATTCCCCTGTTATTCCCCACTTGACCCAGCTACACTTTTATTACCTGAAAGGAATTGTGAAGCAAAAGGGTGAGCACAACTTGCTCAGTAAAGAATATCATGACTAAAGATAATTAAATTATCAATAGCCTTCATCAATAATAAATTAGAGATTTAGAACATATGGTAGATGTTAAAAAATTTCAACCATAGTTGCAGCGGAACGAGCAATCCATTAAAAGAGTCAAATAGACTATAAAGTCTATTATCTTCTCCACATTAAAAATCCACCAACAATGTTTTATCCCTGTAACATCAATCAACAGTTCCTTTCCACAATTATATGAATAACTCATAATCATAATTGTAATTCTAAATTCCTCTTCGCATCCAGGACGAAGATAATTTTCATCACCTGTCTTTACCTGAAACATCAAAGATCATGGTTATACCAAATCACAGTTCCTGTTCATATTCATACTAATAAATTCATCTTTGCACTACTGGCCAAAGATATTCATTAATAGTTCATCTTTGCACTACAGGCCAAAGATATTCAACAATAGGTCATCTTTGCACTACGGGCCAAAGATATTCAACAACATGTCATCTTTGCACTACGGGCCAAAGATATTCAACAACAGTTCATCTTTGCACTACAGGCCAAAGATATTCAACAACATGTCATCTTTGTACTACGAGCCAAAGATATTCAATATCTCAAAGAAATATATAATCATTTCAGAATTTATATAAACCATAATTATAACCATGTTGATAAATTCACCTTTGCACTTAAGCTAAAAATATTCAATTGTAAATTCAATGGTCATGATCATACTAGTCACAATTCATATTTGCACTACTAGCCAAAGAGAACCCATAGTCATGATCATACCAATAATCTACCCATTTTTACACTCAAGTCAAAAGAAATTCCATCACTAGGATTATAAAAATGTTATATATAATAATAAAAACAATATGATCAACAACTGCATTTATTTTCAAGAGCAACAATCATAAATCAACAATAATTTGGTCAGAAAAAGAAACTAATTTTTATCATGAATAGTACCCGTGAATAGTAACTCGTGAATAGTAACTCGTGAATAGTAACTCGTAAATAGTAACTCATGAATAATAACTCGTGAATAGTACTCCGTATTTGTACATAGTACCGTATACGTAAAAATGTCATATAATGAATAATGTCGTATACGTGAATAGTGCCGTATACGTGAATAGTAACCCCGACTCAAAAAGGTAAAAATTCCACAATAAAATCCATACCAATATGTCAGTATAATAATATTGAAAGAATAACATCATTATGAAGAATATAACATCCCTTAATATCCCTTACTATCCCTTACCTCAAAAGAGCAGCACTTCTAACTCGATATCGGATATGACGCTGAAGGAAACTTGCACTGATGAATAGCAACTTACCAAGTATCTAAATACTCACAAAATACACTTGATAATCTAGAGAGAAAAAGAGAGAAAACTTATGAATTCTGGTGTGATTTTCAATTCTAACTTAGCCCTCTATTTATAGGAAAATGTTAGCACAATCAAGCATACTTGATTCGCTACCGATGGCTTTTTACTCGCTACTATTCCACCCACCAAAAATCAGCCATCTTCCCCAACAACCAAAATTGGGGCCCACCCATTTCTAGAATTTTCCACCAAAATCATTTATAAACCTAATTTCCGAATCAGTCACCTCTTAAAATTCATAACAAATCATTCGTTCATTTTTAACGGTTCAAAATTTGTGAACATATACTCAACTTATATATGTATAACATACCCAAAAACAACAACGATCCAACGGTCAGATTAAAAATTATAACTCACACAATAAAGCTGTAAGAACACTGATTTGATCTTTTAATACCTCTAATCCGATAAAATACTGATAAAACACCTCAACATTAACTCCTTCATTTATAACCACATAAATAAACCCATCATTTATATCCACATCAAATAAATATTTCCTTATCATATAAATAAATAATTAATTATTCACAAATAATATTACAGAATCACAATTATGACAACCAGGCCGTTCCCAGGAAAGAGGGGCTTTCCGATAAGGATTTCTCCTTACTGGCGCGCAATTAGGTGACCAAACCTCACCTTGACAGAACTTTCTAGACATTGCCAATAATGCTATCTAATAATATTATTCCAAATAATATGAATTATTGATCTGATAATGGGAAATACTGTGCAGTGACAATTATTGAGCAACAATAATATAAAATATCAACGCAGCAATTATTGAATCAATAAAATAAAATATTGAACAATAATTATCATGAATAATTATTGAGTAGTGCCTTCTTACGTAAGGATCAATAATTCAACAACATCGTGTAATACCGTAAAGTGCTATCTTATGGCAACCACGCGTAGACATCGTATTTTAACCACCCAGAGTATTCCAACGATTGTTAACTGTAACAACTACGCTTAGTTATTCAATTTTGACATTTTCTTCTTCCGACGGTTATCCGTTATAGGGCCTAAATATTTTCAAGCAGCTGCATTTAATATTATTCCTACGTAAAGAATATTCCACGACCAAACGAATATTCCCCGACAATAATGAATATTTTATAAACACTTGCATATTTTGAAAAAAATTCATATATCACCCTTAACTTTAACTTTTTACCAATTTAACCATTTACTGAATAGAAAAATTGAATACTTTTATTTCATAAAATTCGGGGTCTTACAAATGGAGTCCTCAATACATTTATTATCACACTATTTCATAGAATAATGAGGACTACTATTGCTATCATCTCGGACCAATCACTCCGCTTCGACTAAGCAATTTGCGTACGCGTTCTCATTTCCTGAAGAGAACAATGAAGCAAAAGGGTGAGCTCAATAGCCCAGTGTTAAACTAACAAAATATAACAAACATCAAGTTTAAGTACAGCGGAACAAGCAATCCATTAGAAGAGTGAAGTATAGCATAAAATCTACTATCTTCTATGATTTAAAAAGGTTTTTCATAATTTTTTATCACGAGACAAATTTTAATAAATAATCCACATCATCCCCCTGACTACTACCAAGGATATTCATTAGTATCACGGCCACAAATTATCCATGCACTACGGGTCAAGGATATTCGTGTATTCATCAATGGTCATGATCATGCCAACAACTGTCCATCAATACACTACGGGCCAATGAGGACTTTTACCTCATCATTTGTAACATTACGGTCATGATTATACCGAATACTCACTAGTCATAATCATACCAAGTCCATCTATGCACTACAGGCCACAGATGACTTTCAACATAATATAAACATGAGGATGATAAGAAATCAATAAAACAAGTTCAAGGATAAATTTTTAAAGATTTATAATTTAATTTATCCATAAATCAATAATGTCCAAATTGTCAACATGATACTGCTTTGTGGAGTAAAATTCAAGAATAATATTATATCAAAAATATTTTGGACCGAAAAGAAATCAATTTTTGTCATGAATAGTACCTCAGGTGAATAGTAACTGAGTGAATAGTACCCATGAATAGTAACTTCGAGAATAGTAACCCCATGAATAGTACCCCGGTATGAAAAAGTTAAAACTTATCAAGAATGCTCAGAATAATATTTTCATGAAAAGATACTGGATAAACCGCAAATATCAAGGATATTCTACTAATTTCATGGAGTATAGAAGCCAAAACGAGTATAGAATTCAAAATTTGAAACGAAATAATATTACTTACATACTACAGAGTATGAAAGAAAATATTATTTCAAGCGAATATTGAACAAAAATAACATCCCTTACAACTGTTGAACGAAAATAATATTCCAACGAATATTTAACGAAGATAATATTCCTACGAATATTGAACGAAGATAATACACTTTATGAATATTGAACGAAAATAATATTCATACGAATACGAAAAATAATATCTCTTCAGAATATGAAATAAATAATACCCCTTACCTCGTAAGAATAGTACTTCGGTGAATATCGGATATAATTTGAAAGGAACTTGCAAGTATAAACAAAGACTCAAAGTATCAAAATACTCACAAAAATACGCTCGATAATATAGAGAGAGAAGATTTCAGTTTTTGGTGTGATTTTCAATTCTAACTTAAGCACCCTATTTATAGGAAAATGCTTAGAACACCAAAGCAGAAAATTTAATAAAATAATATATTTATAAAACAAAATTCACGCCTACCTCTTGACAATCTGAATTCAGCCACTTCAACAACCAGTGGGGCCCCCCAAACATAACAAAAATGTTTTTCATAAAAAAATAATTAAAACTTAAAAAATTAATTATTCCGGAACTTCAATAATTCATAATAAATAGCCCTTTTATCAGAAAAATTCGAATCTTATGTACATTCCATAGGAACTTCAATTCTCTACAACTTTGTAAGTATAAGTTTTTCCAAATTTCAAACAGAAATTGACCAAAATTCACATACGGACGATTTTAAGGTGCTATAATCAAATTTGAACAAGAAATGGGGTCCACCAACACACAAAACACGTGTTAAACATTTTTTGTAACAAAAAATACTCTTCCTCCTCATTTATTCATATATCACACATTCATTGTAAAAATATCACTATTATTATATTATTATAATATAATAATATATTTAAATGAATATTTTTCTTATCATATAAATCAATAATTAATTATTCATAAATAATATTACAGAATCACAATACTGACAACCAGGCCGTTCCCGAGAAAGAGGGGGCTTTCCGATAAGGATTTCTCCTTATCAAAGTATAATTAGGTGACCAAACCTCTCCTTAGACATAACTTTCTAGACATTGCCAATAATGTTATCTAATAATATTATTCAAATAATATGAATTATTGATCCGATAATGGGAAATATCGTGCGGTGACAATTATTGAAACAACAATAACATAAAATATCAACGTAGCAATTAATGAATCAATAAAATAAAATATTGAATAAAGAATTATCGTAACAATTATTGAGTAGTGCCTTCACGTAAGAATCAATTATCGTGCAATACTATGTGCTCTTCGCGCACCACAGCGTCTACTATGTTTTAACCATTGGGTATTCCAACAAAGGTTAATTCAAAAATTACGCCTGTTATTTATAAAAACTCAAACTTGTCATTTTCTTCATCCAAACTAATTTTTTCGTTATGGGGCCCCTAAATGGTCGCTACCGTGCATTTAATATTCTCAAGCAGAAAGAATATTCCGCGACCAAACGAATATTCCCCGACAACATGAATATTTTATAATCACTTGCTTATTTTGCAAAATTTATAAATATTACCCCCAACTATAACATTATATCAAATTTACTCCTTAATATCAAAAAAATATTTTGAGAAAATTAAATCTTTATTCATAAAATTCGAGGTCTCACAAATAATATTCCTTACGAGTACAAAAGAAATGATATCCCATACAGTATGAAAGAATATACGAAACTGCAAATGGATTTTCACCCGTCATGCAGTAATCTGCGTAAACAAATCATTTCCACAATTTAATAAAGAATGAATACAAAAATTTATTCACCATGCATGCGGTAATCCGCGTAGACAGGTTACTCCAGCAGATTAATAAAGAATGAATACGAAGGGTTATTCACCATGCATACGGTAATCCACGTGGACAGGTTACTCCCACAGATTAATAAAGAATAGAATGACAACCCTTATGAGTATGAAGAAAATAAAATCCTTTACGATTACGAAAGAAATAATACCCCTTACCTTAGTAGGAGATTGGATAGTGTAATAGTGTAGTAACAAAATACTCTTCTTCTTTCTCTCTGATTCTCTCTCTATAGAATTCTCTTATGAGTGGCAGTGAATTGGTGAGAATGAAAGAAGAAATAAACTTCTATTTATATAAGATTTCTAGCTTATCCCTTGCAATGTGAAGAGGCAAGTGGCTTGACGAATGGTGATGTGAAAAGAAAAGTGGTTTGACGCCTGTAATGTGAAACAACAAGTGGTTCGACGCCTGTAATGTGAAACGACAAGTGGTTTGACGCCTGTAATATGAAACGACAAGTGGTTCGATGCCTAGTAAAGGCAATTACTATTGGCGAAAGTGACTCTTAGATGATGACATATGGGCCCCCATGGAATAAACCAAACTTACCACAAACGTCTCATAACAGAGTTCTTATTTATATCAAAGATTGAATAAATATTACCACAAATATTCATTTTATCTTCAATCAACACATTTTTAATCTTCCAACAATTATTCATCATTAATATAATAACTCACAATATTTAACGACCAGATCATTCCCAGAAAAAAGGGGGCTTTTTGATAAATATTTCTCCCTATTGGCGCGCAATTAGGTGACCAAACCCCTTTCCTCGACAAAACTTTCTAGACATCGTCAATAATGCAAATAATAATATGAATAACTTTATCGCCTCAACTATTGATTTAATAATATAAAACATTGTGCAGATGATACTGTGACAATAATTGAATAAATAATGTAAGATACTATGCAGCAATTACTATAGCAATAATTGAGTATAACTGAGTGACTTCTCACGTAAGCATCAATAATTAATACTGTATGCTACTATGCAACCACGCGTATTACTATACTTTTATCACCGGGTATTTCAACAGTTAACGGTAAAACTTTCACCGTTATTTTTATAAAAAGATAATTCTGTCATTTTCTAACTTCGACAATAATTCTATTATGGGGTCCACCAATGATTGTGCCATCGTACGAATATTCCCCTACCAAATAAATATTTTATAACAACTTGTTTACTTTGTAAAATTTATAAACATTACCCATAACTATAATATTATATTAAATCCACACCATAATATTCAAAATGATATTTAGAGAAAAATAATCTTTATTTATGAAAGTTGGGGTCTTACAACCTCCCCTTCTTATGAAATTTCATCCTCGAAGTTGGGGTACGTACCTGGTATTTCGAAGAGGTGAGGATACCTTAATTTTATTTCAAATTCTAATTCTCAGGTCATTTCCTCGACATCGTGGTTTCTCCATAAAACTTTGACTTGAGGTATAACCTTGGAGCGTAGAATATGTTCCTTCTTATCCAAGATTTTAACAGGTACCTCTTCATACGTTAAATCTTTCGCTATTTCGTCCGGTTCTAACTCAATAATGTGATTCAGGTCTTCCACATATTTACGTAACATGGATATGTGAAAAACGTTATGAACACGAGATATACATGGCGGTAAGGTGAGTCTATAAGCCACAATTCCTACTCGATCGAGGATTTCAAATGGGTCAATGAATCGAGGATTGAGCCTTCCTCTCTTTCCAAATCTTGTAACTCCTTTCCATGGAGCAACACGTAACAACACATGTTCTCCAACATTGAATTCCACGTCCTTTCGATGAAGATAGACATAACTCTTTTGTCGATCTTGTGAGGTCTTTATACGTTTCCGGATCATTTGAATCTTTTCCGTAGTCATACATACCAATTTTGATCCCAACAACATTGTTTCACCCACCTCATCCCAGCATATTGGAGAACGACACTTGCGTCCATACAACGCCTCGAATAGAGTCATGCTAATACTTGTTTGATAACTGTTGTTGTAGGAAAATTCTACCAATGGAAAAAACTTGTCTCAACTTCTTTTGAATTCAAGTACACAGAGTCTTAATAGATCTTCAAGAGTTTCAATAGTCCTCTCCGACTGCCCGTCCGTTTGAGGATGATATGCCAAACTAAATCGTAAACTCGCGCCCATAGCTTTTTGCAAACTAACCCAAAATCGTGAAGTGAATCTTGGGTCTCGATTAGAAACTATAGATACTGGCATACCATGCAGTCTTACAATCTCATTTATGTAAATATGAGCAAGACGTTAAAGTGAATAAGTTTCTCGTATAGGTATGAAATGAGAAAACTTGGTCAATCTATCAACAATGACTCAAATCGCATCTATGCCTTGAGAAACCTTGAGAAGACCAGTAACGAAATCTATGGTAATGTGTTTCCACTTCTATTCTGGAATTTCAAGTGGTTGCAATGGACCTTTTGGCACTTGATGCTTCGCCTTGACACGTTGACACGTTAAACACCTTGAGATAAACTTTGTTATCTCTCTCTTTATATTGCTCCACCAAAATGTATGTCGAATATCATGATACATTTTGGTACTCCCAGGATGGATTTCAAACGGTGTGTTGTGTACCTCCATCATAATTTTATACTTTAAATTAGGGTCGTTAGGAACACAAAGTCTGGAGTTGACTCGAAGTATTCCTTCTTCATCAATTCTTGCTTCTGGAATACCACCTTCTTGCACTTTCTTCTTCATACGCATCAGCTCCAGGTCCGTAGCTTGAGCAACTTTAACTATATCGATTAAAGTCGGTTCTACTCGTATATTTGTCATCATCATGTGGGTCCCTGGAGTCTTTATCTCTATCTCCATCATTTGTAAGTCATACCAAATGGGCCTTTGCGTTGACAATATCGCACTTGTACCCGCATATGTTCTTCTACTCAATGCGTTAGCTACCACGTTCACTTTTCCAGGATGTTATTGAATAGTATGATCATAATCTTTCAACAGTTCAAGCCAACGTCATTGTCGCATATTGAGTTCCTTTTGGGTGAAGAAATATTTGAGGCTTATATGATCTGTATAGATCTCCACTTTCTCCCCATACAGGTAATGCCTCTAGATTTTAAGTGCGAAAACGACAGCTGCCAACTCTAGATCATGAGTAGGATAATTCATCTCATATTCTTTGAGTTGTCGCGAGGCATAGGCTATGACTTTCCCATGTTGCATGAAAACACATCCTAAACCTCTGCCTGAAGCATCACTGTAGATGACATATCCCTCCGAACCAGATGGTATTATCAGAATAGGTACTGAAATGAGTCTCCTCTTGAGTTCTTGAAAACTCTTCTCACATTGCTCGCTCCAACCAAATTTTGTATCTTTTCGTGTCAGCTGAGTTAATAGAGTAGTGATTCGAGAAAATCCTTCCACGAATCTCTGATAATAACCAAATTAAGCCCGTAAAAGTAACGCATTTCTTGAGAATCGACTTAGGTTGCTCCGACTTTGAATTGCTTCAATCTTTGCTGGGTCACATGATATTCCATGATTTGATATCACGTACCCAAGGAATGCTACTTCCTCAAGCCAGAACTTGCATTTCTTCAACTTGGCATATAGCTTGTTTTCATGAAGCTTTTGGAGTATTAACCTCAAGTGTTTCTCATGATCTTCACGGCTTTTGGAGTATATGAGGATGTCATCAATAAAGACAACAACAAAATGATCCAAATATTCCTTGAATACTCGGTTCATCATATCCATGAAGGCCGCAAGAGCATTAGTCAATCCAAAAGACATGACTAGGAATTTGTAATGCTCATACCGAGTTCTGAAAGTAGTCTTTGGAATGCCATCAGTTTTAACTTTTAACTGATGATATCCGGAACGAAGATCGATCTTTGAAAAGAATTTAGCACCTTGTAACTGGTCAAACAGGTCATCAATACGAGGTAACGGGTACTTATTTTTGATGGTGACATGATTCAACTCCCGATAATCAATACAAAGTCGCATACTTCCATCTTTCTTCTTCACGAATAGAACATGAGCACCCCAAGGAGACGTACTAGGACGAATAAAACCGATGTCTAAGAATTCTTGTAGTTGGATTTTTAACTCCTGAAGTTCAATAGGAGCCATTCGATATGGGGCTTTGGAAATGGGTTTTGTACCGGGTTCAAGATCAATACAAAACTCAATTTCACGCTCTAAGGGTAGGCCAGAATGTTCTTCAGGGAATACGTCAGGAAATTTATTAACAATAGAAATATCTTTCAAATCTGACGTATTTTTGTTTAAATCTGTGACATGGGCTAAGAAAGCTTGACATCCATTTTTCAATAAATGAATGGCTTTCTGGCTTGATATGACAGTGATTGACTTTAGTGGTTTGGTTACTTGAATTTGCATAATAGGTTGGTCAGGAATATGAAAGCTAAAAACCTTACAAAAACAATCAATTTTAGCATGGTGAGTAGTTAATCAATCAATCCCTAAAATCACATCAAATGCAAGTATTTTCAAAGAGATAAGATCGACAGGTAACATGCGATCGCCGATTTGAATCAAACAAGACTTATAAACAGTGGATGTAATGAAGGTTTCTCCCAACGGAGTTTCAACATATAAATCAAAGTCTAATTTCTCCGGAGTCAAATTTAAACGTTGAGCGCAAGTAGGAGAAATAAAAGAATAGGTAGAACCGGTATCAAATAAGGTATAGACTTCACTAGAGTTCCTCAATTTTTGGGAGGTCACGACAAACGCTCTCCCTTGAACAACCGGCTTTGACTTCTCTGGGACGACCTTTGGTGCCTCCATCCCAGCTGGACATGGCTTTACTGCACGACAAAATTGAGCTAGGTGACCTTCTCTTCCACAATTGTAACATGTTTTGGACTGCTGCGTACAGTTTGGACTGATGTGTCCCTCCCCTCCGCATTTGTAGCATACAATCGGTAATCGTTCTCCTTCTTTAACAACGAGTGATGGTGATGACGTCCTTCCATCATTATTAAATCTCCTCTTCTTGAAACTTGCACTTTTATTGCCTTGGCCATGATTACCACCGAAGTGGTTACCATTTCTGGCATGTTGACTACCTCCACATTTGTTGTCACCGCTTCGATGACTGCTACCACTGGATTATCATTTTGTCGACTACTCTCTCTTGGTTGGGTTGACTCATTATCACGCTCCCATAACTGAGCCTTATTTACAACATCTGAATACAAACACAGTTTGTGAGAAATTAGGTATTGACGTATCTCGGGTTTCAAACCTCTTAGAAACATCCGCGTCATTCTCTCCTCATTATCAACCAAGTGGGGCGCAAACTGGGACAACTCGGCAAACTTAGCTTCGTACTGTGACACGGTCATATTATTTTGCTCTAGCTTGATGAATTCTACCTCTTTTATGTGACGAATAATTTCGCGAAAGTACTTGTTGTTAAACAGTTCTTAGAACTTTTTCCAAGACATCTTCAGTGCGGAAAACTGAGTACGCTTTACAGATTTCCACCAGTAATCTGCCTCTCCTCACAACATAAATATGGCAAAGGGAACCTTTTGCTCCTCGAAGCATCCCAAGACATCAAATATCTTGGTGATCTGTTTTATCCATGTCTCCGCCTTAAGTGGTTTTGGCTCTCCCAAAAACTCTGGTGGTCCCAGTTCCTTGAACTGCTTAGCGGTGACCATCCGTGAGTTACCAGTGTTTTCACCTGCATTTTGGACAGGAGTCTCTCTTGCCTGATGTTGCATGAATTGTAGAAAGCCTCTGAACATTCTGTCGTTCATCATTTGGTCGGTGTTGTTGTTTACCTGAGGATTATTGCCTTCCTGATGCACATTATCCTAGGTATTGATATGTGGTGACTCAACGGTCTCCTATGCTCCATTGCTATTCTCAACATTCTCTGATGTCATTTTTAAACAATTCCAGAAAATAAGGGTCAATTGACATGCCACATATTATCCATATATTCTGACCGACCAATTAAATAACAATTAAACTTACGTAGGTCATACTAGCGACTGAATTACCCGTCTCTCCCCTCCTAGTTCTAGTCTCACATCTCAGCCAGGGATCATATCCCTAAGCTTTGATACCAACTGTGACGCCCCCAAAATAGGTATACATCACCCATTCTGAGTCGCCAAATACATGGTATAGAATACAAATACAAACTTCATTTATACAATACGACAAAGCGTAGCTGAGAGTTTTTACACGAATATTGTCCAATAGACAGTATTCAAACTCAAAAAGGAGTTCTCATTACATTTATTATCACACTAAATAGTGAGGATTACTAAAACAACCATCACGGACCGTCACTCCACTCCCCGACTAGTCCCGGCTATGTTCTCATTTCCTGAAGAGAACAATGAAAGCAAAAGGGTGAGCTCAACTAGCCCAGTAAGAAATATTATGACTAAGATAATGCAAAATAAAATATCATTAGCCTTCAATAGTGTTAAACTGATAAAATATAATAAACATCAAGTTTAACTGCAATGGAATAAGCAATCCATTAGAAGAGTCAAATAGAGCATGATATCTACTATCTTCTATGATTTAAAGTTTATCATCAATTTTATCGCTGAGACTCAACTAAATAAATAAACCACATCATCGAATCATCCCTGCACTACAGTCCAAGGATATTCATTAGTATCATGACCACGAATTATCCATGCACTACGGGCCAAGGATATTCGTGTTTTCACTAATAGTCATGATCATACCAACAACTGTCCATCAATGCACTACGGGCCAATGAGGACTTTTACCACATCATTTGTAACATTTTAGGTCATGATTATACCAAATGATCCCTGGTCATAATCATACCAATCAACAGTCCATCTATTCACTACGGCCAAAGATGACTTTCATCATAATATAAGCATGAGGATGATGACAATGATATAAGAATTCAATTAAATGAGAGCAAGGATAAATTTTAAAGATTTATAATTCAATTTATCCATAATTCAATAATGTCCAAAATGTCAACATGATACTGCTTTGTGGAGTTAAATTCAAGAATAATATTGTATCAACAATAATTTGGATAGAAAAGAAATTAATTTTTGTCATGAATAGTACCCCATGAATAGTACCCCGTGAATAGTACTCCGGCATGAAAATATTAAACTTTAACAAGAATGTTCAGAAAAATATCCTTGTGAAACGATACTAGATGAAGCGCAAATTCCAAGGATATTCTACTAATGTCAAGGAGTATAGAAGCAATACTTGTCAACATAAGTGTAGAATTAAGAATATGAAATGAAATAATATTACTTACATACTACAGAGTATGGAAGAAAATATTATTTCTTACGAATATTGAATAGAAATAATATTCCTTACGAGTACAAAAGAAATGATATCTCATACAGTATAAAAGAATATACGAAACTGCAAATGGATTTTCACCCGTCATGCGGTAATCCGCGTAGACAGATCATTTCCACAATTTAATAAAGAATGAATACAAAAGGTTATTCACCATGCATGCGATAATCCGCGTAGACAGTTTACTCCTGCAGATTAATAAAGAATGAATACGAATGGTTATTCACCATGCATTTGGTAATCCGCATAGACATGTTACTCCCACAGATTAATAAAGAATAGAATGAAAACCCTTATAAGTATGAAGAAAATAACATCCTTTACGAATATGAAAGAAATAATACCCCTTACCTTAGTAGGAGATGTAGGGTTTTCGGCACATCAAAGCAATGCACAGCGGAAAATAAATTGAACAAAATAATCTGAAACCCAAACAGGATCCATGCGAAATAGAAATTAATTCAGTGTGTAAAAGATTATACCGATTATGAAACAGGAATTAATACGATCGAATCTCCAACGCAATCCAAACGAACTGCGTCTCTACGGTATCCACACGAACGCTCCGCGAATCATCCTACAATCTGTAGAAGAAGGAATCGCGGTACTAGCCACCAAGGATGAGGATTTTTGAAACTGTTTTCTCTAGTCTCTCTCTAAGAGCGACTAGCGTTTTGTATTTTGATGTAATCCCTAAAATGACTAATATATATCATATATATAGCAGTTAGGAGGAATTAATCAAAACCTAATATTATTAAAATCCGAATTTATATATATATCTTAATTAAGTCTTACTTAATTAATATATCTATATATATAAATTATCATATTAATTTAAATTCGTAATTTAAATACTATCAATCATATTGACATATTTATATCTTTACAATTTAAATTAATTTCCTTTTAATTATGTTCTATGTGTGTGACCCTATAGGTTATTATTACGTTGACAATAATTTTAAAATCATATTATAAAATTATAAACAGTGAGCGACATCTAGTAATGCATCATCTCAAATGGTTTTCTCACAATGGACTCCTCCTGATACGCAATAATTGATTGATGTATCTGAAAGGAAAAATCGCACCTTGTTAGACATGGTACGATCCATAATGATTTTACAGACATTCCAGTATCCTTCTAGGATCATCTCCTAGAAATGGTCGCATATCTACGAAAAGGTAACCTCAAAATCCGGCCCCAAGACTCCATAAAAGTTATGGACAGGGAGGATTCCTAATCTTAAGTATGTTAAGATAAGGGGTTGTCCAACTTATGTGAAAAGGTTTCAAAGGATAAGCTTGGGACAAAATTTGACAAGTACATATTTGTGGGATATCCTAAAGTAAGTTTAGGGTATATGTTCTATAATCCTACTTAGCAAAAGGTGTTTATTGTGAAACACGTTTCCATCTAAGATAAAGATGTTTATCATTGAAGGGCTAGTGGGAGGATAATAGATCTTGAAGAGTTCAAGAACCACAAAACACTATAAGTCAAATAAGAGGAACATGTAGACAGACCTATTGTACCTGGCCAGATATCGTAAAACGGAATAAGCAGAAGATACCTAGGAGGTATGGATTCATCATAGATGATGATGATGAGGTACGAATCATAAAGATGATGATCCAATTACATACGATGAGGTAAGAGTTGTAGACACTCAGAGAAATGGATTGTAGCAATCTTCTCAAAAATAGAACATTCGTTTTGATATGATAATCAAACGAGTTTGATTTTATCACAAATAAGAATGAACCTAGTGCGTACAAAAGGGACAGTGGGAGCGTCATGATATTCCTAGTATTATATGTTGATATACTACGGATAAGGAATGACATGCCAATGCTAGTATCATTAAAGATAAAGTTATCTAAACATTCCTCCACAAATGATTTGGGAAGAGTATCTTAATTGGGGATATTAATCTATACAGATAGATTTAATAGGATGCTCGACTTAACCCAAGGAACGTATATTCATTTGATGCTAAAGTCATTTAGCATGGAAAACTCCATGGGATGTCTCATGTTGATGAGCCTTGGAGTGTATCTCGCTTAATAGTCTCCATAGACTCCTAAAAGAGAGATCGCATGAGTAACTATCATGTATGCAATGAAATGTACGAGACCTGATGTTGATCGATTATATTGCGAGAAGTTCAACGTGAGGCGGTGAAAACATCTTAAAGTACTTAACTAGAACTAAGGATGTGATTATATGCATGGTGGCTCTGAATTAAAACTAAAGGGCTTGTAGTATGCACACAAGCCGATCATGTTTGATGATAAAGCATATACTTTGTAACAATCTTATTCATTTATTAATAAAAAGTATTAATTTATTAAAGGCTTTTAATTATCTACATGATCTTTGATTTTTATAATATGTGATAAACCCGTAGTTTTAAGCGATGCTTTTAGAATAATGATGATGATCATTCTAATGAGATCTAAATTCTTAGAAAGCTTAAAACTAAAATAGTTCCCAATCGTTGGATTACTAAATTGGGGATTAGTGAATCAGGATAGATTGGTACATCGTTTCGTTGCTTGCTCGTTGGATGAGGATGATTGATCTCATGATCATTTTTGTGTGGAACACTAAAGCAAGTATGTAGGTGTCTTATTAGAGAATAAGTTCCTTTGAGCATTGGCATTAAGGAATACTAATGGAGTTTTACTTTGCATCGATAGGAATTCTGTAGTGATAGTAGTACAAGTGATCCTTGGACTTGAGATCATCATAGTATCTTGTGTATGATGAGTTATACTTTGACTTATTCCTTAAGACCCTTAGGGTATATCAAAGGGTATGCTTGGGTATAATAAGTTATACATGGAGATAATGTATGATCGATAAAGAATCTACCACTTCTAGTAAAAGAAGAGAAATGTCTATGTGATTAGATAAATGACAACTCAGTAGTCCTTGGCGGCGAGAATGAAATTAGAAAGGAGTTTCTAATTTGCATTATTTGGAGTTGTGCATTTAAGAATCGAAATACATATAATTAAATAAAATAAGACTTGTGCGGTAATTCCATGTCTTATATTTAATTGGGACATTGTATGGTGGAAGGATTGAATTATGCGGTAACTATTTACTCGAAAGGTTCTTTTATGATTAATGTTGAAATCTATATTATACGGAAAGTGTTGTTGATCATTTAGGGAGGCTTATCCTATTGTAGAATAAATATTATTTATTTAAATAAATTATTAGTTTAATTTATTTATTTAAATAAGATTAGAATTATTCTAATTGATTTATTCACAATAGGTTTAATATGGAGAACCTAAAGGGTCACACCATAAAAGGAAGAATAATTATTTAAGAAGTTAATGGCATAATCGTAATAATAAGTTAAGTATATTTAATTTAATCTATGGTGATAGAATAAATTAAATAGCTTAATATTATTATTTAATATTTTGGAAATATTAAATATAAATTAATAAGAGAGTCTTTATTATTATTATTTATTATTATTATTTAATTTCTAAAGGAGTTTGGGAATTAATTAATAAAAGTACTCTCAAATATATCTAATAGGATTAGGAGGCAAATTAATTAAAAGAGTTTAATTAATTATCCTAATAAGATAGGGAGCTTAATTAATTAAAAGAATTTAATTAATTAAATAAAACTCAAATTCTTAATTGTTAAGGAGGGTTGCCCACATCTATAAATAAGAGAGTCTTATTATGGTGTGTGGGTGGTTGTTTTTTTTACAACGTGAATATCGTAATTCCAATAGTTGGGAGAATCGCTCTTTTACTATAGAGATAGAAAAACTAGGGTTTTGCCAAATACCCATCTTCTTGAATCTTTCTTCTTCCTTGGTGGATCACCTCTAGAGGCCAAACACTTGGGTGGCTAGCGTTGATCGAAGGAAGGAACCAAACCGGTGGATTGAGTTGAGCGAAAAGGATTGGAGGTGAACTTGTACTGAGGAAGCTCGGATCTTCAAGGGTATGATTCTTGTTCTTCTTTCTTTTCGTTTAATTAATAATTGTGCATAAAGGGTGATCGGGTATATGGTTTGTAAAATTTTAAAACTACGATTTTTCACGTTTTAAAACTTATTTTATGCAATTTGATTGCGTTCATGAATATTACAAACCTAATGGTGGTATCGAGCCAAACCTTTATACGAATTATTAATTGTTTTAATTTGATATGTATATTGATATGTGTTTAGAACAATTTAATTGGGCATAATTTTATTGTATAAAATTTATTAAAAAAAAAAAAAAAAAAAAAAAAAAAAAAAAAAATTTTATTTTTATATTTTGTTTTTCTTTTTTGTTTATTATTTTATATACATATATATATTTATATATATATATATATATATATATATAATATCTATATATATATATATATATAAATAATATTATATAATATATATAATTTATCATATATATATATATATATATAATATATATATATATATATATATATATATATATATATATATATATATATATATATATATATATTATGATATATATATATATGATATCATTATATATATATACAATATATATATAAATATATATATATATATATATATATATATATATATATATCTTATATATATATATATATATATATATATATATATATATATATATATATATATATATATATATATATATATATATATATATATATATATTTATATATATATATATATATAAAAAAAGTTTATTTTATAATTAAAATAAAAGTTTATTTTAATTTTAAAATTAAATTTCATGCTAACTAATTAGAGTTGGAATTGGATTCCATAATAACTAATTGGAGTTAAAATTGGATTCGTTTCCTTGAATAAAGGAGTTTATTTAGATATGAAATAAGATTTCATATTATTCAAAATAAAAGAGTTTATTTGTGAATAGAAAAAAAAGAATCATAATTTCTTAAATAAAGGAGTTTATTTAGATATGAAATAAGATTTCATATTATCAAAAAATAAAAGTTTATTTGTGAATAGGAAAAAAGAAATAGTGTTTCCTTTAATAAAAGTTTTTTTTTTTACTTGGAATTGGATTCCATAATTAATTAAAATAAAGGAGTTTATTTTGATTAAAGATTTTGATTAAAATAAAATAGTTTATTTTATTCAAAATTGGATAAATTAAAATAAAATAGTTTTATTTTGATTTAAATTTGGATTAAAATAAAGGAGTTTATTTTGATTCAAAATTAGATTTTATACTAACTAAATTTGCCCATTAAATGATATCAATATATATATTGAATGTTTATTATTCATGAGATGAATGTTATTTATTGATGCATATGGTGATGTGTATGATAATAAATGGGATTGATTATGGACTATTGACCGATGTGATTGGATTTTATTTTAGTTGGATGCATGAATGTATGGGTTTTATTAAATGGAATTCTGCGTACCTCGTCTTCTCTAATTTTTCTTAATGTAAATTCTATCTCCCTCTATGTACTTCCCCTTATTGCTTTGATCAAGGTTTCTATTTATTTTAAATAGTTTTGTAATAGGAATAGTTAGAATTAATTTTGAAGAATTGGAGATCAAAAGAGCGAGGCGCTTGAAGACCCGTTTGTAATGGGCAGGGGTTTAAATGTAATAGTTATATTTAAATATTAATTCTTGCACCCCTAGGGTTTGACCTTTTGGTTCACTTGGTGGCTCTAGTGAACAAACTAGAATAAAAGTCCATAATCAATCGGGTAGAATATAGTATTCATATATATATGCATGCTTATATATATATATATATATATATATTATGCAAACAAACATGCTTAGCATGTTTATTAATATGGCGTATATTATATATATATATATATATGTGCATGCATGTAGCTAAACAAGATGAGACAAATTAATAACAAACCCCTCAAATTTTTTATATTAAGTCTAAGCGTTCAAAGATATTTGGAATATCGAGCGTAAGCCTTCTAGCATGATAAAATTAATAGAGTATTAAATATTTAATATGAGTTTGTTGTGTCACCACAAGGCAAGTATTAAGTATTTAAGATGTTAATTTATCACATTTGATGCTTATAAAGAAAATTGAACAATATTGTTTTTTGTTGTGTCACCACAAGGATGATATTTTTCTTTTTGAATATATGGAGTGCTAGGTTGGACTTAACTTGGATAATTTTGATTCGGATGTGCCACACTTGATCAAAATAATCTAAGAGGCAAAATACAAGGAGTTGCATAGTTGATGTAATTGTGAGAGTTGTCTACCTATTTATTTATATATAGTTTGTTGTGTCACCACAAGGCTATATACATTTGAAATGGGATCCTTATTCTCACTAGCAAATCTTTAATTAGATTTTCTTAGAACTATATATATTGAGGTAATATAGTTTGAAGAAAATAGTGGGAGATACCAATTTAAAACAAGACCTAATTTATTTTGGTAATTAAATAAAAGAATGTATGTTAAAATGTTGTTAATTACAAATTCATTTATAGAATTTTACAATGTCTAAATTACTATCCTTTGCGAAGCATATTAGATGTTATTTAATGGGACCGAAAGAATTAAGCGGATTGGTTAAGGAATTTGAGAAATAGTTCTCATGGTGAAAAGCTATATCTTATGTCATGTCGCCTATCCTGCTGATAGTTGCGAGACAATGCCTACGAGGAAGAGATTGCTACTTTTAGAAAGTGGCAAGATGATGATGCTGATTGGCTCGATGCATCATGCTCGCATCCATGAGTAGTAGCTTGAGCTTGACGTCGACATGAAACTATGGATGCTCTACTATATTCTGCACATCAAGTAGTTGATGGTGAGGAAAGTAGGACTGATAGATATCGGATATCTAAGGAGCTCTTAGATCTAGAATGACAGATGACACTACTCTGATGCAGATAAAGTCCTTAACATAATCAATTTGATTGATCAATTAGGACAACAGGTTTTGTCATGGATGGAGAGTTGAGCAAGATTTGATCTTGCACTCACTCCGGACTCCTTTCACAATTGTTGTGAATTTTTCATATGAACAAGCTAGATATCGGACCTCATTGATTTGCTTAACATGTTGAAAAATGTTGAGAGTCACTTTCGACCAAGAAAGACCATGTCTTCTTGGTAGGGGCCAAAGGATCTTACGAAAGAAGAAAGCGATTCAAAGAAGGTAAATAGAAAGGCAAAAACAAAGGATAATAAGAACAAAAGCGATATGGATAGCAAAGGGTTTGCTTCCTTTGCAATAAGCTTTGGACCTTTGGAAAAAAGCTGCGAGAAGCATCTTGCAGGAGGCTAACAAAGAAGCTTAGTGAAGTTTGGTTACAAATACAAATTTGTTCATGATTTAAAATAATTTTTCTTTAAGTCGAGGTTCTACTTGGGTATTGGATCTGAGCTTTGGTTATCATAAATATAGATTTATGAAGGGACAAAGCAGTAGTAAAAGCTAAACAAAGATAAGTAATCTATGTGTGGGAAATGAAGCAAAGGTTGCCACATTAGCCATAGAAACTTATAGTTTAGCAATGCCTACTGGGCAAATCTATTAAGTCGATAAGTTGTTATTGTATTCGGTTCTTGTTAGAAACATTATTTCCATTTTATTGTTGGATGATAAAATCTTTGGTATTATAATTAAGAACAATTGTTGTTCTATTTATAATAATAATGTTTTGTATAAATGGAATATTACTTAATGGATTTTGTATACTTGACTTACGTGAAAAAATAATTTTACAAATTGAACAAACTAGTATAAGAAAAGGAGATGATCATTCGAAAAGAGTTGAATGTGTGTATTTCTTTGAAATACAAGTGTGAATTATTTGAAAGGTTCAAAAGAATTGAAGTGAAACAAATTGGCAAAGTATTAAGATTCTTTGATTAGATCGAGGAATAAATACTTGTCTGATAAGTTTCTAGATCATCTCAAATGGTTTTCTCATAATGGGCGCCTCGATCATGATAATTGATTGATGTATATACGAAAGGAAAAATCGTACCTTGTTGGACATAGTGCGGTCCATAATGATTTCTGAGACATTCGGTATCCTTACAGGATAATGTCCTAGAAATGGTTGCATATATCTACGAAAAGGTAACCTCAAAATCAAGCCCCAAGACTCCATAAAAGTTATGGACGGGGAGGATTCTAATCTTAAGTATGTTAAGATAAGGGTTGTCAACTTATGTGAAAAGGTTTCAAAGGATAAGCTTGGGACAAGATTTGACAAGTGTCTGATTTGTGGGACATCTAAAGTAAGTTTAGGGTATATGTTCTATAATCCTACTTAGCAAAAAAGGTGTTTATTCTTGAAACACGTTGCCTTCTAAGATAAAGGTGTTTATCATTGAAAGGGGCTAGTGGGAGGATAATAGATCTTGAAGAGTTCAAGAACCACAAAACTTATAAGTCGAATAAGAGGAAACTTTGTAGATAGACCTATTGTACCCTGGCCAAGATAAATAAATGCGGAATAAAATCAAGAAGATACAGGAGGTATGTATGGATCATCATGATGATGATGATGATGATGAGTGCGCATCATAGAAGATGATGATCCGATTACATACGATGAGGTAAGAGTTGTAGACACTCGGAGAAATGGATTGAAGCAAGCTTCTCAAAAATGGAACATTCGTTTTGATGAGAAATCAAAAAGAGTTTGATTTTATCAAAACAAGAATGAACCTAGTGTGTACAAAAGAATTCGATTGGGGGCGTCGTGACATTCCTAGTATTATATGTTGATATACTACGGAAGGAATGACATACCAATGCTCAATCGGTAAAGATAAAGTTGTCTAAACATTCCTCCATGAATGATTTGGGAAGAGTATCTTAATTGGGGATACAAATCTATATAGATAGATTTAAAAGGATGCTCGACTTAACCCGAGGAGCGTATATTCATTTGATGCTAAAAGTCGTTTAGCATGGCAAACTCAAGAGATGTCTCATGTTGATGAGCCGTGGGTGTATCTCTCTTAATAGTCCCCATAGACTCAAAAAGAGATCGCATGAGTAACTATCATGTATCTGATGAAATATACGAGACACGATGTTGATCGGTCGTAATGCGGAGAAGTTCTTTGTGAGGCGGTGAAAAACATCTTAAAGTACTTAGCTTTGGCACTAAGGATGTGATCATATTCATGGTGGGTCTAAATTAAAACTAGAGGGCTTATGAGACTCAAGTTTTTTGAGACGAGACGAAGACGACAGAAAATCCACTTTAAGGTAAAGCGTTACCTTGAGCGGTGGTGCGATGAATTGGAAAGGTTTCAAAGCGACAAAGAGTTCTTTGGTTTAGTGATAAAGACAAAGTATATAGCTATAAATGAAGGCTCTGAGTTGATTGTTTGGATGAAAAGTTCATTCTGAGAACTAGGAATAGTTTCTAAGTCTCATCTTGGATCTAAACATGTGTTGTGGCACTTTCATTTGATTATAAGAATCATTGAAAGATGGGAAATCACTATAGAGATAGTGGACTCTCAAGAACAACATTACATATCCATTAACTAAAAGCTTATCAGCGATGGGGATAATCGTCACTTAGAGAAGAAGAGTATGAGATACCATGGCGATTGGCTTTAGTGCAAGTGGGAGATTGAAAGTAGTATGCACACAAGCCGATCATGTTTGATGATAAAGCATATACTTTGTAACAATCTTATTCATTTATTAATAAAAGTATTATTAATTTATTAAAGGCTTTTAATTATCTACATGATCTTTTTTTTTATAATATGTGATAAACCCGTAGTTTTAAGCAATGCTTTTAGAATAATGATGATGATCATTCTAATGAGATCTAAATTCTTAGAAAGCTTAAAACTAAAATAGTTCCCAATCGTTGGATTACTAAATTGGGGATTAGTGAATCCGGATAGATTGATACATCGTTGCTTTGCTCGTTGGATGAGGATGATTGATCTCATGATCATTTGTGTGGAGAACACTAAAAAAGCAAGTATGTAGGTGCTTATTAGAGAATAAGTTCCTTTGAGCATTGGCTCGCTAAGGAATACCTAATGGAGTTTTACTTTTTTGTCGATAGGAATTCTGTAGTGATAGTAGTAGTCAAGTGATCCTTGGACTTGAGATCATCATAGTATCTTGTGTATGATGAGTTATACTTTGACTTATTCCTTAAGACCCTTAGGGTATATCAAAGGGTATGCTTGGGTATAATAAGTTGTACATGGAGATAATGTATGATCGATAAAGAATCTACCACTTCTAGTAAAAAGAGAAATGTCTATGTGATTCGATAAATGACAACTTCGGTAGTCCTTGGCAAAGCGAGAATGAAATTAGAAAGGAGTTTCTAATTTGCATTATTTGGAGTTGTGCATTTAAGAGTGAAATACATATAATTAAATAAAATAAGACTTGTGGTAATTCCATGTCTTATATTTAATTGGGACATTGTATGGTGGAAGGATTGAATTATGCGGTAACTATTTACTCGAAAGGTTCTTTTATGATTAATGTTGAAATCTATATTATACGGAAAGTCGTTGATCATTAGGGAGGCTTATCCTATTGTAGAATAAATATTATTTATTTAAATAAATTAATAGTTTAATTTATTTATTTAAATAAGATTAAATTATTCTAATTGATTTATTCAATAGGTTTAATATGGAGAACCTAAAGGGTCACACCATAAAAGGAAGAATAATTATTTAAGAAGTTAATGGCATAATCGTAATAATAAGTTAAGTATATTTAATTTAATCTATGGTGATAGAATAAATTAAATAGCTTAATATTATTATTTAATATTTTGGAAATATTAAATATAAATTAATAAGAGAGTCTTATTATTATTATTATTATTATTATTATTTAATTCTAAAGGAGTTTGGGAATTAATTAATAAAAGTACTCTCAAATATCTAATAGGATTAGGAGGCAAATTAATTAAAGAGTTTAATTAATTATCCTAATAAGATTAGGGAGCTTAATTAATTAAAAGAATTTAATTAATTAAATAAAACTCAATTCCTTAATTGTTAAGGAGGGTTGCCCACATCTATAAATAAGAGAGTCTTATTATGGGTGGTGGGGTTGTTGACTTTCACAACACGTGAATCGTAATTCCAATAGTTGGGGAGACATCGCTCTTTTCTATAGAGATAGAAAAACTAGGGTTTTGCCAAATACCCATCTTCTTGAATTCTTCTTCTTCCTTGGTGGATCACCTCTAGAGGCCAAACACTTGGGTGGCTAAGCGTTGATCGAAAGGAAGGAACCAAACCGGTGGATTCAAGTTGAGCGAAAAAAGATTGGAGGTGAACTTGTACGAGGAAGCTTCGGATCTTCAAAGGTATGATTCTTATTCTTTTTTTTTCGTTTAATTAATAATTGTGCATAAAGGGATGATCGGGTATATGGTTTGTAAAATTTTAAAACTACGATTTTTCACGTTTAGCTTATTTTATGCAATTTGATTGCGTTCATGAATATTATAACGGCGGAAGTTTTACAGATTAGCTTGTTGAAACACCGGTGTTAAAAATGCGATGTCTGGCGTGGTTGCATAGTAGCTACGGTATTAATTATTGATGCTTAAGTGATAAGTCACTCGGTTTTGTTGGTATTATTAATGTAATAATCTGAGAAAATCTTTTATATAAAAGCAGAATACTTTTATAAAGTTATTCTATAAATAGAATATATTATATTCTATTATGCATAGTGTTGCATAAGTATGCGCATAGTAGTATTTTTTGCATAGTAAAATCTTTTTATATAAAGCAGAATACTTTTATAAAGTTATATACATTTTTTATTAGACAATAATTAGAATATATTATATTTTATTATGCATAGTGTTTGCATAATAGTGCATAGTGTTTGCATAGTAAAATCTTTTATAAAGTTATTAGTTTTATTAGATTATAAATAGAATATATTATATTTTATTTAAAAGATTTTGCTTTAAATATGAATAGTCAGATTAAAAGTAAATCAATCATAGTTCATGAGTTAATTCTTATGCATTCCATTTTTCTATAAATAGAAGCTCATTCATTCATTATTTTCTTACGAATTCTTTGAAACTCTAGAGAGATAAACTATAGAGAGAAGAAGAAAGTAATCTACTACTTCACTTACTTATATATCGATTACTCTTCTTCTTAAGGTAGGGAATATTATTTGTTGTACTCGTAAGGGGTGTTATTCTTTCTTATTCATGAAAGAAGCTGTTTATTATTCCATTTCTTATTATTACATTGGAATAACTTTTGTATCATGATCTACCTATACTTGGTGACATTCTTTATTATTATTCTTCATTATTACATTGGAACATCACATGCATGTGTTTTTTATGGGACTGGTTAAAATCTTTATTATTATTAGTTGGAACATCACATGCATGTGTTTTACGGGACTGGTTAAAATCTTATTATTATTACATTGGAACATCACATACATGTGTGTTTTTACATGGTGGACTGGTTATTATTCCTCTTTTTATTATTACATTGGAACATCACATCGGTTGCAATTTTTGCACGACTTTGGTTCCGTTATTATTATTACATTGGAATAACTTTGTCATCACAATCTGCATGCATGGTGATTTCTTTTGTTATTCCATTCTTTATTATACTCGGTTGGTTAAAGTTTTGACTTCTATACTCCATGAAATTAGTAGAATATCCTTGATATTTAATGCTTCATCGATATCTTTTCATGGAAATATTCTTACGATCATTCTTGAATTTTACTCTAAAAGCGGTATCATGTTGACAATTTGGGCGTTAATAATTCTGGATAAAATAATTCTTGAACTTGTTTTATTGAATTCTTATATCATTGTCATCATCCTCATATTTTATATTTTGTTGAAAGTCATTTGTGGCTTTTGTAGTGCATAGATGGACTTGGTATGATTATGACGAGAGGATTATTCGGATTGTAATCATGGTAGTAATGTTACAAATGATGTGGTAAAAGTTCTCATTGGCCGTGTGCATTGATGGGCCGAGTTGTTGGCATGATCATGACCATTAATGAATACACAAATATTCTTGGCCCGTAGTGCATGGATAATTGTGGTCGTGATACTAAAGAATATCCTTGGTAGTAGTGCGGGGTGATTCGATGATGTGGAATATTTATTAAAATTTGAGTCTCGGTGATACTTGATGATGAAAAACCTTTTTAATCATAAAAGATAGTAGATTTTATTTTCTACTTGACTCTTTTAATGGATTGCTTGTTCAAGCTATGATTAAACTTGATGTCTATTATATTTTATCGGTTTAACATTGTTGGAGACTAATGATAATTTATTACGCATTATCTTAGTCATAATATTTCTTCTTGGGCTAGTTGAGCTCACCCTTTCTTTCTTTATTCTCTTGAGGAAATGAGAATATATATTTGGGACGAGTCGGGGAGCGGAGTGATGGTCGGAGAGGATAGCATTAGTAGTCCTCACTATTACGTGAAATAGTGTGATAATAATGTAATGAGGACTCCTTTTGAGTTTGTATAATCTCTAGTAGATAATATTTGTATTCAAACTCACAGTTTATGTTTTGTCGTATTGTACACGACAGTTGTATTAGTAAGTTGTATTTGAATTTTGTACCATATATCTGGCGACCCAAGATGGGTGATGTATACCTAATTTTGGGGGCGTCACAGTTGGTATCAAAGCATAGGGATATGATCCCTGGCTAAGATGTGAGACTAGAACTAGGAGGGGGAGGCGGGGAATTCCTTTATTTAGTATGACCTACTTAAATTTATTTTGTATTTAAATTGGTTGGTCGGAGTTTAGAGATATTATGTTACATGTCAATTAACCTTTGTTTTGTGGCGATGTCTGAAAATGACATCGAAAATGTTGAGAATAGCAATGGAGCACAAGAGGCCAGTTGAGTCTCCACATATCAATAATAATCGGGAGAATGTGTGCATCGGGAAGGCGACAATCCTCATGCAAACAACAACCTTGACCAAATGATGAATGATGGATTGTTGGAGGCTTTATGCAATTCATCTGACAATGATGAGGCGAGCTCTGTCCAAAATGTAGGTGGAAAAACTTGGAAACTCTCGGGCGGTCACCGCTAAGCAGATTCGAGGCTGGGACCACCGGAGTTTAGGGGAGCCAAAACCACTTATGGCGGAAGCATGGATAAAGCGAGATCACCAAGATATTTGATGTCTTGGGATGCTCGAAGAGCAAAAGGTTCCCTTGCCGCGCTTTTATATTCTTGCGGAGAGGCGATTCTTGGTGGGAATCGGTAAAAGCGTACTCGACTGCCGTCTTGAAGATGTCTTGGGAGAAGTTCGAGAGTACATTCAACGACAAATACTTTTCGAAAGTATTCGTCACATGAAGGAGGTGGAGTTTATCAAATTGGAGCAAAACAATATGGCCAGTGTCATGATCTGAGGCAAAATTTGCGGAGTTATCCGGTTTTCGTCCCCTTGGTGGATAATGAAGAGAGAATGGCGCGAATGTTTTTAAGAGGTTTGAAGCGGGAATCGTCGACATCTTATTTCTCATAAAGCGTGTTTGTATTGGATGTTGTAAATAGGGCTCGATTGGTGGAAGTAGCGATATGAGTCAATATGACCAAAAAGAAGCGGCGGCGGCAAAATGATAATACCGGTGAGAAGCGATCATTGAGCGGTGACAACAAGCGTGGAGGAATCAACGGGCGAAATGGTAACCACGGTGGTAATCGAGGCCAAAACAATAAGAATGGACATTTCAAGAAGAGGAGATTCAATGATGATGGAAAAGCGTCGGCACTGACACCGTTGTTAAGGAAGGAGAAAGACCACTATCGTATGCTTCAAATGCGGAGGAGGGACACATCGGTCAAATTGCGCGATGCCAGTCAAAGCATGTTATAATTGTGGAAGAAGGTCACTTAGGCGATTTTGTCGTTCACAGAAGACAAATTCGAGCTAGGATGGAGCACCAAAATTTGTCCCGAGAAAAGTCAAAGCCGGTAGTGCTGAGGAGGCGTTTGTTGTGACCTCCGGAAAGCAAGGAACGAATGAGGTCATCACGGGTAAGCTTATCATAAACTCTAGCGAAGTCTACACTTTATTTGATCTGGGTTCTACCCATTCTTTTATTTCTCTACTTGCGCTCAGCGATTAAATTTGACTCAGGAGAAATTAGACTTTGACTTATCTGTGGAAACTCGTTGGGAGAAACCTTCATTACATCCACGGTTTATAAGTCTTGTTTGGTTCAAGTTGGTACCCACACATTACTGTCGATCTTATTGCATTAAAAATACTTGCATTTGATGTAATTCTAAGGGATTGATTGGTTAACTACTCATCATGCAAAAATTGATTGTTTTTTCGTAAGGTTGTTAGCTTTCATATTCCTAATCGACCTATTATGCGAATTCAAACAACCAAACCATTAAAATCAATCACTTTGTCATCTCAAGCCATAAAGCTATTCGTTTATTGAAAAAAAAGCGGATGTCAAGCTTTCTTAGCTCATATCGCAGATCTAAACAAAAATAAATCGAGTTTTGAATAATATTTCTATTGTTAATGAATTTCTGGCGTATTCCACGAAGAACTACTGGCCTACCCCAGGCGTGAAATTGAATTTTGTATCGACCTTGAACGGTACAAAACCCATTTCTAAATCCCCATATCGAATGGCTCTATTGAACTTGAGGAGTTAAAAACTCAAGCTGCGAGGAATTGTTAGACATTGGCTTTATTAAATCCTAGTACTTCTCCTTGGGGTGCTCTGTTACTATTCGTGAAGAAGAAAGATGGGAGTATCGACTTTGTATTGATTATCGGGAGTTGAATCATGTCACCATCAAAAAATAGGTACCCATTGCCGCGTATTGATGACTGTTTGACCCGATTTGCAAGGCCAAATTCTTTTCAAAGATTGATCTTCGTTAGGATATCACCGATTGAAGATTAGAGCAGATGACATTCAAAAGGCGGCTTTCGAGAACTTCGATGCGGGCATTATGAATTCTAGTCATGTCCTTTGGATTGACTAATGCTCTCTTTGCCTTCATGGATATGATGAGCCAAGTATTCAAGGAATATTTGGATCACTTTGTGGTCGTCTTTATTGATGACATCCTCATATATTCAAAACCGTGAAGATCATGAGCAACACTTGAAAGGTGATACTCCAAAAGCCGTGAATATAAGCTTTATGCCAAGTTGAAGAAATCACGAGTTACGGCTTGAGGAAGTAGCATTCCTTGGGCACGTGGTATCAAGTCATGGAATATCATTGATTGGCCAAAGATTGAAGCTATTCAAAAGTGGGAGCAACCTAAATCGATGGCCGAAATCGTAGCTTTCTCGGCTTATTTATTTGGTTATTATCGGAGATTCGTAGAAGGTTTTCTCGAATCGCTACTCCACTAACTTTCGGTGACTCGGAAAGATCTGAGTTCGGTTGGAGGCGAGGAATGTGAGAAGAGTTTTCAAGAACTCGAGAGGAGACTCATTTATTTTGTTACGACAATACCATCATCGGTTCGGAGGATTTGTCATCTCTGATGATGCTTGGGCAAAAGGTTAGGATGTGTTCTCTCATGCAACATGGGAAAGTCATAGCCTATGCCTCACGACAACTCAAAGAATATGAGAGGAATTATCCTACTCATGATCTAGAGTTGGCATTTTGTTATCTTCGCACTAAAGATTTGGAGGCATTACTTGTATGGGGAGAAAGTGGAGATCTTTCACGGATCATAAAAGCCTCAAATATTTCTTCACTCAAAAGGAACTCAACATCACGACAACGGCGTTGGCTTGAGCTATTGAAAGATTATGATCATACATATCGATACCATCTGGAAAAGCGAGCGTGGTAGGTGGCGCATTGAGTAGAAGATCATATGCGAATGCTGAGTGCAATATTGTCATCATATGAGGCCCATTTTGTATGACTTGCAAAGGATGGAGATAGAGATAAAGACTCCGGGGACCCCGTGATGATGGCAAATATCTGAGTAGAAACCGACTTTAATTGATAAAATTAAAATTTGCTCAAATTCTGAGATCCGAGGATGATCGTATGAGGAAGAAAGTGCAAGAAGGTGCGATAGGAAGCAAGAATCGATGAAGAAGGAATACTTGAGTCAACTCGGACTTTGTGTTTCTAACGACCACGATTTAAAGTATAAAATCATGATGGGCGCACAACACACCGTTTGCAATCCATCACAGGAGTACCAAAATGTATCATGATCTTGACATACATTTTGGTGGGGCAATATGAAGAGAGAGATAGCGTTGTTTATCTCAAGGTGTCTAACGTGTCAGCGAGTCAAAGGAGACATCAAGTACCAAAAGGTCCATTGCAACCACTTGAAATTCTAGAATGGAAGTGGGAGCACATTACCATGGATTTCGATTCTTGGTCTTCCAAAAAGTTTCTCAAGGCATAGATGCGATTTGGGTCATTGTTGATAGATTGACCAAGTCTGCTCATTTCTTCTGGAATCTGAGAAACTTATACACTTGAGCGTCTTGCTCGTATGTACATAAGCGAGGTTGTAAGATTGCATGGTATGCGGTATCCATAGTTTACGATCGAGACCCAAGATTCACTTCAGCGATTTTGGGTTAGTTTGCAAAAAGCTATGAGCGCAGATTTCTGATTTAGCTTCGGCATATCATCCTCAGACGAGACGGACGATCGGAGAGGACTATTCAAACTCTTGAAGATCTATTAAGACTCTGTGTCCTTGATTTCAAGGAAGTTGGGACAAGTTCTTACCATTGGTGGAGTTTTCCCTCAACAACGGTTATCAAGCAAGTATTGGCATGGCTCCATTCGAGCGTTGTATGGAAGAAAGTGTCGTTCTCGGTATCTTTGGGATGAGGTGGGTGAAACAAGCGTTGTTGGGGGCCGAGTTGATGCGTATGACTACGGAAAAGATTCAAACGATCGACAGCGTATAAAAACCTCACAAGATCGACAAAAGAGTTATCTTGATCTTCATCGAAAGGGCGTGGAATTCGATATAGGAGATCATGTGTTGTTACGTGTTGCTCCATGGAAAGGAGTTCTGAGATTTTGAAAGAGAGGAAAGCTCGATCCTCGATTCATCGGCCCATTTTAATCCTTGATCGAGTAGGAGCGTGGCTATAGACTCGCTTTTACCGCCAAGTATGTCTCGTGTTCATAACGTTTTTCACATATCCATATTACGTAAATATGTGGAAGACCGAACCACATTATTGAGTTGGGCCAGGACGAAATAGCGGAAGATTTGGCGTATGAAGAGGTTCTGTTCAAATCTTGGATAAGAAGGAACATATTCTACGCGCGAGGTTATACCTCAAGTCGAAGTTTTGTGGAGAAACCACGATGTTGAGGAAATGACTTGGGAGTTAGAATGCGAAATGAAATCAAGGTATCCTTACCTCTTGACATACAGTCGTACCCTAATTTGAGGTGAAATTTCATAAGAAGGGAGATTGTAAAACCCCAAACTTTTGAATAAAGATGAATTTTCTATAAATATTATTTTTGAATATTATGGGGTGAAATTGATATAATAGTTGTGGGTAATATTTATAAATTTTGCAAAATCATGAGTTGTTATATAATATTGATTGGTGGGGAATATTCGTTTTAACGAGGGAATATTAGTACAATGGCACAATCATTGGTGGACCCTAGCGGAATTATTGTCGGATTGAAAGCGACAAAAATACTTTATGAAAATAACGGCGGAAGTTTTGAGATTAGCTTTGTTGAAACACACGGTGTTAAAAAAGCGATGATGTCTGGCGTGGTTGCATAGTAGCGCACGGTATTAATTATTGATGCTTAAGTGATAAGTCACTTTCGGTTTTTTGTTGGTATTATTAATGTAATATCTGAGAAAATCTTTTATATAAAGCAGAATACTTTTATAAAGTTATTCTATAAATAGAATATATTATATTCTATTATGCATAGTGTTGCATAGTGTATATATGCATAGTGTTTTGCATAGTAAAATCTTTTTATATATAAAGCAGAATACTTTTATAAAGTTATACATTTTATTAGACAATAATTAGAATATATTATATTTTATTATGCATAGTATTTTGCATAGTACTGCATAGTGTTTGCATAGTAAAATCTTTTATAAAGTTATTAGTTTTATTAGATTATAAATAGAATATATTATATTTTATTTAAAAGATTTTGCTTTAAATATGGATAGTCAGATTAAAGTAAATCAATCTCGATAGTTCATGAGTTAATTCTTATGCATTCCATTTTTCTATAAATAGAAGCTCATTCATTCATTATTTTCTTACGAATTCTTTGAAACTCTAGAGAGAGATAAACTATAGAGAGAAAGAAAAAAATACTGCTACTTCACTTACTTATATATCGATTACTCTTCTTCTTAAGGTAGGGAATATTATTTGTTGTACTCGTAAGGGGTGTTATTCTTTCTTATTCATGAAGAGAGCTTGTTGTTATTCCATTTCTTATTATTACATTGGAATAACTTTTGTTTTGTATCATGGTCATCTACCTATACTTGGTGACATTATTGTTTTATTATTGATACATTGGAACATCACATGCATGTGTTTTACAGGACTGGTTAAAATCTTTATTATTATTTAGTTGGAACATCACATGCATGTGTTTTACAGGACTGGTTAAAATCTTATTATTATTACATTGGAACATCATCACATGCATGTGTTTTACATGGGACTGGTTAAAATGTTATTTTATTATTACATTGGAACATCACATCGGTGCAAATTTTGCGACTTTGGTTTAGTTATTATTATTACATTGGAATAAACACATGTCATCTGCAATCTGCATGCATGGTGATTTCTTTTGTTATTCCATTCTTTATTATACTCGGTTGGTTAAAGTTTTGACTTCTATACTCCATGAAATTAGTAGAATATCCTTGATATTTGCGCTTCATCGATATCTTTTCATGGAAATATTCTTGATCATTCTTGAATTTTACTCTCTAAAACGATATCATGTTGACAATTTGGGCGTTAATAATTCTGGATAAAATAATTCTTGAACTTGTTTTATTGAATTCTTATATCATTGTCATCATCCTCATGTTTTATATTTTGTTGAAAGTCATTTGTGGCTTTTGTAGTGCATAGATGGACTTGGTATGATTATGACGGGGATTATTGATTGTAATCATGGGTAGTAATGTTACAAATGATGTGGTAAAAGTTCTCATTGGCCGTAGTGCATTGATGGGCGAGTTGTTGGCATGATCATGACCATTAATGAATACACAAATATTCTTGGGCGGCGTAGTGCATGGATAATTGTGGTCGTGATACTAAAGAATATCCTTGGTAGTAGTAGTGCGGGGTGATTCGATGATGTGGAATATTTATTAAAATTTGAGTCTCGGTGATATGATGATGAAAAACCTTTTTAATCATAAAAGATAGTAGATTTTATTTTCTACTTGACTCTTTTAATGGATTGCTTGTTCATTTATGATTAAACTTGATGTCTATTATATTTTATCGGTTTAACATTGTTGGAGACTAATGATAATTTATTACGCATTATCTTAGTCATAATATTTCTTCTTTGGGCTAGTTGAGCTCACCCTTTCTTTTCTTTATTCTCTTGAGGAAATGAGAATATATTTGGGACGAGTCGGGGAGCGGAGTGATGGTCGGAGGATAGCATTAGTAGTCCTATTATTACGTGAAATAGTGTGATAATAATTGTAATGAGGACTCCTTTTGAGTTTGTATAATCTCTAGTAGATAATATTTGTATTCAAACTCACGGTTTATGTTTTGTTTTGTCGTATTGTACCATGCAGTTGTATTAGTAAGTTGTATTTGAATTACATACCATGTGTCTGGCGACCCAAGATGGGTGATGTATACCTAATTTTGGTTCGGCCTTTGTATATATGCAAAAGCGGCAAGTGGTTTGACGTCTAGTAAAGGCAATTACTATTAGCGAAAGTGACTCTTAGATGATGACATATGGGCCCCCATGGAATAAACCAAACTTACCACAAACGTCTCATAACAGACTTCTTATTTATATCAAAGATTGAATAAATATTACCACAAATCTTCAATCAACACATGTTTAATCTTTCAACAATTATTCATCATTAATATTATAACTCACAATATTTAACGACCAGATCATTCCCGGGAAAGAGGGGGCTTTTCGAAAAGAATTTCTCCCTATTGGCGCGCAATTAGGTGACCAAACCCCTTTCCTCGACAGAACTTTCTAGACATTGTCAATAATGCAAATAATAATATGAATAACTTTATCGTCTCAACTATTGATTTAATAATATAAAATATTGTGCAGATGATACTGTGACAATAATTGAATCAATAACGTGAGACACTATGCAAAAATTACTGTAGTAATAATTGAGTATAACTGAGTGACTTCTCACGTAAGCATCAATAATCAATACCGTGTGCTACTATGCAACCACGCCAGACATCTTGTACTTTTTATCATCGGGTATTTCAATAGTTAACGGTAAAACTTTCACCGTTATTTTTATAAAAAAGATAATTTCGTAGTTTCTAACTCCAAAGCAATAATTACATTTGTGGATTGTGTCATCGCATTGAATATTAAAGACAAAAAAGAATATTCCCCAACCAAACGAATATTTTATAAAAACTTGCTTACTTTGAAAAATTTATAAATATTACCCACAACTATAACATTATATTAAATCAACACCATAATATTCAAAATGATATTTAGAGAAAATAATCTTTATTTATGAAAGTTGGGGTCTTACATAAAATACGTGTCATATTAATTAACATGTGAAGCATGTTTGCATAAACTTCTTTTATTTTAATTTATCCAATTTTGAATAAAATAAATTATTTTATTTAATCAAATTCTTTAATCAAAATAAACTCATTTATTTTAATTAATTATAGAATCCAATTCCAAGTAAAAAAAAATTATTTTATAAAAGGAAACACGAATTCTCTTTCCTATTCACAAATAAATTTCTCTATTTTGAATAATATGAAATCTTATTTCATATCTAAATAAACTCCTTTTTTTTAAGGAAATACAGATTTTCTTTCTTATTCATAAATAAACTCTTTTATTTTGAATAATATGAAATCTTATTTCATATTTAAATAAACTCTTTTATTTAAGGAAATTTGAAATCCAATTTCAACTCCAAGTAGTTATCATGGAATTCAATTTCAACTCTAATATGTTAGCATGAAATCCAATTTTAAGATTAAAATAAACTTTTTATTTTAATTAGAAAATTATTTATAATATTGTATATATAATATTATAATAGTAACCGAAAGTAATTCACGCCACATAAACAGGATCCATGAATAATATATAAGATACATGAATACATATATATATATATATATATATATATATATATATATAACGTGGGAGATTTGCCTTAAAATCGCCATATGTTAAATAAGACATATATATATATAATTATATATATATATATATATATATATATATTATATTAACCAAATGAAGCAACAAGATCAGGAACATATGCATATGTATAATATATATATTCACGGAATCTAAGTATAATACTTTGGAAGATATCCCCTGTTAAGTGTTAACAACCATATATATATAAATTATATATATATATATATAATCACTATCCGTGAATCAACAGGCCAGCGCAAATCACGGAAAGTCAAAACAGGTTTCGCGAATTAGTTTACGGTTTTTCCTTCCTTTTTTTTAATTTTATACAACAAAATTATGCAGAAAAAATTTATTCTAAATACATATCAATATACATATCAAATTAAAATAATTAATAATTCGCATAAAGGTTTGGCTCTAATACCATTGTTAGGTTTGTGAAATTCATTGACACAATCAAATTGCACAAAATAAGCGGAAGTATGGAAAATCAGAGTTTTAAAATTTATAAATATATATCTAGGATCATCCTTTACGACAATTATTAATTAAGCGAAAAAAAGATAAAAAACAAGTAAATCATACCTTGAATATTCGAAACTTTTCATGTTATAAAGTTCACCTCCAAATCCTTTTTGCGTTCAACTTGAAACCACCGGGTTTTGTTCTTTCCTTTGATCGACGTTAACCACCCAAATGTTTGGCCTCTAGAGGTGATCCACTAAGGAAGAAGAAATATTCAAGAAAATTGGTGTTTAGCAAAACCCTAGTTTTCTATCTCTCATAGAAATGGTGTACTCTCCAATAATTGAAATCATGTATGTTGTGAAAAAGTCAATAACCACACCCTCACCCATAATTAGACTCCTCTTATTTATAGATGCAGGCCGCCCTCCTTAACAATTAAGGAATTGAGTTATATTTTAATTAATTAAACTCCTTTAATTAATTAGGCTCCCAATCTTATTAGGATAATTAATTAAACTCTTTTAATTAATTAACCTCATAAACTTGTTAGAAATATATGAGAGTACTTTTATTAATTAATTATCAAACTCCTTTAGGAATTAAATAATAATAATAGTAATAATAATAATAAGACTCCTCTTATTAATTTATATTTAATATTTCTAAAATATTAAATAATAAACATTAAGCTATTTAATTTATTCTATCACCATAGATTAAATTAAATATACTTAACTTATTATTACGATTATGTTATTTGCTTCTTAAATAATTATTCTTCCTTTTATGGTGTGACCCTTTAGGTTCTCCATATTAAACAGGTTGTGAACAAATCAATTAGAATAATTCTAATCTTATTTAAATAAATAAATTAAACTATTAATTTATTTAAATAAATAATATTTATTCTACAATAGGGATAAGCCTCCCTAGCGATCAAAGACTTTTCAGATAATATAGATTTTAACATTAATCATAAAAGAACCTTTGAGTAAATAGTTACCGTACAATTCAATTCTTCCACCATACAATGTCCCAATTAAATATAAGACATAGAATTACTGTCAAGTCTTATTTTATTTAATTATATATTTTTTGATTCTTAAATGCACAACTCCAAAAAAGGAAAATTAGAAACTCCTTTTTAATTTCATTCTGCCTTGGCCAATGACTACTTGGTTGTCATTTATCGAATCACATAGGACATTTCACTTCTTTTACTAGAAGCGGTAGATTCTTTATTGATCATACATTATCTCCATGTACAACTTATTATACTCAAGCATGCCCTTTGATATATCATAAGGGTCTTAAGGAATAAGTCAAAGTATAACTCATCATACACAACATACTATGATGATCTCAAGTCCAAGGATCACTTGTACTACTATCACTATAGGAATTCCTATTGACAGGCAAGTAAAACTCCATTAGGTATTCCTTAGCGAGCCACGTTCAGTTTACTTATTCACCAATAAGCACCTACATACTTGCTTTAGTGTGTCCACACAAATGATCATGAGATCAATCATCCTCATCCAATGAGCAAGCAACGTATATACCAATCTATCCGGATTTACTAATCCCCAATTTAGTAATCCAACGATTGCGAACTATTTTAGTTTTAAGCTTTCTAAGAATTTATATAAGACCCCGAATTTTATGAAATGAAAGTATTCAATTTTCCTATAATTATTATTCTATTTAGTAAATGGTTAAATTGATAAAAGGTTAAAGTTAAGGGTGATATTTGAAAGTTTTGCAAAGAAAGCAAGTTGATATAAAATATTCGTTGTGTAGGGAATATTTGTTTTAACGAGGGAATATTAAATGCGACGGCACAATCATTAGTGGACCCCTAACGAAAGTATTGTCGTATTTAAAAAGCGTATGTAATTATCTTTTATAAAATAACTAATGAAAGTTTTACCAGTTAAACTGTTGAACTACCCGGTAGTAAAAACAAAGATGTCTGGCGTGGTTGCATAGTAGCACACAATATTGATTATTGATGCTTACGTAATAAGTCACTCAGTTATACTCAATTATTGCTATAGTAATTGACGCATCATATCTCTCATATTATTGATTCAATTATTATCACAGTATCATCTGTATAATATTTTATATTATTATTTCAATAATTGAGACGACAAAGTTATTCATATTATTATTTGTAATATTGACAATATCTAGAAGTTCTGTCAAAGAGAGGTTTGGTTACCTAATTGCGCGCCAATAAAGAGAAATCTTTATCGGAAAGCCCCCTCTTTCCTGGGAACGATCTGGTTGTTAAATATTGTGAGTTATAATATTAATGATGAATAAGTTCGTGTTGATTAAAAATGAAATTGATAGTTCCATTGTGTGGGAATTATTAGTGTTAGTGGAAATCGACATTTATTTTGATAATAATTGATGTCTGGAGGTTATATTGACCAATCGGGTAATTAATCAGATAAATGAGGAATTAATTGCTATTAATTCATATGCTTATAACTATTTATTCACATGTGTATACTATTGATTCACATGCATGTACTATTAGGGGAGTTGGTGCAAGATTGATAATACATGCATGACTAAATTAAAAATAGAGGTATAGATGAATTTACTATACTGTAATTAGTTTTTTCACATGATTATACTATTGATTCACATGAATAAACTATTAATTCACATGATTTACTATGAGGAGAGGTGGTGCAAGTTTGATAATACTTGCAGGACTAAATTAAAAATGAAGAAAAAGAGGAAGGTATTATACTGTAATATTTCGAGCCCCAAAACGTGCAATTATCAAAACTATATTTTCCTATAAATAGAAGCTCATTCTTCTTTCATTCTCACCAATTCACTAAGTTTCACAAGAGTAATTATAGAGAGAGAAGCTTTAGAGAGAAAGAAGAAGCGAAGTCTGCTACTTCACTATTCCAGTATCCAGTCTTCTTCTGAGGTAAGGGGTATTATTTCTTTCGTATTCGTAAGGGATATTATTTTGTTCAGTATTCATAGGAATAATATTCTCTTCCATACTTTGTAGTATGTGAGTAATATTATTTTGTCTCGTATTCCTGATTATACCATCATTCGATTAAAGTATTGCTTCTATATTTCGTGAAATTAGTAAAATATCCTTGAAATTTGCGCTTCATCTAGTATCGCTTCACAAGGATATTTTTTGCACATTCTTGTTAAATTTCAAGTTTTTTTATGTCAGAGTACTGTCCATAAGTACTATTCATTTATACGGTACTATTCACAGAAGTACTATTCACGGGTACTATTCACAAAGTACTATTCACGAGTACTATTCACGAGTACTATTCACAAAGTACTATTCACGGAGTACTATTCCTGAAGAACTATTCACGGGGTACTATTCACTCGGGTACTATTTACCCGGAGTACTATTCATAACAAAAATTGATTTCTTTTCGGTCCAAATCATTTTTGATACATAATCATTCTTGAATTTTACTCCACAAAGCAGTATCATGTTAACAATTTGGACAATATTGAATTCTGGATAAATTAAATTATAAATCTTTAAAAATTTATCCTTGAACTTGTTTTATTGAATTCTTATATCATTGTCATCATCCTCATGTTTATATTATGTTGAAAGTCATCAAGTGGCTGTCTTTGCATAGATGGACTTGGTATGATTATGACGAGTGGATTATTCGGTATAATCATGGTAGTAATGTTACAAATGATGTGGTAAAAGTCCTCATTGGCTGTAGTGCATGGATAATTTGTGGTCGTGATACTAAAGAATATCATTGGTCAGTAGTCTTGGTGATTCGATGATGTAGATTATTTATTAAGTCGAGTCTCAAAGAATAAAAGTGATGAAAATTTTTAAATCATAGAAGATAGTAGATTTTATGCTCTACTTGACTCTTCTAATGGATTACTTGTTCTATTGCGATTAAACTTGATGTTTGTTATATTTTATCAGTTTAACACTGTTGAAGGCTAACGATAAATTATTCTACATTATCTTAGTCATAATATTTCTTACTGGGCTAGTTGAGCTCACCCTTTTGCTTTCATTGTTCTCTTCAGGAAATGAAAAGCGTAAATTTGGGGACTAGTCGAGAGCGGAATGACGGTCGGATGATAGCATTAGTAGTCCTCACTATTCTATGAAATAGTGTGATAATAAATTTATTGAGGACTCCATTTGAGTTGAATCTGCTCAGAAGATAATATTCATTATTAAAACTCTCGATTTATGTTTTGTAAGTATTTTACACGTACAGTTGTATTATTAAGTTGTATTTGAATTTTGTACCATGTATTTGGCGACTCAAGATGGGTGATGTATACCTATTTTGGGGGCGTCACAATTTAGATCTCATTAGAATGATCATCATCATTATTCTAAAAGCATTGCTTAAAATTATGGGTTTATCACATATTATAAAACAACATCATGTAGATAATTAAAAGCATTTAACAAATTAATACTTTTTATTAATAAATGAATAAGATTGTTACAAAGTATATAGTTTATCATCAAACATGATTGGCTTGTGTGCATACTACTTTCAGTTATGACCTAGAGGATATCATCAAGAGGCTTTGCAAAGCCGGGAAAACCTGGAAAACCAATGAGTACACTGGGGAAAAGACAAGTTTTCCGCTCCAGGCGCTCAATCATTAAGGTAAGGCGTAGTACAGCTTCATTTGTTCCAATATCATGCCTGCTCGCCACCATAGCGACGTTACTAAAGAACGAGCGATCCTAATCTTTGCGATTGTCACGGGTTTGAAAGTGGATATTGGGGTTCTCATTCACGAATCCATTCGGAAGGCTATTAAGAGCACACCTTATGGGTGACTACCACATCCATCACTTATCACCTGACTGTGTAAACGGACGAAGGTCCAGTGGCAGCTAGATGACATCACTCAGCCGTCTATGTCCGTCATTGACCATCATGTCATCTCATGATTCAGTGTTTGGGAGAGGGCGCAGTCTCATGTTTGGGGTGAAGTGCGATTCAAAGAACTCACCCACCGCCTTCATCAATCGACCGGACCTTACCACAGACTCGGAGATTAGTCCTTCTTGGTAGAGCCAGCAGCGGACATTATGGCATCCTTAAACTTCTTGCACCGGAAGGTTGATAAAGTGGCTCTGAGGTAAAATTTATTTATGCAGTATCACACCGAGTTCGCCAACACAGTGGCCAATATCTATGCAACATTTGGTGGAGACAAGGCTGATGCCATGCCGTTCCGATTTCCTGAGCCTCCTATTTTTTCATCATATCCTCCACCATCTCCAGGCCACGAGGAGGGCAATGAGGAGGGAAATGAAGATGGAAACAATGAAGATTTAAAGGGTGATGGCGCAGATTGATAAAGATTTTTACATTCCCTGCCAATAAGGACATTGCCAGATTCGAGTTTGGGGGGAGTTATCAGTTTTATCAGTCTTTTATTTATATTATTATCTATGAACTGTTATGAACTACTAGTATAATATCTTTTGGGCTTTGTTAGTATTTTAGGCTGCAAGGAACTGTTATTAATTGCAGCCATGTATTATTATTTTGATGTTTTGATGCATGGATATTCTTGGATTACAGTTTATGATGTATGGATGCATATTATCTTTATGTTTTGATTATGCTTGTGATATCCATTTTTGGGTCATGCTATGGCTTTTATCTTTTGAGTCATGTCATGGTTGTGTTAGACCCTATCTTAAGTTGTTATATTATTGCAAATGTTATATATTTATTCAGATCCATTAGTTTTGGGCCATGCTATGGCTTTGATAAGTCATATCTTGAACTGTTTATATGATTGGAATGGGTTATATATAGTTTAAATTTTTTATTGTGCCCAATGATATGCTTGTAGTATTGTTTTGTCAAAGATGTCAAGCATTTGTGGATGAGATTCTTAGATTTATTTTTAGTTAAGATTGTTGTTGATCATGTCTAGTCTATCTAGCACATGCCAACTGTTATAGCTAGTTATATTTCTAATAGGCTTAATTGGTTAATTGCTATGGAAATTTTTTAAGTTTACTATTATTAACTTAAGTGAGTCAATGTTAGTAACATTTAGATTCTGATGCAAGTTTGGATACATTCTTGGTCTAGTGGCATACATAAAAAAATTATTTATTATAACCTTAGTTGAATAAGTTTGATTACGTGGCTTTAGTTACTCGAGTTAATAAATCCTTAGGGGTGTTCTACACCTAGTGCCCTAAAGTCATCTGGCTTGGGATTCAGTGATCAAAAGTTCGTTACACGGGTAACTCTGAATAGCCTAATGTAATTAGGCATTGCACAATCATGCTTGAGGTTGTGTAGTTGAAGTATAATGAATAAAATTCTAGTTTGGCTTAAGTTTGATTACGTGACTTTTGTTACTCGAGTTAATAGATCCTTAGGGGTGTTCTACACCTAGTGCCCTAAAGTCATCTGGTTTGGGAGTCATTGATCAAAAGCTCATTACATGGGGAACTCTGTATAGCCTAAGGTAGTTGAACTTTACAAAAGTCAAAATTTAGTCGTGAAAGTAGTATGCAGCACACAAGCCAATCATGTTTGATGATAAAGTATATACTTTGTAACAATCTTATTCATTTATTAATAAAAAGTATTAATTTATTAAAGGCTTTTAATTATCTACATGATGTTGTTTATAATATGTGATAAACCTATAGTTTTAAGCAATGCTTTTAGAATAATGATGATGATCATTCTAATGAGATCTAAATTCTTAGAAAGCTTAAAACTAAAATAGTTCCCAATCGTTGGATTACTAAATTGGGGATTAGTGAATCGAGATAGATTGGTACATCGTTAACTTGCTCATTGGATGAGGATGATTGATCTCATGATCATTTGTGTGGAACACTAAAAGCAAGTATGTAGGTGATTATTAGAGAATAAGTTCTTTGAGCGTGGCTCGCTAAGGAATACCTAATGGAGTTTTACTTGCCTATCAATAGGAATTCCTGTAGTGATAGTAGTACAAGTGATCCTTGGACTTGAGATCATCATAGTATCTTGTGTATGAGGAGTTATACTTTGACTTATTCCTTAAGACCCTTAGGGTATATCAAAGGGTATGCTTGGGTATAATAAGTTGTACATGGAGATAATGTATGATCAATAAAGAAGAGAAATGTCATATGTGATTCGATAAATGACAACTCAGTAATCCTTGGCCAAGGCAGAATGAAATTGAAAGGAGTTTCTAATTTGCATTATTTGGAGTTGTGCATTTAAGGATCACAATACATATAATTAAATAAAATAAGACTTGACAGTAATTCCATGTCTTATATTTAATTGGGACATTGTATGGTGGAAGGATTGAATTGTACGGTAACTATTTACTCAAAGGTTCTTTTATGATTAATGTTGAAATCTATATTATCTGGAAATTCATTTGATCGCTAGGGGAGGCTTATCCCTATGTAGAATAAATATTATTTATTTAAATAAATTAATAGTTTTATTTATTTATTTAAATAAGATTAGAATTGTTCTAATTGATTTATTCACAACCGGTTTAATATGGAGAACCTAAAGGGTCACACCATAAAAGGAAGAATAATTATTTAAGAAGTTAATGGCATAGTCATAATAATAAGTTAAGCATATTTAATTTAATCTATGGTGATAGAATAAATTAAATAGCTTAATATTTATTATTTAATATTTTGGAAATATTAAATATAAATTAATAAGAGGAGTCTTATTATTATTATTACTATTATTATTATTATTTAATTCTTAAAGGAGTTTGGGAATTAATTAATAAAAGTACTCTCAAATATCCTAATAGGATTAGGAGGCAAATTAATTAAAAGAGTTTAATTAATTATCTCTAATAAGATTAGAGAGCTTAATTAATTAAAAGAATTTAATTAATTAAATAAAACTCAATTCCTTAATTGTTAAGGATGGTTGCCCACATCTATAAATAAGAGGAGTCTTATTATGGGTGATAGGTTGTTGACTTTTACAACATACGTAATTCCAATAGTTGGGAGAGTACGTCTTTTCTATAGAGATAGAAAAACTAGGGTTTTGCCAAATACCCATCTTCTTGTATCCTTCTTCTTCCTTGGTGGATCACCTCTAGAGACCAAACACTTGGGTGGCTAATGTTGATCAAAGGAAGGAACCAAACCCGGTGGATTCAAGTTGAACACAAAAAGGATTGGAGGTGAACTTGTACCTGAGGAAGCTCAGATCTTCAAGGGTATGATTCTTGTTCTTTCTTTTTCGTTTAATTAATAATTGTGCATAAAGGGTGATCCGGGTATATGGTTTGTAAAATTTTAAAACTGATTTTTCACGTTTTCGCTAATTTTATGCAATTTGATTGCGTTCATGAATATTTCAAACCTAACAATTATTACGTTGACAATATTTTTAAAATCATATTATAAAATTATAAACAGTAAGCGACATCTAGTAATGCATCACTGCTACCCAAGTAATAATAAGATCGATGATTCGATGCAACCTTTTCGTGACCAATGTTTTAAAGTAATTTAATCCTTTTAACCTTAATATCCTAGATTAAACTCGAGTCATGGAATGTGTCATACTCTTCATAATTTAATCTGAGTTTTTCTTTATCAATTAGTAGACTATATGAAACAAATCACTATTTGAGCATGGCCATGCATTTCATAGTCCTACTCAATCAAGAGGCCTATTGTAAAACCCCAACTTTTTGAATAAAGATGAATTTTCTATAAATATTATTTTTGAATATTATGGAGTGAAATTGATATAATAGTTGTGGGTAATATTTATAAATTTTGCAAAGTATGCAAGTTGTTATATAATATTCGATTGGTCGGGGAATATTCGTTTTAACAAGGAATATTCGTAACAAGGCCACAATCATTGGTGGACCCCATAATGGAATTATTGTCGAATTGAGAAAACGACAAAAATACTTTATGAAAATAACGGCGGAAGTTTCTGAGTTAGCTTGTTGAAACACCCAAAGTGTTAAAAAAATACGATGTCTGGCATTGGTTGCATAGTAGCACATGGTATTAATTATTGATGCTTAAGTGATAAGTCACTCAGTTTTGTTGGTATTATTAATGTAATAATACAGAAAATCTTTTTATATTAAGTACTCTCATTTATTCCTAATAGGATTAGGAGGGAAAATTAGTTAAAGGAGTTTAATTAAGTATCCTTAATAAGATTAGGGAGCCCATTTAATTAAAAGAGTTTAATTAAATAAATAATATCTTATTTTAATAGGGTTACCAGATATCTTTATAAGGGGAGTCTTATATTATATATCATTGACACGCAATTCCAATAGTTGGGAGAGTACGCTCTTTTTCTATGAGAGATAGAAAAACTAGGATTTTGCCAAATACCCATCTTCTTGAATCTTTCTTCTTCCTTAGTGGATCACCTCTAGAGGCCAAACACTTGGGTGGCTAACGTTGATCAAAGGAAGGAAACAAACCCAGTGGATTCAAGATGAACGCGAAAAAGATTTGGAGGTGAACTTGTACCTGAGGAAGCTCGAATCTTCAAGGGTATGATTCTTGTTCTTTATCTTTTCGTTTAATTAATAATTGTGCATAAAGGATGATCCGAGTATATGGTTTGTAAAATTTTAAAACTCTGATTTTCCACGTTTCTGCTTATTTTGTGTAATTTGATTGCGCTCATGAATATTACAAACCTAACAACTCGTTTGCATGCTAATGTCTGGTGGTCTGTTCTTGCATTTGTTGTCTTGTTCTGAAAACTTGATGTATCATGAGTTTATAGAGTTAGCATTTTCTTTATGGCAATTTATTTGTGTGTATGAGTTATAGCTTGCCAAAATAGTTGGTAGGCACACACACATGATATGGATCAGTAGCAGTTTGAGCTATATATTTGATCGAAGCCTTATTCATGAATTTGCTTCTTCTTTGAGATTTTTATTTTGAGCCTTGAGGCCACAATGCAAGTATATAGTATTTTAGCACATGATTTGCGGTTATATTTACTTTTAATCTTTTTGTTCAGATATTTTTGCTTGGGGACAAATAAAGACTTAGTTTGGGGGTATTTGATGAATGGGATTTATACCCGCAAATCGGACCCATTAATACTTAAGAAGTTGTTTGTTCATCTCATTTTATATTACTTTTATAGTATATTGTTCTTATTTTGCACTAAAGTGCTTTGCAGGAGGTTTATTAGGTAACTGTTTCTAGTCATTTTCTTGGCTGCATGATCTTTAGGCCATTGCCATTTCGGCCCAGTCACATTGCGATGCCTCATTAATGTGATGTCCTTGGTGTGATTGCGATACTGAACAAGGCCAAAGCTTGGCGTTGCAGTGCCACCTCCGGTTCCCAGGCAGAGATCAGGGATCAAGTGACCTAGCTATTATAATTCAGCAGCCTCCTTCATATATTATGATTAGACAGAGTAGAGGATATGGGAGAGATAGTTTAGAAGAGAAAGAAGCTTGTTCATCAAAGAGAAAAGATTATTGCTTCCTTCATAGCTTGGATTCTACACCGTGAAAAGAAAAGTTAGAGCTTGAATACTTCTAAACAGGGGTTTTCTTTATCTATTACATTTATTTGTGTAATCTGAATATAGTGAATACATTGATAATGTTGTTTAGTTCTATAGTAATAAACTAACTCCATTTCTAGGATTGCAATGTAACTTAATGTTTAGTGTAATTAACTTTTTCTCCTATTTATTATAATATATATCATGTTTGAATGGGTTATTGTATTTCATGCTTTATTTATTGATTGTTTGGCCAAGTAATTGATATGAGTATTACTTTGATATTGGAAAATGAACTTTAATGCTTAACTCAAAATATGATAACACTAGTTATGATCATTTTTAATGGAATGAGAGCATATCTTGCATAATAGAATAGGAATATATATATTTGTCTTGTGTGACTATTGAGAATTAAAGCTTAATGACTCCTAGTCTAATTTATCTCATGTGACACCCCCAAAATAGGTATACATCACTCATTCTGAGTCGCCAAATACATGGTACAGAAACAAATACAACTTCAGTAATACAATTGTCGTGCAAAATACGACAACACATATACTGTGAGTTTAAATACAAATATTATCTAATAGACAGTATATAAACTCAAAAGGAGTCCTCATTACAATTATTGTTACACTATTTTACAAAATAGTGAGGACTACTAAAACAACTATCCTGAACCATCACTTCATACCCCGGCTAGTTCCTGTTATGTTCTCACCTCCTGAGAAGAAAAATGGAACAAAAAAGGAAAAGTGTGAGCTCAACTAGCCCAGTAAAGAATATTATGACTAAGATAATATACAACAAATTATCATTAGTTTTCAACAGGGAAAAATCTGATAGAATATAATAGACAAAAATTTTTAGATCAACAACTGCAGCGGAAACAACAATCCATTAGAACAGTCAAGTAGAGAATGAATTCTACTATCTTCTAAGATTTAAAAGCTCATCATCAATATTTTATCCCTGTAACATCAATCAATATACATCTTGAATCAAATATTCATCTTTGCACTCTGTGCCAAAGATATTCATTTTGTATCTTGATTGGTCATGTTCATCTCAACACTTTTGTTAAATCTTTCCACTACTGGGCCAAAGATATTCATCAGTTAATCATTCATCTTTGCACCACAGGCCAAAAATATTCGGTAATATCATCATTTAGGACTGAGGATGATGAAAAATATCTTTAAAAAAACGAATCCAGTGAGATAAAAGATTAAAGATTAGGGATTCATACTTTAGTTTATCTAAGTTCAAAAATATCTTATAATAATCAATTGTGAAGCGAAATTAAAGAATGAAGATCAAAACATGGATACAATCAAAGATAGTAACCATAATAGACAACTTGGACAAAGAAAAGAAAATTTCATTTTTCCTGTGAATAGTGTCGCATTCGTGAATAGTGCCGTATACGTGAATAGTAACCCCGATATGAAAAAGGTAAAAATTCCATAATAAAATCCATACCAATATATCGGTATAATGATATTGAAAGAATAACATCATTATGAAGAAAATAACATCCCTTACCTCAAAAGAACAGTACTTTTGGCTGAAATATCAGGTATAAGGCTGAAGGAAACTTGCACTGAATAGCAACTCACAAAGTATCTAAATACTCACAAAATACGCTCGATAATATAGAGAGAGAAATCTTATGATTCTGGTGTGATTTCCAATTCTAACTAAGCACCCTATTTATAGGAAAATGCTTAAAACGCCATAGCAGACTAACCTGCTACCTGATGGCTTTACATGTTACTATTTACGCCCATCATTTTTGAAATAAAATTTCAGCACATTTTTTCACCAACCAAAAGTGGGGCCCACCCATGTTTTTAATAAAAAAAACAATTATTTCTGAAACTTCAATAATTCATAATAAATAGCCCTTTAATCAGAAAAATACAAATTCTATGTCCATTTCATAGGAAATTAAATTTTCTACAACTTTGTAGAAGAAAGTTTTTCCAAATTCCAAACAGAAAAATGTCCGAAATCCACATACGAACGATTTTTAATACCTTCATTCCGATAAAATACTGATAAAATACCTCAAAATTAATTCCACCATTTATAACCACAATAAATATATCCATCATTTATATCCACATAAAATAAATATTTTCTTATCATATAAATTAATAATTAATTATTCACAAATAATATTACAGAATCACAATAATGATAACCAGGTTGTTCCTAGGAAAGAGGGGGCTTTCCGATAAGGATTTTTCCTTATTGGCGCGTAATTAGGTGACCAAACCCCTTTTCTAGACAAAACTTTCTTAGACATTGCCAATAATGCTATCTAACAATATTATTCAAATAATATGAATTATTGATCTGATAATGGAATCTTTGTGCGTTGACAATTATTGGAACAACAATAATATAAAATATCAACGTAGCAATTATTGAATCAATAAAATAAAATATTGACTGTAACAATTATTGAGTAGTGCCTTCTTACGTAAGAATCAATAATTCAAAAATATTGTGCAATACCGTGTGCTACTGTGCAACCACGCGTATTACTGTATTTAACTACCGGGTATTCCCATAGTGTTAATGGTAACAACTATGCAGTTATTTATAAAAACTCAAACTTGTCGTTATCTTCATCCGACCATTTTCCGTTATGGGGCCCACAAATTGTTGCGCCGTCATACGAATATTTCCCGACAGCAAGAATATTCCACAACCAAATAAATATTCCCCGACAACAATGAATATTTTATAACCACTTGCTTATTTTGCAAAATTTGCACATTTCACCCATAACCAAAGCATTATATCAAATTAACACCTTATTATTCACAATAATAAATAGAGGAAATTTGATTTTATTTATAAAAAGTTGGGGTCTTACAACCTTCCCTTCTTATGAAATTTTATCCTCGAAATTGACGTACATACCTGGTGTTTCGAAAAGATGAGGATACCTCATTTTCATTTTTGATTCCAACTCCCAGGTCATTTCTTCAATAGCATGGTTCCTCCACAAAACATTAACTTGTGGTATTACCTTGGTGCGTAGGACATGCTCTTTCCTATCCAAGATCTTAATAGGTACCTCCTCGTACGTTAAATCTTCGGCTATCTCGTCTGGTTCTAACTCAATAATGTGGTTCGGGTCTTTTACATATTTACGAAGCATAGATATGTGAAAAATATTATGAACATGAGACATTCTTGGAGGTAATGCGAGTCTATAGGCCACATTTCCTATTCGGTCAAGATTCTCAAATGGACCAACAAATCTTGGATTGAGCTTTCCTCTCTTCCCAAATCTTGTAACTCCCTTCAATGGAGCAATACGTAACAATACATAATCCCCAATATTATAATTCCACGACCTTTCGATGAAGATCTGCATAACTCTTTTGTCAATCATGTGTCGTTTGTATACGTTGTCGGATCATTTGGATCTTCTATGTAGTTATGCGTACTAATTCTGGTCCCAACAATGTTACTTCACCCACCTCGTCCCAGTATACTGGAGAACGACATTTTCTTCCATACAACGCCTCAAATGGAGTCATGCCTATACTTACTTGATAACTGTTGTTGTAGGAGAATTCCACCAATGACAAGTACTTATCCCAACTTCCTTTGAAATCTAGGACACAGAGTCTTAATAGATCTTTAAGAGTTTGAATAGTCCTTTCTGATTGTCCGTCCGTTTGAGGATGGTATCTTTGAAGCCGAATCGTAAATCCATGCCCATAGCTTTCTGCAAGCTAACCCAAAATTGTGAAGTGAATCTTGGGTCACGATCCGAAACTATAGATACTGGCATGCCATGAAATCTCACAATCTCATTCATGTATATACAAGCAAGACGTTCAAGGGAATAAGTCTCCCGTATAGGTAAGAAATGAGCAGACTTGGTTAATCTATCAACAATAACCCAAATCGCATATATGCCTTGAGAAACCTTGGGAAGACCCATAACGAAATCCATAATAATGTGTTCCCACTTCTATTTCTAAATCTCAAGTGGTTGAAATGGACCCTTTAGCACTTAATGCTCCGCCTTTACACGTTGACAAGTTAAACACCTCGAGATAAACTCTGCGATCTCTCTCTTCATATTGTTCCACCAAAATGTATGTCGAAGATCATGATATATTTTGGTACTACCATGATGGATTGCAAATAGTGTGTTGTGTGCCTCCATCATGATTCTATGTTTCAAGTCAGAATCGTTAGGAACACAAAGTTGAATCGAAGTATTCCTTCTTCATCGATTCTTGCACTTTCTTCTTCATGCACATCAACTCCAGGTCCGTAGCTTGAGCAGCTTTAACTTTATCGATTAAAGTCAGTTCTACTCATATGCTTGATATCATCATATGGGTACTTGGAGCCTTTACCTCTATCTCCATCCTTTACAAGTCATACAAAATGGGGATTTGTGTTAACAACATTGCACTCATACCCGCATATGATCTTCTACTCAATGTGTCAGCTACCACGTTTGCTTTTCCAGGATGATATTGGATGGTATGATCGTAATGTTTCAACAGCTCGAGTCAACGTCATTGCCGCATGTTGAGTTCCTTTTGGGTGAAGAAATATTTGAGGCTTTTATGATCTGTATAGATCTCCACTTTCTACCCATACAGGTAGTGTCTCCAGATCTTCAAAGCGAAAATGACTACTGCCAACTCCAAATCATGAGTAGGATAATTCCTCTCATATTCTTTGAGTTGTCGCGAGGCATAGGCTATGACTTCCCCATGTTACATGAGAACACATCCTAACCCTTTGCCTGAAGCATCGTTGTAGATAACAAATCCATCCGAACCAGATGGTATTGTCAAAACAGGTGCCGAAATGAGTCTCCTCTTGAGTTCTTAAAAACTCTTCTCACAATCCTCGCTCCAAGCGAATTTTGTATCTTTATGAGTCAGCTGAGTTAACGGAGTAGCGATTCGAGAAAATCCTTCCACGAATCTCTAATAGTAACCAGCTAAGCCCAGAAAGCTACGCACTTCGATCACCGACTTCGGTTGCTCCCAACTTTATATTGCTTCAATCTTCGTCGGGTCAACAGATACTCCATGTTTTGACACCACGTGCCCAAGGAATGCTACTTCCTCAAGCCAGAACTCGAATTTCTTTAGCTTGGCATATAGCTTATTATCACGAAGCCTTTACAGTACCAGCTTCAAATGGTGCTCATGATCTTCACGGCTTTTGGAATAGATGAGGATGTCATCAATAAAAACGACAACAAACTTATCCAAATATTCTTTGAACACATGGTTCATCATATCCATTAAAGTAGCAGGAGCATTAGTCAATCCAAAAGACATGACTAAGAATTCATAATGCCCGAACCGATTTCTGAAGGCAGTTTTCGGAATATCCTCAGTTTTAATCTTCAGCTGATGATATCCAGAACGAAGATCGAGCTTTGAAAAGAATTGTGCTCCTTGCAACTGGTCGAACAAGTCATCTATGCGAGGTAGCGGATACCTATTCTTGATGGTGACATGGTTTAATTCCCGGTAGTCAATACAAAGTCGCATACTCCCGTCTTTCTTCTTTACAAATAAAATAGGAGCACACCAAGGAGATGTACTAAGACGAATGAAACCGATGTCCAACAACTCCTGTAGTTAGACCTTTAACTCCTGAAGTTCAATAGGAGCCATTCGATATGGGATTTTAGAAATGGGCTTTGTACCAAGTTCAAGGTCAATAAAGAATTCAACTTCACGTTCTGGGGGTAGACCGGGAAGTTCTTCAGGAAATTTACTAACAATAGAAATATTATTCAAATCTGACGTGTTTTTGTTCAAGTCCGTGACAGCGATAAGAAAGCTTGACATCCGTTTTTCAATAAACGAATAACTTTATGGCTTTATATGACAGTGATTGACTTTAGTGGTTTGGTTGTTTGAATTCGCATAACAGGTTGGTTAGGAATATGAAAACTAACAACCTTACGAAAATAATCAATTTTAGCATGATGAGTGGTTAACCAATCAATCCCTAAAATCACATCAAATGCAAGTATTTTTAACAAAATAAGATCTGTAGGTAATGTGATGGTTCCAACTTGAATCAAGCAAGATTTATAAACAGTAAACGTAATGAAAGTTTCTCCTAACAGAGTCTCAACAGATAAGTCAAGGTCTAATTTCTCCGGAGTCAAGTTCAAACGTTGAGCACAAGCAGGAGAGATAAAAGAATGGGTAGAACCTGTATCTAATAAGGTATAAACTTCGCAAGAGTTTATAATTAGCTTACCCGTGATCACCTCGTTTGGGTTCCTCGCGTTTTGGGCAGTTACGACAAACGTCCTTCCAAGAACCACCGACTTTATCTTGTCTGGGACAGCCTTTGGAGTCACCATCCTGTTGAACTTAGTTTCACAACAAGACAATCTCTAGCTATATGACCTTCCTTAGTTATAATACACCTTGAATTGTTATAATAACTTAGTTTCCACAGTTATAATACACCTTGAATTGTTGTGGGCAGTTTGGGCTGATGTGTCCCTCTTTCTCGCATTTATAACAAACGACCGGTGCTCGTTCTCCTCCCCTAAAAACAGCTGATGTTTGTGCTAACGTCTTCACATTGTCATTGTTGTACCTTCTCTTCTTGAAATCTCCTCCCGACTCGCTTCTTCTATTTTTATGGCCACGATTACCACTAGAGTGGTTATCGCTTTTGTCCGAATGTTTTCCTTCCCGTTGGTTGTCATTGCTCCGATAACCGCTGCCACTGGTATGACCCTGGTTGTGGTCCCTTGGTTAAACATACTCATTATCTCGCTCTAATAATTGAGCCCTGTTTACAACATCTGAATATAAAGAAAATTTATGAAAGATAAGATATTGACGAATCTCGGGTTTTAGACCTCTCAGAAACATCCGCGTCATTCGTTCCTCATTCTCTACCAAATGAGGTGCAAACCTGGATAACTCTGCGAACTTCGCCTCGTCTTTGGGACAATCATGTTGTTTTGTTCCAGTCTAATAAACTATACCTCCTTCATATGACGAATACTTTCAGGAAAGTACTTGTCGTTAAACAGTTTCTGAAATGTTTCCCAAGACATGTTGAGTGCGGTAGGCTGGGTACGCTTCACAGATTCCCACCAACAATCTGCCTCACCACGAAACATAAAGGTGGCGAATGGAACCTTCTGTTCCTCCGTGCATCCCAAAACATCAAATATCTTGGTAATTTTTTTAACCTGTGTTTCCGCCTTGATTGGATCCGGCTTTCCCGCAAATTCTGGTGGTCACAACTCTCTGAACTGCTTGGCTGTGACAAGCCGCGCATTCCTATCATTTCCACCCGTATTTTGTACACGAGTCTCCCTCGTCTGATTTTGTATGAACTGCAAAAAGCTTCTAAACATCCCATCATTCATCATTTGTTAGGTAGTGTTGTTTATAGGAGGAATATTTCCTTCCTGTTGCACGTTCCCCTGGGTGGTGATTAAAGGTGTCTCCACAGTCTCATTCACTCCATTGTTAATATTTCCAGATGTCATTCTCGAATACTGCCACAAAACAAGGGTTACTTAACAAATTAACATATCACATATTAACCGTATGCTCCGACTGACCAACCAAATAAGCTTAGGTATGACACAGTGGCGAAGAATTACTAGTCTCTCCCCTCCTAGTTCTATTCCCCAATCTCCGCCAGAGACCATATCCCTAAGCTCTGATACCAACTGTGACACCCCCAAAATAGGTATACATCACCCATTCTGAGTCGCCAAATATATTGTACAGAAACAAATACAACTTCAGTAATAAAATTGTCGTGCAAAATACGACAACACATATACTGTGAGTTTAAATACAAATATTGTCTAATAGACAGTATACAAACTCAAAAGAAGTCCTCATTACAATTATTGATACAATATTTTACAAAATAGTGAGGACTACTAAAATAACTATCCTGAACCATCACTCCATATACCTATTTAGTTCTCGCTATGTTCTCTCATATCCTGAGAAGAAAAATGGAATAAAAAAGGAAAAGGGTGAGCTCAACTAGCCCATTAAAGAATATTATGACTAAGATAATATACAAAAAATTATCATTAGTCTTCAACATGGAAAAATCTGATAGAATATAATAGATAAAAAGTTTTAGATCAACAACTGCAGCGGAAATAGCAATCCATTAGAAGAGTCAAGTAGAGAATGAATTCTACTATCTTCTAAGATTTAAAAAGTCTGTCAGAATAAGCATGTGAATGTTATTCCTATTTACATATGATTTGATTATGATATATATGAATGAATATGCAAGTATGCTTGCATTAATAAAATTTGTAAAGTCCTTTGATAGATAATAGAAACATGTGTACAAGGACTTAGAATGAATTGATCAAGTATGTTAGGTTGATCCTACATAAGCAAAACAGCTTTGTAAAGTCCTTAAAAAGAAATGATGTACAAGGACTATAAACATAGAAAGATCAAGCATGTTAGGTTGATCTTATGATGTAATAGATAGGCTTGTCTGATCGTCGAGCACTGCACCAAAAATTGTAGACTGCCAGGAGAGACGAGGAAGGATGAGGAAGTCATGTTCAGAATCGTAGAGACAGCCTGCCTACGAGCCGACCAAGTATCTGCCGAAGCCAAGTCAAGAATCGTAGACTACACTCAGAGCAGTAGAGTCTACTGATCATCCTAAAGGCAGAGATCGTAGTCGAGCAAGATCAGATGAAGACAACAAGCACAAGGCAGAAATCGTAGAGTGTCAAGATCTGATCTCGAAAGTCGTAGTGTCTGCACAGCCAAAGCAGAATCATAGAATGCATAACTAAGACCTCAACAGATGTGCTCATAATGCCAAGACAGAATCGTAGAGCAAGCACGATTCTCAACGAATGAGCACTCCCAGAATATCCAAAGGAATGAAGCCTCTGGTTGGCACTGCAAAGATACATCCCATCATAAAGGAAACCAGAGAGCACTCAACGAATGGCATGCAAGCTAACAGAAGATCTAAGCACCAACCCAATCAGCATCTAGATTTAGTTGTGAAGCCATTCAGGATGAAGTCTTCCACAAGGAAATCAGAAGAAGACTTGATGGAATCGACTAAGGAAAGTCAATGAAGTCGATGGTCATCAAATAAAAAGAAGACGATGATCTTGGAAGAAACCATGATCGTAGTGTTTGCCAAAAAAAGAAAGAAATGATGAAGTGCATACAGAGACACTGGACAGCTTCTGAAGAACAAGGCTAAAGTGATTAGGCATTGGGTCACTCCATTGATGATAAGTGAATGGGAGATCACAAGGAGAAAGTGAGCTGGACACGCCACAAATCTGAAGTGTCTTGCTATTTAGAAGGGGTCAGAACAAAGAAGTCAAGTCATCAGTCTCTGAGAGCTGTTGAGGCAAACAGAAGTATTGAAGCACTACACAAAAGAAGGAAGAGGTGTTCTTCATTGAAGATCCAATCAACTCTCTTCAAGATCGTAGTGTTGTCTCAACCAGTCAACAAAACACTACGATCAGGTCCATGAAGAGATGCATCAGAATCGTAGAGTACGAATGGCTGAAGAGTGAAGCATTGACAACGGTTCAATCTGAAGGTTGATATTTGTATAAAAGCTTATTGAGAGCATCGATGCAAAAGGGCAACCTCTGATCGAGAAATCAGAAGGAGGAAATAAAGTCTTCGACCTGCCCAAGACATTAAAGTGACATCTCTGACGGGGTAGGTGAAATAGTAGACTACAGTGTCAGAAAAAGTAAGACATGTCACATCTGCAGTCTACACCAAATAACTCGAGATCTGCAAAGCATTTCAAAGAGCTTCTAACGGCTACTTCTCAACGGGAAGATTGGGAAAGAATATAAATAAGCCAGAGCTTCAACGATCAAGAGTTGTTGATGATTGCGATGTTGTAGAATCGTTGAGTTGGTTAAAAATGCTAACGTTGACTCTACGAGTTCCACCTGAGTTCAAATAGAAAAAGTCTTAGTGACAGTGAGACTACGAAGGGGAAAGTGAAGCAACTTTGAAGATGGACTTGAACAGATCAAAGCTTCACTCAACAAAGATAAGAATGCCCAATGAATTGGCATCTAAGCTGAGAGTCGAGAAGGACAAGAAGATAGCATTCAGAAGAATGGCAAAGCACAAGGAAGATCCTAATAGCCACTCTACGATTCACCATGAACCCAAAGTTGAAGCAGAGCAAGTGCAGAACCATGTCTGCCAACATGTTGAGAAGGGTTCAGGAAATGGTGATGGTGCACAGCTGACAATATACAAAGATGAGCAGAACATAAGAAGATCAGTTGCACCAAAGATGATGTGGTCCAGTCTCAAAGCAGAATGTAATGAGGACCACACCAAGCTGCTTAGTACAAAAGATGATCAAGCTTAAAGACATCTTAGCAGCTCAGCACCAACAACAACAACAACAAGCTAGGGCCTGAGGGATCCTTGTTCGAAGAAACTAAATGAAGTTCCAAGTCTGCTGGGCTGGAAGAGTTCCTAGGGAACTAGAGACGTTCCAAGGCTGCTAGCCTTGAAGAGTTCTTAGTGAACTGGAGTCCCAAGGCTGCTGGCCTTGAAGGAATCTTAGTGATTCAGGGTGCTGCCCTTCCCTAGTGGAAATCCTGCTAGTTGAAAGCAGAAGAGTGGATTAGGAGCTTGAGTCTCTGAACCACTTAAAACCCCTTGTGTCTTTTACATTATGTCATTTACATTATGTCTATTAACTGCTATAACTAATGTGTATGTTTTAACTGCTTACAACTGAAGTAACTTTAAGTTCAATGTATGTATAATTATGAATATATCAATGAAGAGGATCTTTTACTTATTCCGTTGTGCTTGAAATTATTCTTATGTTTGTCATATGCTAAATCACTAGCTATACAAAATAAACCAGAAAAGTATTTAAAATAAAAAGGATCTATTCAACTCCCCCCCCCCTTCTAGATCTATATTGTGCCTACTGGGAACTAACAATTGGTATCAAAGCAGGTTCTCATGCTATATTCAAAAGCTAATCGCTTTGAGTCTGATCCCAGGCACAAACATTGTTCTAAACTTAGTTCAGTAGTAAGTCACTTGTTATATGCAGATGAGCTCACATGTTGGAAATATTGTGTACAGGTAAATGTGTATATAAACCTGAAGCTGCTCAGATTGTTCCATGCTCTCAAGTATTATATCAACAAGACCAATCCCTCCCTGCAATCAATCTTGTATTCTGAAGATCAGATGAGATAGCCCAAGAGACATCAACAACAAAGAGTCAAGTATCCTCCAGCCTGAAAGATGAAAAGGCCATACATGCTAAGAAATGCTTATCAAGAGAAGAAAGAAGATCTTCTCAAAACGTGTGTCTGGCCAACCAGCAGCTGGGTGCAAACTTTGTAAACTAAAAGATGTCAAAGAACTAAAGATGCTAAAATTCTCCTAACCTGCATCTTCAAGACCATGACTGATTGATTAAAGGTCAACAAGAGCAACAAGCTGTCAGGAGCAAATGTGAAGCTATGCACATCAATGCCTAAACTCAGTATATTAAAGATAAATGGTATTCTTTAAACCGGTAAAAAAAGCAGTTCCTCACTATTATAAATATGTACATCATGAATGCACCTCCTTATGAATTATAACAGTATTCTGTCAAGGAGTCATAATCCACCTAAAAAGGTGAAGAGAAAAAGTACCCTGAGGGTGGAAACTCAAATGCTTATAAACCTTCTCTCCATCCAAGTTTTAGGTTGAAGATGAAATCTTGAAGGAAATCTGAAATGGGTCATAAGAGCATCACAGGCCAAATTAATTCTATGAGAAGTAATCTTTGGTGGTGGGTTAGTATGTATGTACAAACCTATGTTCTAAGTGTTTGACAACTCACAGAGTATGATCAGTTCTACAAGAGTATCTTGATGATTTGTAGAAACTGATCACCTCCATGAATCAACTAGATACACCTAAATTGTAGAGTTGATTCTCACTCTGTGAACACTTAAACCTTGTGAACATAACCATGCAAATGATGAAACCATCAAAGAAAAAGAGTGTGTTTTTAAAATAACGAATCTTACACACACTCACCATCATGCATCTCAAAATATATTATCTAAAACTAGTTGCATGCATGAATATGACTGTGGTGATAAATGTGGTGATAATCCAAAGATGAGGAACAGGGGTTAAGAAAACTAACCTAGCAGGACCCATTTAATTGTGGGTACCAAAAATAGAAATGTATTTAACTTGCAGGTACTTGGTCTGTCTAACCACACTAAAGAATGCTGAAGCAGAAGACCTCAGTCAAGAAGACTCAACCAGCAGAAGGCTAAGGACTGTTCATAAATGATTCTGATAAAATTCCTATATGTCCAAGCCTATCCTTGAAGACCCGTTGAGCTAACCTGAATGAAGCTCACATGGCTGCTAGTCTGTATATGGAAGCAGGCCATGCAACCAAAGATGAAAAGGGCCTTATGTGCTCAAATCAGGCAAAACATGCTATATGAGGAGAATTCTCAAAGAAGCTCACATCAGAGGATCATCGAGCATCAGTAAAGAGGAACTCAGTACGGGAGCAGAACTTCACACACACAAGACTGTCAAAGGAGACTACGTTCGTAGTGCTATCAAATGATCGTAGAGTGATCAGTCCTGAAAATATCCATGCCTATGATACAAGGAGATCTAAGTGATAATGGTGATTTCAGTCAGAAGGAGATATGCAAGGCTGCCTTCAAATGAACTTAAACTAAAGGGAATCACATATATCTGGGAAGACAACATCAACCATGGGGAGCAGTGATCTGTTTAGGAACAACAATACTGAGATATACTATGAAGCAGTGTACCAGCTACAGAGTCCCAAAACTTTGTGGCTGATGAACCAAATGAAGATCCATAGTCAGTAGGAACATCTCAAAACGTACTACTAATAACCTATCAGCCACCCAACCCAACATCGTGGAGTGCCTGCGATCAAACATCTGATCGCAGTGTAAGAGCAAGAGGACACCACGATTACAGCAAGTGCAATTGTCTAAAGTTGGTAGAGGACCTCCCCACCAGAAAAGGTCAAATGAGATATCAGTGCAAATCACTTCTAAAGTATTTCATCTGGAAAGCGCCTCAGGGACAAACCTGATCCTTAGCTCACTCTAAGAGGTTGGCCCTTCCTGAGCTACCTTGACCCAGAAGGAATGCTAAGTAAAGTTCATCTCAAGGACCAAGTCAGTCAACGATCGTAGAATCGAAGTTAAGAGAACCCCACGATCATAGTGCAACATCAGCAATCATAGAAGCAGACTCGACGATCGCAGTCCTACCAAAGGATACTCCAGCTCATAAGGAGCTCGAAAGGACTGGACAATTGCTCAATCATTCAGATTATGAGGAGATAAGTTCAGATATATCAGTGGTCAAGCTATGCAGTTTCAGAATGAGGATTAATGTCAAAACCACCCACTGCAATATCTCACGATAGTTGATCATTGAGTCAACAGAGGAAAACATAGAGTCCATAGCTGCCCTACCATGCTACTCTACGAGCCAAAAAAGGTCAACGGTCAATCCACGTCAATTAAACGTCTACTCTCCTAAAGAAAATATCTAACTGAAAAGACATGGGGAGTTATAGCTCATTACTGGACTTCGCGCAACCAATGGTTGGTTGACACATCACTGATTATGCAGAGTTAGAAGGAACTGTCATTAAGACAAATTCGAAATCTGCAAATAGTTATCAGAAACCATCGAACCTTTCTCCCTCCCATTTTTAAACCCTAGAATCCTCTCAAAAGCCAAAATCTATTAATCCTCAAGAGTCTTGCCTAAATCACAATCAGCCATCTCTCAAAAACCCCTCTGAATCAAATATCCATATTCCTCGAACTACTCAAATGGAAAACTGGCGAGTACTCATTGGCATTCAGCTCGGAACCAAGACGTTTAAAAAATCCGAAAAGAAGTTTAGAGACATTTGTTGGGTAAAATCTAATTACGCACAACACGCAAATATACGTGGTCAACAAGTAATAAAGTGATAAGTTGAGTATCGTTCCCACAGAGAATTATTTAATAAAAATCACCAAGTACTAACCCGTAACCAACTCAATCTTATTTAAACGAATGAATTTCAATTCATAAGTAAACTAATTATAATTACCACTAGTTAAATTAAGATTATGGAGATTTAAGATCACAACTTCACTTATTGATGCATTTAGGTTAACACACTTCTCATCAATTATTCTCTATCTCGAATTGTTAATCAAGAACACGAAAGTAGTATTAAGCACCTCTCGATGCACTAATACCATATTAACATCAATCCACAATTAAGATAGAAATCTGTTAAACACCTTAATTAACTAACCCACTATATCTCTATGTGAATTACAATTGAAGAAAGTTTAAGAATAAGTTCTCTATCCGATTACATGCGATGTCAAGCATATCTCTACCTTAACATTCATCAAGATTAAGCTATTCACAAAATCATGAACACATGCTATCATGATAAGATCTAAATCAATACTTCATCTCTCGAGTTCATATAGATTATCACGGTAATTGATGGCCAACCAATTAAACAATTAAGTCCAAATCATAATAGACAATCCTCACAATAGAACTTAATAATTGATAGGGAAGCATATTAAAATAAACTACACAATAAGATCAATTGTAATCTCAAACAAAGAATTAGTTCATGATTATTGAATTAAAACTAAGAATCCACAATTGAATAATCATTAAAAGACAAAGATAGAAGAAGATAAGAAGATAGAATCTATTTTCTGTAGATTTGATGCTCCCTCCTTGCTCCTCCTTTGAATCTTCAATGATCTCCAAGTTGCTTCATTCTCCAAATCTGACAAGAACTAGTGTTTTTGATCTAATTTACTCTAATCGAATCCTCTATCTAGTCTCTCCTCTCTCCTAATCTTTGTGATTCTCCTCCTTTTATAAGTCTCTTTACATGTCTTTAAGTCCTTTTGGAAGTCTTCTTAGAAGCCCTTGAGTCAATCGGATCGAAACAATCCTTCCCGGACTCAAATTGGACCAAAATTCTCATTTTCGGGCATTTTTTGGGCATACTCCCTCCCCAACGGGGGTCTAGGCTTGTTTTGGGCCCGCCCCGGTGGTCTAGGGGACTGCTTTGTGCCTTGCATGCCAACCCCGGAGGCGGTTTTGTGAAGGAAAATTTTCTGCTCTGACATCCTTTGGGAAAATGGCCATAACGTTTGGTCCGGGAAGAGTTACGAGGCCTACCACCTATCAAATCGAAGATATCGACGAGATCTACAACTTTCATTCTTTAAGATTTTAGAAATAATGGACGGATGAAGGTCGAAATTGGGCTGGAAGTGACTGCTACGCAAATGGCCACCCAAAACAGTGACGTTCGACGTTCGTTGGTACAAATGTCATAACTCTTGCATCCGAACTCCGATTGGAATGATTCAAAATGTTCCAAAAAGCTAAGAAGAAGCTATAAAATGTAATCCATGTTCCAAGCCAAGAACATGAAATGAACATGAAAGCCCATATGATGTCCGGATTGCTTTTCTTTGCATTTTCTTTGCTCTTCCTTACCAATAATCGCTCACACCGCTCCCAAACATATAACCTACAAAATGAACATAAAATGCATGAAAAGTAACTAAGACACATGAATATAAGCAACTAATTCAAGTAAAAGATACCGGATAAGTGGATATAAAATCCACTTATCAAATACCCCCAAACTTAAACCGTTGCTTGTCCGCAAGCAACACAACATAATGCAATGCAATGTAATGAAATGCAACTAATCTATATGCCTACGAATCCAGCAGTATTGATAAATACAGTCTATTCAAACGGCCTTAGACCAATCAAGAAAACAGGACAATACTTCATATCACAACCAATCAATAATTTCCTAGTCAATCATCACGTCTTAAACTGTTATTACTGGTATAGTGTGTGTGTGCTCAACAACCATGCTAATTGATATAAAATCAAATTTAACACATAACAAGTATCTTCGAAGGCATCATACAATGTAAACTCAAGAAATCCAAAAATAAGCTAGATCCAACTAAAATCAAACAATTACCAATATCGAGGGTCAACATGGGATACTTATGCTTTATTTTTCATCTACGGGGGCTTTTTGCTCTTATTTCCCTTTTATTCATTTTTTTTTCTTTTTTTTTGGTTTATATACACATAGCTATGCAATGTCTTATTCCCTTAGGCTTTTCAATGCTACCTTAACGAGCTTTCGACCAACGACTCCCAGACCATTAAGACCTTAGGGCGCTAGGTATAAAAACAATCCCTTCGGGCTTACTTACTCAAGTAACAAAGGCCACAATACTAGACAAGCACGCCACAGTGTTTATTCATACTTTTTTTTCTTTTTTTTTCTTATATAAAGCTTATATACCCCAAATATTCCCCCAAACTTAGGTTCTTGTCTAACTTTAGTCATCACTACTTATTCTTGTCATTCTTTCATTCAAACTAGCATTATCCTTTAGAATCCCGTTATGTATCAATTTAAACTCAATCAATCAACAAGTTGTTTTTACTGTGTTATCCTTATTATACAAGTTTCAAACAGAAAAAGACTAAATTCCTAACAAGAAATCACATCAAAGCTCTAATAGTTAGTACTCTACTTGTCTACTCAATTCCAATCTCATCATTGGCCAAAATAAACTGAACTATCTAACAGCTGGAATCATGCAAGGTGAACATAGTAACTAACTATTATTTATTTTTTTTGAATTTTTTTTTTAATAATGAACCTAAACTATATTAACAACATATGCAAAATAACATAGCATAAACATGAAGCTAAACATGCAATAACGAACTAAAAATAAAAATGTTTAAATTAAGACTATTTTGATTGAAATTAATATTGGTAAAAAATATTAAACTAATTCCAATGCCATTACGTAAAAAACTTGTTGGATAAAATCTAATTACACACAACACGCAAGTATACGTGGTCAACAAGTAATAAAGTGATAAGTTGAGTATTGTTCCCACAAAGAATTATTTAATAAAAATCACCAAGTACTAACCCGTAACCAACTCAATCTTATTTAAACGAATGAATTTCAATTTATAAGTAAACTAATTCTAATTACCACTAGTTAAATTAAGATTATGGAGATTTAAGATCACAACTTCACTTATTGTTGCATTTAGGTTAACACATTTCTCATCAATTACTCTCTATCCTGAATTGTTAATCAAGAACACGAAAGTAGTATTAACCACCTCTCGATGCACTAATACCGTATTAACGTCAATCCATAATTAAGATAGAAATCCGTTAAACACCTTAATCAACTAACCCACTATATCTCTATGTGAATTACAATTGAAGAAAGTTTAAGAATAAGTTCTCTATCCGATTACATGCGATGTCAAGCATATCTCTACCTTAACATTCATCAAGATTAAGATATTCACAAAATCATGAACACATGCTATCATGATAAGATCTAAATCAATACTTCATCTCTCAATTTCATATAGATTATCACGGTAATTGATGGCCAACCAATTAAATAATTAAGTCCAAATCATAATAGACAATCCTCACAATAGAACTTAATAATTGATAGGGAAGCATATTAAAATAAACTACACAATAAGATCAATTGTAATCTCAAACAAAGAATTAGTTCATGATTATTGAATTAAAACTAAGAATCCACAATTAAATAATCATTAAAAGACAAAGATAGAAGAAGATAAGAAGATAGAATCTATTGTCTGTAGATTTGATGCTCCCTCCTTACTCCTCCTTTAAATCTTCAATGGTCTCCAAGTTGCTTCATTCTCCAAATCTGACAAGAACTAGTGTTTTTGATCTAATTTACTCTAATTGAATCCTCTATCTAGTCTATCCTCTCTCCTAATACTTGTGATTCTCCTCCTTTTATAAGTCTCTTTATATGTCTTTAAGTCCTTTTGGAAGTCCTCTTAGAAGTCCTTGAGTCAATCGGATCGAAACAATCCTTCCCGGACTCAAATTGAACTAAAATTCGCATTTTCGCGCATTTTTTAGGCATACCCCCGCCCCAGAGGGGGTCTAGGCTTGTTTTGGGCCCACCCCGGCAGGCTAGGGGCCTGCTTTGTGCCTTGTATGCCAACCTCGGAGGTGGTTTTGTGAAGGAAAATTTTCTACTCTAACATCCTTTGGGAAAATGGCCATAACGTTTGGTCTGGGAAGAGTTACGAGGTCTGCCACCTATTAAATCGAAGATATCGACGAGATCTACAACTTTCATTCTTTAAGATTTTAGAAATAACGGACGGATGAAGGTCGAAATTGAAATTTTGAAGAAGTGACTACATGCAAATGGCCACCCAAAACAGTGACGTTCGACGTCCGTTGGTACAAATGTCATAACTCTTGCATCCGAACTCCGATTGGAATGATTCAAGATGTTCCGAAAAGCTAAGAAAAAGATATACAATGTAATCCAAGTTCCAAGCCAAGAACATGAAATGAACATGAAAGCCCAAACAATGTCCGGATTACTTTTCTTTGCATTTTCTTTGCTCTTCCTTGCCAATAATCGCTCACACCGCTCCCAAACATATAACCTACAAAATGAACACAAAATGCATGAAAAGTAACTAAGACACATGAATATAAGCAACTAATTTAAGTAAAAGATACCAGATAAGTGGATATAAAATCCACTTATCAACATTCTCGAACTTGTGAAGAAAGTTGGATTCTCAGAATGTCTTCAGGCTAGCACTCGAGTATATACTGAACTAGTTAAGGAATTCTACTTAAATGCATCCATAAATGTCGGAACTCTTTTAACCAAGGTTAAAGGTAAGTCTCTTAAGCTAAAATCATCTGATATAAATCAATGCTTGGGCTTTCCTGACCTAGGACTGAAGCAAAGGAGATTATGGGGTACCAAAGAAACCCCAGTCTAAAGGATATAAAGAAAAAGGAGTTCCACGAGGAATTGAGGTTCTTCTTTGAAATAGTAGGTAAATGCATACTATGCTGAGGACCGCACCTACGACACGGTGCTTGATCAACAACTAAAGATTATGTCTGCAATAGTTCAGAGAAGACGAATCAACTTTGGGGTTATCTTGCTAGATCAAATTTCAAAATGGCTGGAAAATGTTGAGATGAAGAAATCTACAGATAAACCCCTGACTAAGGTTTCTCATAGAAGACTACTGAGCATTGTGATGAAGAAGAAGCTAGAAGGAAGAATCAAGGATGATGAGGGAGAACCTCTTAATGTTCACAAAGTAATGTCTCCACTACTATTTGTGAATTGGAAGAAAAATCCCAAGGAGAACAGATGGCTAACAACTGGAAGCAGTAGCAAGGCCTCTACAAAGAAGAGGAAGGCAGAAGAGGTAGAAAGCTCTGAGTTTGATGACTCTATACCAACAACAACCACACCAGTCAGAAAGAAATCTAGAGGTGTGAAGAAAACCAAGGCCCCATCAAGAAGTCTCTCCACCAAAGACAAGGATAAAGAAGAAAAAGTCCTGACAACTGAAACCACAAAGCGAAGAAGCAACAGGTTGTTTCAAGAGCCATTACAAAAGAAAGCTAAGGTGGTAAACAAATCAGCCTCAGTTTCCAAAGATAGTACATCTGATGAAGAGGAGAATGCAGAGTCATAAGAAACAAAGGGAACCGACGATCTCAAGATCGAGTCCCCATAGACCAAATCCAGCAATGAAGCTGAAGATGGATTAATGATTGAAAATGCAGCATCTGCTGACAAAGAAGAATGCTCAAGCCCTGTGGCTAATCCTCAGAGCATTCACTCTGCTGATGAAGAAGAGATTCAAGATGACCAAACTCAATCCCCAAATGCAACTTCCCCAACAAGCCCAGATAATAGGTCAAATGATGATGTTTCTAAAGGAGAAGAACATGCCCCTTCCAATCCTGAAAGCCCCCATGACAGCTCAAAAGGTGATGAGTCCAAAGAAGAAGGGTATGCCCCTATAAGTGCTGAACCTCATAGAAGTTCGTATGATGATCCAAAAGCTTCAACGTCTGAAGAGGAAGAAGAATCCGAAACTCCCATAGCTGAACCTCCAAGGAGAAGGAAGAGCTACAGACTACAAGCAAAATTTACCTCCAAAAAGAAAAGTGATCACTCCAATGCTGTCATTGACTTAAGTGATGATGAGTCTGTATCACATGAAGTAAGTGATGAAGATGAATCTAGTAATGAAGAAGATGAATCAGAGGAAGATCTTGCTGAAGAAGGGCCTGGAAATGAAATGCAGCAAGAAGGATTCACTATGACACCCCCAAATCTGGGTACTTCAATTCCACGGGATTTGATGTTCACTGTACAAATATCATCTATCTATCTACCCATAATAAATGCAAACCATGCAATAGATAGAAATAAAATCCTCCCCTTATAGGGTTACAACATCTGAAAATAAAAATACAATCCCAGGTCATACTAACCTTAAACATCTGTGCGGAAACATAAATAATTAATAAGTCTTAACAACATAAATTCAACATCTCATAAATACATGTCTTCATCATTTGTTAACCTTGCCCTTGCCTTTACTAGTAGAAGGTTCGTCGATTCTTTCGTTCTTAACTGCAATGTTATTATTACGCAAGAGTGAGCACTATTGCCCACAAGTAAAATAATGAAATAACAATGTATAATAACATGCGAGTGAATCAAAGACTTCTGAAATAAAAGCTCCACTTTTGAATCAAGAATGAATAACAAGAATCAAAAGATTTCTGAGAGTCATAAGACCTTGAACTATGTCCTAGGTTAGCAAGGGTTATACTTGAAACCTTTAACAGTCATAAGACTATGGACCTTTCTACTCATACTTAGGGGGGATCAGCCATTAGTACCATACTATGCACAATATCTTAATGCTAACGCATAAGTAATCCCTTTGCAGGGTTGTTCATCTCAGTTTGACATTAGAGTCCGCACCAAAAGAAGTTTGGTTTGGATAAATCAATAAGGGTTCTGAATTTAGAACGTTCATCAACTATGGACTAGTTGGATCAATAAGGATTCGCTAGTCTAACAGGGTTCAATAGTAAATGATATTTAAAATGAATAACAATCTTAATAGGTATACAATAGAACAATTATTGTATAACAGAATCATACTTTGAAAAGATAATAAATCTTTAACATAACAAATGAACTTGATTTATAAACTTGAATAATGATAACAAGTAGGGTTAGGAAACTTGCCTCGCGCGTAGATTACACGTTAATTAAACACGTTCCTTGAATTTAATCCTACATATCATTTCCATTCACAACTATAGTTAATTATAATGTAACTAGTCATCATAAGTTCATTCTTTTTGTCAAATTTGAATTATGACTATACTTAGTCAATTATCACACTTATTGTCACATAATAACACTTCATGAATAATAAGCTAACTATGCATTTAATAATTCGGTCCACATGCAATTATGTTATTGACATGTTAATAATCTGTTTTAACATCTCACTGTACTTCTAACATATTCTTATATTCATTAAATTAGATTAACATCACATTCATGAACTTAAACACTTTAAAATTTTTGTTTCTGAACCTTCTGGAGAGTGGTGTCATGGCGCCATTGTTATCTCGATTCTGTTATTTGGCTGGCAGTACATTTGACAGAAATGGCGTCGCGAAAAAATCACAGAACATGCCAATTTCTACCAATTTGTTATTTCTTAAATGTAATTTGACATACCCATATACTAGAATTCGTATATAATCATTACCCAACGTTTATAGAGTGATTTTAACCAATTAAAACACATAATTACAGAATTAAAACATGAAATTTTCACTGTTCTTTGTGTTCTTGAAGATTTTGAACAAAAACATAAAATTTAACACTATGGATTCGTTATAACACCGAATCCGTTCATTTAAGGTTTGATCTCTTCGTATCAACATGCATAATAACATTCAAGTGTAAATTTTATAAAACGATATATGTTTGGCATATTAAAATCACGTATAAGGGTTATATGGCCATAACCCATACTCTGTAAATTTTGAAGCAATCATATACGATGTATTTTCATGAAACTGATGATATGGTTTATACAGTATATATAATCAAATACGATATGATACATCTTAATTTATACACAACCCATAATCATATCATTTTCCCATTTACAGAGACTTTACAAAATTTTGAAAGCCATATTTATGAAAACTCAAACAACGTAAATTTATAATTTGGGAAGAAGAGATTACCCTATTATAGATGAATAAGAGTGAAGTCCCTTTTGATTCTTCTTCAATATCACAATCTCCCAATAATTCCTCTGAATTCTCAAACTCTCTCTTTCTCTCCCTCTCTATTTTTTTGCTTTTCCAGACTTAGCAGATAATGAAAAGAAAAGAATACGTATAATAATAAAGGAAAGGAACTGACACGTTGTGGTCAGTTACCCAATCATGGGTTAACTGTACTCAACTCCCATTAAGGCCATGTTTGGCTAGCTATAAAAGACACATTCCTATTTAATTTAATAATTCTCTTATACTATAGTTTAATAGTGTTACACCCCTTTATGAAATAAATCAAATATCTTATTTAATTTAATTTAAATAAAATATAATAATTTCTCATTAATTCATATAGTCACATAATTAATTTTCTCATTAATAATAATGTCAAATTATTAAATCTCTAATTAATTATTACATTAACTAAAATAACATTATGCTTATTAAATATTTCATTTAATTCAAGAAGCTCACATAAATACATACTTGAATAATAATTATTCTCCACATTAATTTAATAAATATAACACATATAATTAAATTAATCTACCACAACTTCATCAAATATTTATTTAATCTAATCATTAAATCATCGAAAATATTAATTTAATTCAATAAATATTAAGAATTAAATTACAAAAATCTCGTTCGTCACATTCACTGTTGGAAATGATCAAGATGATTCAGTCTCCGAAAGAGAAGAAATGGAGAATGATTCCAATTCTGAAAATCGGGAATCAGAGGAACCAGAATTCTATCATGTCCTCTCTCCAACAAAATTCACCAGGAGAATAGTGGTAGAAGTCTCGAATGAATCACCAGAAACACCACCAGAAAGATGGGTGAACTATGGAGATGAACAGCTCAAGGTGGTAAGGATGACTACCTTTGATATGGTTGAAAACTAGAACAACATGGAGCTGGACTGCACAACCATCCTCTACAATCCTGATGATCTACTTATGAGATGGTTCTTCCAGTGGATGCCTTGGCTGAAAGCACATACTGAAAAGGATGCAAGTTACTTCAGCTGGTGCTACTCTCATTTTCCAAGCATGGAGCTGGTAGCACAAAACTTCCCAAGGGTGAAGAAGTTTACCACTAAAATGATCAAAGACCAGCCTCACTTCAAAATCTATCGCCATGCTGGAAATCACTATATTCCCTATAATCGAAGAGTGGACTCTCAAGGAAGAAGGATCATGACTACGAAAATGATCGAAGAGTCTGTTCACTCTACTACTGATGGTGATCAAGTTCAATACCAGAAGCATCCATCAGCCCAAGTACTGCTATCAGACACTCCCTCATCCTCAAACAGCAACTGGTACTCAACGATTCTTTAAATTTTCAACACCTTCGAAAATTTGTCCAAGGAAGAGGATAGTAGAGTCCAATCTGATACTCAACAAGGAGCTGCCCAACCAGATGATCAAATATCTGTGGAGAAGGAGTTGATGAAAAATTCTGATGAACTGATTGAGAAAATATCTCTATTCACGGAAGAGTCACAGAAGCTGACAGCAGCAGGAGATAATTCATTCCAAAACAGACTTTAAGCTACTATAGCTTATGCATCTCTCAAACTTAAAAAGAGAGATAACATCTATTTGAAGGTCATGAGTGATCAGAAGGCAGATGCACTACAAGCTAAGAAGGCCAGTGAAGAGCAGATCCAAGTCCTCTCTGACAAGATTGACAATATGAAGTAGTCTTTCTCAGTGCAACTTGAGCTAGGCCAACAGGAACTCAAGTTTGAAGTTGTCAATTCCTCCTACCTGATGGAGCAGCTTATGTCCAACATGGAGCAGCTCTCCCAAATGATTAATGACAAAAAGGGGGAGAAAAAGAGATATAGAAAGAGGCATAGCAAAAGGCATTCAAGGAAGAGCAAGAAGATCAAACAAGAGAAGAAGTCAAAGAAGCAGACAGCAGATCAGACAGCAGAAGAAGAGGCAGAGTCATCATCCGAGGGGGAGCCAAAGATTGATGAGCCTATGTATGCAGAAGCTGAGGGGGAGCCAGAAGGAAAAGAGGAGCATGCATCTGAGGGGGAGAAAAGCAAAGCAGGAAGGTCATCATCCCAAGGGGAGCAGGAACAAGAAGGTCAAACAGATGATTAGTTGATCAACAGACATCCTGGAAACATACATGGAGCCAAAGAGAAATACAGCTGCTTACTATACATAAGATTCATTCATAACATGCATATGCACTTATTATTTTTGTCATAATCAAATAGGGGGAGATTGTCAGGAATAAGTATGTGAATGTTATTCCTATTTACATATGATTTGATTATGATATATATGAATGAATATGCAAGTATGCTTGCATTAAGAAAAGTTGTAAAGTCCTTTGATAGATAATAGAAACATGTGTACAAGAACTTAGAATGAATTGATCAAATATGTTAGGTTGATCCTACATAAGCAAAATAGCTTTGTAAAGTCCTTAAAAAGAAATGATGTACAGGGACTATAAACATAGAAAGATCAAGCATGTTAGGTTGATCTTATGATGTAATAGATATAGTTTTGTCGATCGATCGCCGCTTTCGCACCGTAAATCGAGACCGCCAGGAGAGACGAGAAAGGATCGTAGTGTGTCGAGGAGAACTTTCTCAGGGCCGTAGTTTGTTGAGGAAGTCATGTTCAGAATCGTAGAGACAGCTTGCCTACGAGCCGACCAAGTATCTGCCGAAGCCAAGTCAAGAATCGTAGACTACACTCAGAGTCGTAGAGTCTACTGATCATACTAGAGGCAGAGATCGTAGTCGAGCAAGATCAGATGAAGACAACAAGCACAAGGCAGAAATCGTAGAGTGTCAAGATCTGATCTCGAAAGTTGTAGTGTCTGCACAGCCAAAGAAGAATCATAGAATGCAGAACTAAGACCTCAACAGATGTGCTCATAATTCCAAGACAAAATTGTAGAGCAAGCACGATTCTCAACGAATGAGCACTCCCATAATATCCAAAGGAATGAAGCCTCTGGTTGGCACTGCAAAGATACATCCCATCATAAAGGAAACCAGAGAACACTCAATGAATGGCATACAAGCTAACAGAAGATCTAAGCACCAACCCAATCAGCATCCAGATTGAGTTATGAAGCCATTCAGGATGAAGTCTTCCACAAGGAAATCAGAAGAAGACTTCAGTAACTGACTAAGGAAAGTCAGCAAGTGCAGTAGCTGTCAAATAAATAGAAGACGACGATCTTGGAAGCAACCAGGATCGTAGTGTTTGCCAAACAAAGAAAGAACTGATGAAGTGCATACAAAGACACTGGACAGCTTCTGAAGAACAAGGCTAAAGTGATTAAGCATTGGGTCAGTCCATTGATGATAAGTGAACGGGAGATCACAAGGAGAAAGCGAGCTAGACACGCTACAAATCTGAAGTGTCTTGCTATTCAGAAGGGGTCAGAACAAAGAAGTCAAGTCATGTCGATTCCGAGATTTGTTGAGGCAAAATGGAAGTGTTGAAGCACTGCACAAAAGAAGGAAGAGGTGTTCTTCATTGAAGATCCAATCAACTCTCTTCAAGATCGTAGTGTTGTCTCAACCAGTCAACAAAACACTACGATCAGGTCCATGAAGAGATGCATCAGAATCGTAGAGTACGAATGGCTGAAGAGTGAAGCATGGACAACGGTTCAATCTGAAGGTTGATATTTGTACAAAAGCTTATTGAGAGCATCGATGCAAAAGGACAACCTCTGATCGAGAAATCAGAAGGAGAAAATAAAGTCTTTGACCTGCCCAAGACATTAAAGTGACATCTCTGACGGGGTAGGTGAAATAGTAGACTACAGTGTCAGAAAAAGTAAGACATGTCACATCTGCAGTCTGCACCAAATAACTCGAGATCTGCAAAGCATTTCAAAGAGCTTCTAACGGCTACTTCTCAACGGGAAGATTGGGAAGGAATATAAATAAGCAAGAGCTTCAACGATCAAGAGTTGTTGATGATTGTGATGTTGTAGAATCGTTAAGTTGGTTAAAAATGCTAACGTTGACTCTACGAGTTCTACCTGAGCTCAAATAGAACAAGTCTCAGTGATAGTGAGACTACGAAGGTGGAAGAGAAGCAACTTTGAAGATGGACTTGAACAGATCAAAGCTTCACTCAACAAAGATAAGAATGCCCACTGAATTGGCATCTAAGCTGAGAGCCGAGAAGGACAAGAAGATAGCATTCAGAAGAGTGGCAAAGCACAAGGCAGATCCCAAGAGCCACTCTACGATTCACCATGAACCCAAAGTCAAGCGAGAAAGTGCGTAACCATGTCTGCCAACATGTTGAGAAGGGTTCAGGAAATGGTGATGGTGCACAGCTGACAATATACAAAGATGAGCAGAACGTAAGAAGATCAGTTGCACCAAAGATGATGTGGTCCAGTCTCAAAGCAGAATGCAAAGAGGACCACACCAAGCTGCTAAGTATAAAAAGATGATCAAGCTTAAAGACATCTTAGCAGCTCAGCACCAACAATAACAACAACAACAAGCTAGGGCCTGAGGGGTCCTTGTCCGAAGGGACTAAATGAAGTTCCAAGCCTACTGGGCTTGAAGAGTTCCTAGGGAACTAGAGACATTCCAAGGCTGCTGGCCTTGAAGAGTTCTTAGTGAATTGGAGCCCCAAGGCTGCTAGCCTTGAAGGAATCTTAGTGATTCAGGGTGCTGCCCTTCCTTAGTAAAAATCCTGCTACTTGAAAGCAGAAGAGTGGATTAGGAGCTTGAGTCTCTGAACCACTTAAAACCCCTTGTGTCTTTTACCTTATGTCATTTACATTATGTCTATTAACTGCTATAACTGTTATATACGTTTTAACTGCTTACAACTGAAGTAACTCTAAGAACAATGTATGTATAATTATGAATATATCAATGATGGGGATCTTTTACTTATTCCGTTGTGCTTGAAATGATTCTTATGTTTATCATATGCTAAATCACTAGCTATATAAAATAAACCAGAAAAGTATTTAAAATAAAAAGGATCTATTCAACCCCCCCCCCCCCCCTTCTAGATCTATATTGTGCCTACTGGGAACTAAAAAAGTTCATCATCAATTTTTATCTCTGTAACATCAATCAATATACATCTTGAATCAAATATTCATCTTTGCACTACAGGCCAACGATATTCATTTGTATCATCAGTTGGTCATGTTCATCTCAACACCTATTCATCTTTGCACTACGGGCCAAAGATATTCATCAGTTAATCATTCATCTTTGTACTACAGGCCAAAGATATTCGATAATATTATCATTTAGGACTGAGGATGATAAAAAATATCTTAAAGAAAATGAATCCAGTGAGATAAAAGATCAAAGATTAGGGATTCATATTTTAGTTTATCCAAGTTCAAAAATACCTTATAATAATCAATTGTGGAGCAAAATTCAAGAATAAAGATCAAAACATGGATACAATCAAAGATAGTAACCATAATAGACAACTTGGACAAAGAAGAGAAAATTTCATTTTTCCTGTGAATAGTGTCGCATTCGTGAATAGTGTCGTATACGTGAATAGTAACCCCAACATGAAAAAGGTAGAAATTTCACAATAAAATCCATACCAATATTTAGGTATAATGATATTGAAATAATAACATCATTATAAAGAAAATAACATCCCTTATCTCAAAAGAACAGTACTTTTGGCTGAAATATCAGGTATAAGGTTGAAGAAAACTTACACTGAATAGTAACTCACAAAGTATCTAAATACTCACAAAATACGCTCGATAATATAGAGAGAGAAATCTTATGATTCTGGTGTGATTTCCAATTCTAACTAAGCACCGTATTTATAGGAAAATACTTAGAACGCCATAGCAGACTAACCTGCTACCTGATGGCTTTACCTGCTACTATTCACGCCCACCATTTTTAAAATAAAATTTCAGCATATTTTTTCACCAACCAAAAGTGGGGCCCACCCATATTTTTAATAAAAAAATATTTATTTCCAAAACTTCAATAATTCATAATAAATAGCCCTTTTATCATAAAAATACGAATTTTATGTCCATTCCATAGAAAATTAAATTCTCTACAACTTTGTAGAAGAAAGTTTTTCCAAATTCCAAACAGAAAAATGCCTGAAATCCACATACGAACGATTTTTAATACCTTCATTCCGACAAAATACTGATAAAATACCTCAACATTAATTTCATCATTTATAACCGCAATAAATATATCCATCATTTATATCCACATAAAATAAATATTTTCTTATCATATAAATCAATAATTAATTATTAACAAATAATATTACAGAATCACAATAATGACAACCAGGTCGTTCCAAGGAAAGAGGGGGCTTTAGATAAGGATTTCTCCTTATTTGGCGTCTGATTAGGTGACCAAACCCCTTTCTGAAGCATGTAACTTCCTTAGATATTGCCAATAATGTTATCTAACAAAATTATTCAAATAATATGAATTATTGATCTGATAATGGAGATATTGTGCAGTGATAATTATTGGAATAACAATAATATAAAATATCAATGTAGCAATTATTGAATCAATAAAATAAAATATTGACTGTAACAATTATTGAATAGTGCCTTCTTACGTAAGAATCAATAATTCAAAAATACTGTGAAATACTGTGTCCTACTGTGCAACCACGCGTATTACTGTAATTTAATCATCGGGTATTCCCACAGTGTTAACGGTAACAACTAAGCCGTTATTTATAAAAACTCAAACTTGTCGTTACCTTCATCCGACCGGTTTTCGTTATGGGGCTCACAAATGGCTGCGTCGTCGTACGAATATTCCCCGACAGTAAGAATAATCCACGACCAAACGAATATTCCCCGACAATAATGAATATTTTATAACCACTTGCTTATTTTGCAAAATTTGCACATTTCACCCATAACCAAAGCATTATATCAAATTAACACCTTATTATTCACAATAATAAATAGAGGAAATTCGATTTTATTTATAAAAAATTGGGGTCTTACATCTCACCTTAGGAATATTATGATTTATTTAGCTAGGGGATTTACATTTGACCATCGGAAGAGGCTTATGTATTCATAGAATTCTCGGTTAACCATTCTAGTGATTTGTTATATAGTTGGGAGAGTTAGGAGATTATACGAAGTATTAGGGGAGTTGTAATCTTAGCTTGTCATATTTGATACAACTCTTTGCTCACCATTTACTGTTTTAATCATATTGCTTTAAACAAACCATCTTTAATCAACTGTTTGGATAAGATCAAATTGATACAATTTTAGTATTTGAATATTTTTAATGCTATTTCCCTGTGGGTTCGACTTATTACTGTATTACTTGTTTGACCACGTATACTTGCGCGTGTTTTATTGATCGTTAAAATGACCAACAGCCACGCCACTCCCAGGTCATAATGTTGTGTGGTCGCGCCGCATGCCAGTTTTGACTTACTATTTTAAACTGTAATCTAAACCTTTGAAGCATGTTTATATCTATATCCTAAGTTATAAAACAGAGTTGAAGTGATGTTTTAAGTGTTCAATTGTGTAGTGAATGAAAACTTAGCAATTACTACAAGGTTTCTAAATAAAGATTTCAATGTTTATTATGCATCTATGTGTTTTAATTGTGTATCGAATACATAGTTGGACAAGTGTGTGATAAATAGATATGAATGTTGACATATATGTCAAGTATGTGTGACTAATGTATACCTATACATAGTTAAATAGGATAATATAGTACCTTGAAGTGACGTAAGCTATAGAACTGTAATCTACGCGAAAGGCAAGTTCCCTAACTTACACAACCTTAGATATTGTGCAAGTTTTTAATTATTGTTATATCAACTATATGTTTGAGCAAATATACTTATTGATTATATAATCATTCTATGGGATAATTCATGTGCTATCTAAATTCTTGGAAATTATTATTCATACTATGAAGCTTAATTTTAATTCATAATTATATTCCTTGAATCATGTTGCAAGCCTTTAACTTATAAATTGTTTCTAAATGCCTTGAGAAAGATGTCTAAGCCATTTGATTCGGCTAGATCGATATCTATGAGTTAGAAAACTATCCAAACCAATTATTTTGGTGCAAACTCTTATAATCTACTGAGATAAAAACCCTCATAGAAAGGGATATATATATATATATATATATATATGTTGGGAAACCACACACGCGTGAACAATATGTCTAAATATTATGCATAATGTAGGGTACTTTGGTCTGATTACCTATTGTACTTGTTTATATTGAATTGTCAGTGTAATATTGTTAATTCTAACAGGAGTTCTTGGTCCATAGTGACTACTCAATGTTAACTATTTTTTAACTTTAAAGTGTTGAAACCTTTGAATTCCGTTAATAATCTTTCGTTCCATAGCTACTATTATTTCAATTCAAAAGACAGATTTGGAACTGTTGATACTTCTTTGATTACAACATTATTCTTTAATTCCCGAGCTAACATTTATCGTTATACCCTTGAGATGATGAACTTTATATTATGCATGTTCACCCTTTTTGTTATATTACTTGCTGGGCAAACTTGTTGCTCATTATTGCTTTCTTTAAATATTTCAGTTAAGGCAAAACAGGGCGGTACCTCAGGAAAGGATAATGGCAAGGGCAAGGCTATGAAGTAACTTTGTTCTTTCATGCTAGAAGTTTATTATTATGTCGTAATAAGACTTAATTAGTACTCCCTCCGTCCAGAATAAAAGTCCTGGTGGACTTTTCATGCATATTAAGAAGAAGAATAAAATTACAAAATTGCCCATAATAATGTCATTAAATATGGAGAGAGAATTTGAATAAGAAAAGTATGAGATATTTAATGCTACGGGCATAATAGAAAAAAATGTGTAAAAGTTTTGTTATTAAAGGACAGAGCCGGTCCTGGGTTTTCTAAGGCCCGGGACAAAAAATTTCAAGTGTGCCCCTTTATACAAATTAAATTAAAAAATAAATCAATTATCAACTAATTTTTTTTATTAAAATTATAAGAATTTACAAAAGATAAGGAAGAACACTTCAAAATGTCATCGAAGTAAAGAATCATCACATGTACCTACAAAATAAAAATATCAATGAAATCGGTAAAACTAATGAAATATGTAGTTGACAAGTTTTACTGATTACACAATTGAACTTTTAATTTTTCAAATTATCCCACTAAACTAATTATTATTTTGAAATTAGGTTATTCCGTTAAAAAATAAAATCGAACGTTAATTTTTATCTACAAAACTAATAAATTACCCACTATAGTTGGCACATTTTACTGATTACACCATTGAACTTTTAATTTTTTAAATTACCCCATTAAACTAATTAAAAAATTATTATTTTAAATATTTTTAAAAATAATTATTATTTTTAGTAAAAATATTTGAAACTTTAATTTTTTCTCCATAAAATGAGTAAAGTTTCATAAAATATAGATTTAAAAAAAGTAAAGTTTTATGAAATGTTATTGATTTAAAAAAACTCTTTTTCCTTTTGGAAAATAAAGTTTATTTTTTTGAATCTATATTTTATAAAATTTTACTCATTTTTTAAAATATGAAGAATTTTCTAATTTTTTTTCTTGAAAATAATATTTATTTATAAAAATTATTAATTTCTTTTTGAAAAAATTGAATCAATTTTTTTATTTATCATTTACTATTTTTTAATTTTAATTTCTATTTTTAGTTTTTTTTAAAAAAAAATTCTAATATTAAGAATGAGTCATTCTGTTTAAAAATTAAGTAGACATTAATTTAATTTAAAATCACTTTAACTTGTTTGAATCTATATTTTATGAAACTCTACTCATTTTATGAAGAAAAAAAAGTTTCTAATATTTTTTACTTAAAATAATAATTAATTTTAAAAATATTTACAATAATTATTTTTAATTAGTTTGATGGGATAATTTGAAAAATTAAAAGTTCAATGGTGTAATTAGTAAAATGTGCCAACTACAGTGGGTAATTCATTAGTTTTGTAGATAAAAAATTAACGTCCATTTATTTTTTTTAACGAAATGACCCAATTTCAAAATAATACTCCCTCCGTCCCATAGTTATAGGCTAATTTTTCATTTTGGAATGTCCCAATATATAGGCTACTTACTATTTATAAATTTTAGTTGATTCATTGTTTTACTTTTATGCCCTTATAATAAATATTCAACCACTACTCTTTTTTTGAAAAAATAATATTCAATGTCATTATTTTTATCACCATATTTAATGTTGTTGTATTCTCAATAAAACTTGAGAGTTCCAATGTAATAAGACTTCATCTTTGGTTAAAGTTCTATGGTCAATCAATGAAGTTGAGAGTTCCAATTAGATAAGTAAGGAGTAATTAACTTATTCATTAATTCCATATTGAGGGGTATATGTGGAAAATTTTTATTAAAAATTGCCATCAACTAATTTTCTTAAACTATGTGCCAAAAAAATCAGCCTATAACTATGGGACGGAGGGAGTAATTAATTTAGTTGTGTAATTTGAAAAACTAAATGTTCAATGATATAATCAGTAAAACCTACCAACTACAGTGGGTATTTCTTTAGTTTTGCCCAATAAAATTTAAACCACAAAATATCATTTAAAATGTCTTCTTGTTGTACTTTTAGATGCAAAATCATCAATTATACTATCATATTTAATATTTTCTAACATATCTTTTTTAATGCATAATATCATTAATCTTTTTATTATTTTATTTTTTTTATACACATAAATACATAAATTTATAAAAAAAATTGGGCCCCCTCAACTATGGGCCTTGGGCGGTTGCCCTTGCCCAAGACCGACTCTGTTAAAGGAAAGTGGACATTTAACATGGTACTACCCAAAATAATAATAAGGACTTTTATCCTGGGACGGAGGGAGTATTATTTATCGAAAACTGTCATGCTACATACTACAAAAAAATATATCTAATTTCTTTTACTGCCAATACATAAAATAACATAATTTATAAATAAATACACTGGTTATTATATACTCCATTCATTCCTAAAAGATTGTCGTTTTAAAAAATAATTTTTGTTCCAAAAATATTATCGTTTTGAGTTTATCAATACACATTAGCTATTTTTTTTCCTACTTTACCCTTATTTAAAGCTTTCTCCTATTTAAAATTTTCTTCCCTTCCCAATAATTCTTATTCAATTCAATGCTATAATTCAAGTAATAATTGGTTGAATAAGAAGTAATTGATTGAATTGAATAAGAAACATTAGGAAGAAAATAATTGATTGAGACAATTAATAAGGGTAGTATAGTATTTTCGCTAGGTATTAATTATATTCCTTAATCTTTGTGTATTATCCTTAAACGACAATCTTTTAATAATAGAGGGAGTATTTGTTTATTTGAAAGCTCTTGTGAGAATCCAAATTATCCAATTTAGTTAAGAGAAAAAAGAGAAATAAATGGGAGGGAAACTTCTTATTTAGAAGATACTATATAAGATCATAATTATATTTAATTAATCCCTTTGACACTTTAGATGATAATACAAAGATTAAAAAATATAACTAATACTTTATTTGATTAATTAAATTGAGATGAATTTAGTAGAGTTTTTTAAGAGGCCTCAATGATCATAGATCGAACCAATTCAATTTTTAGTTTTAAAATTATTAAAATAAATAAAAAAAAATTAATATTTAATTTAAAAATAATAAACTAAGTTATTAACATTTTTAAATATTTTTATTTTGATATATTATCAAATATACAGGAGTGATATAAAAGTTATAATACATCATTAAATAATCATAAATAAAATAATTATATATCATAGAATATTTTTTGTTTGATGACATGTCACGTGTATATAATATCAGTAACTCAAATTAAAGTATTTTTTAAATCTACAAACAATAAGATTTAAATGAACAAATTTTATTATTTGAAGGACAAATAAAAAAAAGACTGAAAAGTGTTTATTCGAAAAATCTGCGATTATAACCTCTAATCTTCCTAAGCAAACATGGCTTATATTTAGGAGTTGAGTGGGGGAGTTGATAGCACCAGAATTCCGCACCATGTCCAATCCCTCCCAATCTCTAGACCCAGAACCAGACCTATCAGCAGAAGAAATCTTGCAATTCCAAAACCCTATTTCTACCCATGATGAAGACCAACAAAAATCTCAACCTCAATCCCCACAAACCCTAATTACCACGAAAACCCAAGATCATCAAATCCCAGAAAAATCAGACACAAATCTGGAAGACCCACAAATTCTGGAGCAAGAAGAACAAGAATCTTCAGGTATGTTTGTGTCTCTTCGCCCCTCATTTGCCACCAACACTACTTACTGTAGAAACCTTTTAAATAGGCGTGGTCGCATGAAGCAACAAGCAATCGAGAAAAAAGTTCAAAATTTGCTTAAAAATTTAAACTTAATCCCGTTTGTACCCGCCAAAATTCTTGATTTTCCCAAGCACGAGAAGCTGTTGAGGCGTCTCGGGTTGTGGGATTTTGTCCACATTGATTTTGGCAAGTCAATTAGAGCTGATCTTGTTGCCCAGTTAATTGTGAGTTTTGATCTTACCAAGAAGTGTGGTTATGTGAATGGGTATAGAATTGCTGTTAATCGGGCTGTTTTGGCGCGGGCTTTGAAGCTGCCCTTGCGGGGAAAGAAGGAGAAGGGTTGTGGTAATGCGGTGGAGGCACTTGTTGTGGATTTGGATTGGGAGCATTCCTCGGAGGAATGTGTTTCGTTTGTAGAGGATTTTGTCACAGGTTGGGTGCTTTTGCATGGGGAGGCGTGGATGATGTTGAGTGAGGCGGGGAATTGGATGCGGTTGATTAAAAGTGGGCATCCTGAGAAGGTGGATTGGGCTAGTTTGTTTTGGCATATGGTGGAGAGTGAGTTGAAGCAAGGGGTTCAATTGAGGTCAGGTTATTATGTGTCGCATTTGCAATGCTTGATAAAGTCGCAGCGCGAGGAGTTGTTGAGGGAAGAGCCCCCGAAGGTGGAGATGGAAGTGAAGGAAGATGAAGAGTTGTTGAGGGAAGAGGCTGGGAAGGTGGAGTTGGAGGCGGTGGAAGTGAAGGAAGCTGAGGAGGTGGTGGAAGTGAAGGAAGCTGAGGAGGTGGTGGAAGTGAAGGAAAACGAGGAGGTTGTGGAAATGAAGGAAAACGAGGAGGTGGTGCAAGTGAAGGAAAACGAGGAATTGTTGAGGGAAGAACTTCGAAAGGTGGAGGAAGTAATGGTAGATAAGGAGTTGTTGAGGGAAGAGGTCGGTAAGGTGCAGTTGGAGGTGGATGAAGTGAAGAAAGATGAGGATGGTGATCTGAATGAGTCATCTAGGGGAGAACACAATGTTGCGTTGGAAGAACCCACTATTGAATTAAATATAGGACCCCAAGATATAGTTGAGATGGAAGAGATGAAGGTTGATGACATGATGGATGTTGACGAATGCAAGGTTGACAAACAGGGGAATTTGTGTTTGGCTGAAAAGAAAAATGTTAACAAACATTTCTTGCAGCCTTGTATTTTAGGAGAAGGTAGGGGTTTGGATAGTAATGAGGAGAGGAATCAGGATGTTGAACAGGTTGAGGTGGAAGAAAATAAGGAGGTAGAAGAAGAGGGGGAAGGTAGGGGTTCGGATAGTGATGAGAGGAAAGAGGAAGTTGAACAGGTTGTGGTGGAAGAAGAGGAGGAGCAGGTTGAGGTGGCGGAAGATGAAGTGGAGGAGGTGGAATATGAAGTGGAATATGAAGTGGAAGTGGAAGATGAAGTGGAGGAGGTGGAAATGGATGATGAAGTGGAGGAGGTGGAAATGGCAGATGAAGTGGAGGAGGTGGAAATGGCAGATGAAGTGGAGGAGGTGGAAGTAGATGAAGAGGGGGAGCAGGTGGAGGGGGAAGAAAATGAGGAAGAAGAAGATGGAATAGGATGTAATATTTCACCAAATTATGGCTCACTAGAGGGAGCTGATTTGACAGGAGATCTACTCCAGGGATTTGGAACAAGCCAATCACCTTTAAACTTGCAGGGACAACAACTTCATGAGCACTCATCAATGGAGCTTTTTGTATCAAATGCAGAAACACATTTGATTATGGGTGGTCCTATCTATGGTAGTGGTCATAAGAGAGTGATGGACTATGAGCAGGATACTTCTCATCTTAATGGTAGCAATAAGAGGATGCGGGCAACTGCTGAATGGGATCACAAATCATCTGATTTTGGGTTTTGTATGGGGCAAGTAGAGCAATTGATGGAAAAAGCTAAGATCATTTATGAGGAAAAGGAACAGGCTTTTCAGGAACTAAATATGAATCAGCAGTATTTACTTCGTGAGCTGCAACAAAGAGATAATCTGATTAAAAATTTGCAAAAGAGCAAGAATGAAGAGCTACAGAAAAAGGAAGTACTGATATTCCGGCTTGAGCGTGAGCTTTGTCTAATGGGAACTCTCTTGGATGGCTACAGGAAGGCCTTAAAAGAAACTAACAAGGCATTCTTTGAATACAGACAGCGTAGTCAGCTTCCTGAAGAACCTATCTACAAGGATGCTGGTCCAGGAGGTCTCGTATCGAGTATCGCAGAACTAGAGAAACAACGCCTGAATCAAGAGAGAAAAGATAGGTTGAACCGTTTGAAGATTGAACAACATGCTAATCAAGCATTTGAAGGGTATGTTGGCAAGTTTGAAGTACTTCTTCACAAGGTCCAAATGTTGGATACTAATAGATTGACCTCTATTAAGAATGAGGTGCAACTGCTCAAGGGCTTGTCTGCGGCAAAACGCAAAGCTTCAGAAACCGCAGGCTGTGTGACAGGTAATTGACAGTGCTGCTTGTGCAATCTTCCTTCTTGATCCATGCATGAAGGAAACTGGGAAATTGTTTTTGGATTCTGCATAGAAGCATTTTGTGTTATTTTGTGCTTTCTGGTAGTATGCTTTTGATGCAACAGGTTCTTACTCCTGCTTCTGTTATGGTAGATAAGTTATGGGAGATAAATGGTAGTATATAACTTTTAGGATCTTGAAGATGGGTAAATTAACTGATCATTTTGCTGGTTCTATTGTAGAAATATTTAAACTGTCCCAACTCTACTTTTAGGAATCTTGATGATGGAGGTATTCACTGATGTATTTTGCTGCTGCAAGATTTGAAGTTCAGTTACTTTTAAATTGTTATTGCTGCAAATCCTTTGTTTTATAGTATGTTTAACGACTTTTTAAATGTATTATTTGTTTTTCAAGTATAGTTATTTTACTTGAAAATTGGAATATATATATATATAACGGACTAGTCCGTTGGAGAGCGGCTGCATATATATATATATATATATATATATATAGAGGGGATCCCGTCCGGACGCCCGGACTGGAGAAATATACGGACTCCAAAAAAAAATTTTTGGCTTTTTTTTTTAAACTAAAAAAAAGTTTAATATTTTATGGAACTGAAATTTTTTCATAATACAATGTTTTGGGCGTGATTTGGATACTTATACCAAAAAATGTGTGTACAGACTGTACAGACATATTTTGTTTTACGTATCAAAATCATACTCAAAACACTGTAGTATGAAAAATTTTCAATTCCATAAAATATTAATTATTTTTTTAGTTGTTTTAAAAAAAAAGTAAAAAAAAAAGTTCGAACGGGACTAAAATCCGGGCGTCCGGACCGGAACCGGACTATATATATATATATATATATATAAAGAAAAGTAAAATAGTACTTATAAAATGTTACTTTTTTCGTCCTAATTCACTTGTTATATCCCCATTTGAAATATGAACATCGGAACCGGACTCTCTCTCTCTCTCTCTATATATATATATAAAATAAAAATCAAGAGCAAAATCTTTAAATAGCAGAACGTCTTAAATAGCAGAATTTTACGTCGTTTTGATAAGACGCGGTGGCATTTTTGTAAATACGCGATGGCATGGTATTTACAAAAATGCCATCGCGTCCCTATAAAACGGCGTCGTTTTAATAAAATTATACTACTTAAGGCATTATGCTATTTAAGAATTATGCTTTTGATCCTTCCTGTGTATATATATATATATATATATAAAGAAAAGTAAAATAGTACTTATAAAATGTTACTTTTTTCGTCCTAATTCACTTGTTATATCCCCAGTTGAAATATGAACACATTTTATCTTTAAACGCTGTCCTAATTAACTTATGTTCCTGTCTTTCTGTTTTCAAGTGACACTAACCTAAAACTAGGTAAATTCCATTTGAAATATGAATCCATAATGTTAAGGATATACTAGCAATTACATATTTTTGAATTATTTTTAATTACTAAGAAAAATTTGACTTGTTTGTTTAGTTAAAACCGGTTAAGTGGTCCAACCCGGAGCAAAATGTAGACCCGGTTTCAGTTTTTATCGGTCCAACTGACTGTCCGTTTTTAAAACCATGCCTTTTCTTATTTATATGTTTGGCTGTCAATTGAACTATCAAACATAACATATTATGTGCTAAATATCAAAATCAATAGTTAGTCATTTAAAATGAGACCAAAGGAGTAGTTTATGTATAATGAGAGACCAAAAGGAGCAAGCTAACTTTTTAGAAGCTGGAAATCATAAATCTCAATATTCCATTGTTGAAATACAAAATAATTATCAAATTTCACAAATTTTTGGTATGTGATATTATAAAATGATGAAAATATGAATGAACTAAACAAAGTAGAAGTTTTGAATGAAAATTGAACAAAGGTGTTTAATAAAAATATGTCTAAAACAACTAAATACGTATATTTTCCATATTAATCCTCTAATTTTCTGAACATGGTTTCTTTTTTCTTTTTTTGAATAGCTATTAACATAATAATTTGGGTTATCCAAAGTGTATTTTCATTTAGGTTACTTTCTTAACAAACAAATAATTAATCATCTTTAAAATCTTCAAAGTATTCAAATTAAATTTTAAATGAACTTGAATGCTTTTGTTTAAATGGGTTGTTTAAGATGCTTGTAATTTTTACATATTTATACTATATTTTTAGAAGTATTTAATGCGGAAATCCAAAACCTTATTGGATATTTATTTGCAAAAAACCAAGGGAAAAGAAAAGAAAAGAAAAAGAAATATAAACACATCATTCTAATATTCAAAAATAGATGCGACTAATCAATGACAAATTAGGATTATCCATGTTATAAAACTCTTTGATTTTGTACAATTAATTTGCAGCGGAATCAATTCATCAAGACGATGATTCGCGGTCGGATGAACGTCTCCTTTTCCTTTTATTGAACATCCCATTGGTCACTGGAGCTTGAAGGCCCTGAACTTCCTTGCTGTTGTGTTGATGTCATTTATTTATTCAATTAATGATTCTCTTCTCAATTACTAATATATGCTGGAATAAGTGATGGTTGAAAATGGCATTGTTGGGTCTGATTATAGGTCTCAAGGGCTGACGGCGATGATGGTTCAATTATTTGTTTTTAATGGTTGAGGATATTTTAGTAAAAAATTATTAAGTGAACTTCTGACCGGGAAAGTTACAATTTTGAGACTACTGATCCAGACTGACTCAGACATCATTTGAGTGTTTGTTTAGAGTTGCATGAAACTGAATCTGAATAGCTGAATCGATCAGTGCGTTTGTTTTTAAAAGTCTGAATGATTTGAATCGGTAAAAGATGATTTGAAATTTGAATGACTAAGTCGAAATTTTTAATTGAATGAAGTAAAAAAAATAATTAAAAAAAAATATTAACTATTATATTAAGTAATATTAAATAAATTTACAACAATTTTAAATTTTTTTAGAAAGGTAAAATAATAAAATTTTGTCATTCAGATGTTTCAAACATGCCAATTATCAAATAATTTTTTTCATTCAGATTCAGATTCAATTCATTCAAATATTTATTTAGTTTTTATCAAACACCCTCAAAACAGATGTTTACCAAACAGTCTCAAAATCTTACCGAATCAGATATGTTTACCAAACAGTCTCAAAGTCTAAGATCCATCCAATGCAATCAGACAGCCTTTAACACTACATTCCATGTTGCAGAACAAAGTCTATCCTATTAAAATCCAAAACTGATACCTCACACATCTACAAGCAACATTGTTGTATAGATGAGAGGAATATAACAAAAACACGGATTTTAACTTGAGAATTTTCTCTATCAATAAACACATGTGGAGTTCAAATGCACCAACACGCTAGACGCTATTCCCCCACGCCCACTCCCCACCTCAATTCATTACATTCCACCCTCTACTCCCCTGCAAACACTATAAAAGTTAGTAACCAAACATACCAGACAATATTTTGTACAAGCATAAAAGGAGCATGTTAAGTTTAACAAATTTAGTTTTCAATTTTGAGTTTCGTTACATAATCAAGGGTTTGTGATCTCAGAACCAAAACAAATTGCAATAAATTTGCCAATCAATGAATAACTTAATATGAAAATGTAACTTCTGGTTCCTTTTTTATACATGTACTTTTGTATACATAATCAGTTGATGTTAACCAAAAGTTTATAGTTAAAATTCATAAAACTAATGCTACGTTTGGATTGAAGGAATAGAATGAAGAATGAAATGATTCATTCCACTCTAGTTGGAATGAGTTATTCCATACTCTTCCTTCCCCAAAGAATAAAATTCGAAATAAGAATGGTTAAATCCATTCTAATCGTAACCAAACACAATTTTTTTCATTGCATAGGAACGAGTCATTCCATTCCTACCTTTATTACTCCAATCCAAACGTAGGGTAAGGATTTGATTGAATGAACAAAATAATTAACCTTTAATTTTCCTCGAGTAAAATAATAAGTTCAGGGACAGAGAAAGTAGAATAATTAAATATCCTAAAGTTTACAAGCATATCTCAACAAGATCTTTCACTTTATAGACTACACAATTAACTAGGGTCAACTAACCATAGGTGGGATTCACAAACAGAGATTAACAGCGCTGCATAAAAATTTCCAATCTTTTGCATTTGTTATTCCTCCACCACATATCTATTTCTTCTGGCACCAAAAGCGAGTCTCTGCAATAAAAGCACAAAACAGAAGGATTAGCATTCTGTTGGGTTTCTATATCAAGGTAGATACAAAAATTGGGAATATAATTATTTAATGTTTAAGTAAACACAGCCATTAAAAGAAAGAAGGGGGAGAAGGAAATCTTTCACTTCTTAACTGAGAATATCTTGGAGTAAGCTTTGATTCCAGTTAGGAAACGAATGTAAGTCGACTTTGTTGTTCCATTTGCAGGGATGGATCTAATGCTTGGGACAAGATACTTCGCAACCTGCAAAGAGAGAAATTTAAAGAAATTAAAGCTTTAAACTGTAACTAATTTATTACTACCTCCGTCCTTGAAAAACTGGCTTAGTTTGATTTTTTTTGGTCAAATTGACCAATTTTTGAATTAAGAATTAAGCATATTTATTTATATTTTCAAACTCACGAAAATTGGAGGTAGTGGTAAATTCGATATAGTTTCTTATGGTTATAATTCTTCCATCTGTATTGTTAAGAAAATAGTATAAATTGCGACTCCAAAATTGATCAATTTGACTGAAAAAGTCGATCTAAGCCATATCCCAGTACAGGTTGCCAATTTTTGGCCAACCTGAGGGCGTATATGTTGCATTTGCCTGTATTTACATAAAAATTTTGTATCCCTTTTCCTTTCCTTGCATGTCTCGAAATCTTGTCACCTTAAATTTTTAACTTATACAAACATTACCACATAGCCTTGTTTTGGACAAGAGCTTTATGTTGGAGTCCATGACAGGGAATTTTTTGAACTTAGTACAACCTTTACACCAATATGACAATCTCATTTCTTTCTCAGAACTGTGTCACGAAACGTCCTTGGGTTGTCTACCATTGGAAAAAGTTTTTTTTATTTGATGAATGAAAAATAAACAGGAAGCCTTGCAGATAATGCTAAAAGCATGGTTATATCATTTCTTCCCACTTCATTTGTATGGATGCACATCATGATATCTAGTACGCGATACATAAACAGTTCAACAGTAATTTCTGTCACGGACTAAGAAGGTTTTAAAATTTTTTATCATGGATGAATATAACATATTATATCGTGGATGATTAAATGAGTAATTTTGGATGGAAGACCAATGGATACTGATGAAAGTAATCTCAAAATACATGATTGCCAGAATTAAAATAGAGTTTGTGTCACTTCCCGTAAATGAACAAAATCTTACCACTTCTGCTGGTTCTGCCAAAACATTAATGAAAAACTTGGCCTGCAATATGGTGACATGTTTAAATTTACTAGTTAGAAATTTATAGAAGAGAGAATAAGAAATGTACTATTACACGTCGTACCTGCTTTGTGTTAGCACCAGACATGAGGAGGTCAGTTGTGACCATTCCTGGCTGCAAAGCAGAAAGATAAGGAAATCTGAAAACTGTAACCGGCATAGACAAGAACAAAGAGCACAACACAATCCAGAAAGGTCTAATATGACACGACTTTGTAGCACAGTACCACATCTGGCAAGTTCATCAGTATCAAGTTCATAAATCATCAATCTCATCAGGGATGGAGCTGGGCTTAGACTGCAGGGGGCCATGGCCCCCCCCAAGATTTTAAATTTTTTTAAGTACTAAAGCCCACCCACTTGAATTGTGAGATTAAATTTGTGCTTTGTGGGCCTTGTGGCAATTCATTTCATTTCCGTCCCTTAGAACTGCCCCTTAGAATAATCCATTTCATTTCATTATCTCCACTATTGTTTTGCTTTTGCCCTAACATTCGCCATTCCATTCCCGCCCCCAGTCCATCCGCCATTTCGTACCTGCCTCCCTGGTTTCCAGCTTGAAGATGAAAGTAGTCAAGTAGAGATTCTTTTACTTTATTCAATCTCTATCTTCAAGTCTTCATCTACTTTTTATAGGTACTAATTTCTCTCTTCTTTCTCTAATTAATTTGTGTATATATATATATATATATATATTATGTATGTGCAGAAACAAATTGAGGTTTAAAATTGTTGATACGAGGAGTTATCAATTCGATCCATGTTTGTTTCTGTGTTATAATTTGTCATTGCGTATTTGCGTTGTTAGATTTGCTTTTATTGAGATTTATATGTACTCCCAAGTCCCAAATAATGCTAGGAATTAGGATTGGTGGAGAAAATGGACTGTTTTGTAAATAAAGAGGAATTGTGGACCTGTGGTTAGAAGAAATAATGCTAGGAATTAGGATTGGTGGGAATTATTTCTGGAGTTGGGACTTGGGAAGCTCAATGGCATAGCCCTTCATCTTGAAAAGTCTGAAGGCTGGAAGTTTGATTTTGGCCTAATGGGCTAATGGCCTTTTTATATATACTCGAAAGTGATGTCAAGAAGTATCATAGAAAGATGCTACAAACTTTTTCTTATTTGATTACAAATTTATGAAAATTTTATTATTAAAAAGTTCAATGAGTGGTCAAATAATATTGATGAACTCATTCTGGTAGTGTAGTTAATTGAATTTTTTGTTTTTGTTTTAGAATCATGGGAAAATAAAATACTATTGATTCATTTTTCAAGGGAAAGCAATCAAATCACGTTGACACATCTCTGCTTACTCCTAAGCCTAATGTTCAAACATCTCTGCATATCCCTGAACAAGAACAACGTTCTCTAAAATCACCAAGAATTGAAGGTAAAGAATGAGATATTAATTATTTGGAGCGTGATCCTGGAAAACGTATCGAAATATGTAAATGTCCAAGTGATCTACTTGATGAAGTTCGACGAGCTTACATCAATTACGGTCTATATCAATGCATTCTTCCCGAGTACCCTTTTTCTGGATCTTAAAAGCATCCTCGCCGCTTTCAATCATCATGGTTAGTATTCCCCTTCAAAGGATGCCTCATTTTGTCTACCTTGCTATCTCTTTAACAAAGAAGGTGCACAACATGGGCAAAGTAGTTTTTCAAAGGATGGATTTAATAGTTGGAAGAAAGTAAGGGATGGGAAGAATTGTGCATTTTTGAATCATGTGGGAAAAGATCCAAATTCATTACATAAAATTGCTCAAAAATCATGCGATGATCTAATGAATCAATCACAACATATTCAAAAAGTTATTGAGAAACAAACTTCTGAACAACGTGCAAACAATCAGTTGCGACTTAAAGCCTCAATTGATTCAGTTTGCTATCTTACATTCCAAGGTATGACTTTAAGAGGTCATGATGAAAGTAAAAGTTCCATCAATCGTGGTAATTTTCTTGAATTAATAAGCCTTTTTGCTGAGTATAATGAAAATGTTGCAAATGTTGTGTTAGAAAGGGCTCCTCAAAATGCCTCATATATGTCACCCCAAGTCCAGAAAGAGATTTTATTTGTTTACTCAATGAAAATCAGAAAGGCAATTTGTGAGAAAATCGGTGATGCAAAATTTTGTATTCTTGTTAATGAAGCTCGAGACCCGTCAAAAAGGGAGCAAATGGCTATTGTTATTAGATTTGTTGACAAAGATGGTTTTATTCGAAAGCGCTTTTTGGTCTCATACATGTATCGAGAATCTGAAGCGTTAACTCTAAAGAACGAGATATTTTCTACTCTTTCCCGTTATGATCTTGACTTTCATAATATTCGAGGTCAAGGATACGACAGAGCAAGTAATATGCGAGGTGAATGGAAAGGGTTACAAACTCTAGTTGCTAATGAATGTCCGTATGCATATTATGTCCATTGTTTTGCTCATCGTTTGCAATTGGCATTAGTTGCAACATCTAGAGAAGTTACTTTTATACATCAATTTTTTTCAAAATTGAGTTTTATTGTAAATACTGTGGGCGCTTCTTGTAAACGTAACAATGAATTGAAAGCTGCCCAATCTTCCGATATTGCTCATTTGATTTCCATTGAAGAGCTTGAGACTGGGACAAGAATGAATCATATTGGTACTTTACAAAGGGCTGGAGTTACACGATGGGGTTCTCACTTAAGGTCTCTTTCTAGCTTGATAAAGATGTTTAGTGCAACTTGTCAGGTTTTATTGAACATCATCGATGATGGAATTTGGGATCAACGTGGAGATGCTGATTCGGCTTACACTTCTTTGACTTCTTTCGAGTTTGTGTTCATCTTGCATCTTATGAAAGCAATTATGGAAATCATTGATATGCTTTCTCAAGCTTTGCAGCGAAAGTCTCAAGATATTTTAAATGTTATGCACCTTGTGAAAACCACAAAGAAACTTATTCAGAAGTTGAGAGATGATGGATGTGATACTTTCATAGTGAAGGTGAAGTCTTTTTGTGAGCGACATCTGATAGATGTCCCAGATTTAGATGCTTTATATAGATGTCCAATGATTGAGCATTTAGATGCTTTATATGTTCGAGAGAGTTTAGAGGTGAAGTTACTTGAAGCTCTACATTGGATCAACAAGATAAATTTTACCCCAAAGATGATTGAGCATTATCGTGAAAATTGATATATTTGAGTTTAAATACAAATATTGTCTTCTAGGTTATAATAGACTCTATTGATGCACTATTTTACAAAATAAGAGCTAAACAATAGCTTTAGTCCCAAACATTATTCTCATTTCTGAAGAGAACAATGAAACAAAAAGGAAAGGATGAGCTCAACTAGCCCGATAAGAAATATTATGACTAAGATAATGCATATCCTTAGCCTTCAACGAGATAATAACAATGATAGAATATAATAAATGACAAGTTTTAGATGATCCATTAAAGAGTTACTTGCGAGGATATTCATTATTATCACTGATGGTCAGTATTCATCTCAACAATTTGCCCATCAATACACTACGCAGACGATGAGGACTTTTACCACATCATTTGCACAAGTTATAATCATCTTAGATCAACGATCCATCTCTGACTTTCATCACATAAGCATGAGGATGATGACAATGATATAAGAATTCAATTCAAAGGATAAATTTTAAAGATTTATAATTCAATTTATCCAAAAAATAGGCGGGATGAATAGTACAGGAGTGAATAGTTACAAGTGAATAGTACTCAGGACATGAAAAGGTTAAATCTTATCAAAAATGCTCGAATAATATTTTCATTAAAAGATATTGGATGAAGCTTAAAATATCGAAAGAATTTACGATCATTTAAAGGAATTATAGAAGCAATACTTTAGGAATCTGAAATGAACAATATCTGGCTATGAATGAATTTTAGTATTGATGATATTTGTAATAAAGAATGGAATAACAACCTTATTATTGAAAGAAATAACTCTCTTTCATGAATCTGAAATAAATAATACCTCTTACCTTAGTAGGAGATTGGGTGAGAATACTCTTCTTTTTTTTCTCTGAATTTTACCCCATGGGAAGACTTCACACGACAAGCATGTAATATGAAGCATGCAAGTGGAAAGAGTGGGACTTAAGGATGACAATTGTAACTAAATTTACGAGACTTCTTATTTATTGATGTATTCAACAACATCCGGGAAAAAGAATTTCAAAAGTCACTGGATGTCCAATAATATGAATATTTATAAATCTCAATTATTGATTTAATAATATAAAATATCTCAAATGATATTGTGACAATAATTGAATCGATGGAAATTGGTGAAAACTAGAAAGTCAACAATCTATCCACTAATCGATCGACTCGACAATAATTTCATTGTGAGGACTTAATGATTTGTTCGAATATTAACTCTTCCGCAAAAATTTCACATATCACCCTTAACTTAATCCTTTTATTAATTTAACCATTTACTAAATAAAATAATATTTATTTCTTTCATTTCATAAAATTTGGGGCGATGGTGATTAGACTTGAGATTTCGCAACTTCTGAGCGTGCATTTTCAACTACGAGTCATATCAAATCGAACTTCAAAACAAGATGGAGGATGAATATCTTACAAATTCTCTTATTGTCTACATTGAAAAAAAAATTACAAAAGCTTGAGATGTAATTAATCAGATGGATTTTGTGATTTGAAAAAGAACGGGTGCAATTCTGACAAAGCTTTGATATGTTCTAAAAGACTTTTTGCTATGTTTTGTTGTCTTTGTCAAAGTAAATTCTATTCCTACATTATTTTCGTTTTAGTAAAAATATGTTTTGTAATGGTAGACGAATATATTTTATGTTGTTAAAAAAAATTTTGGACCCCCCAAGATCAAATCCTGGCTTCGTCCCTGAATCTCAGTGTGTTTGCGTGCGCACAAGTGCTTATGATGTGCACTAACATCATTGTGAAGCTGTTTGTAGACGTGTACGTATCTACATGGTGTCCAGGATTTCATCTCAACACAAGTCATATCTGATTCATCAAAATAAGTTATGGGATTCAGGGAGATGTACCCAGAAAAGACACCTATCCCATTTTTAGGCCAATTCCCCCCTCGTACTACCAAAAAATGAGATTCTCGCTGAATCCGAAAAAGAAGTGCATCGTCCTAAATCATGTTTTATTTTCAGATTTGAAACGATACGGGAAGCCCTACATTCATTTCCTAACAATTTTCCAGGAAACAACAAAAGTTCAACCTAGGATCACCCAATTGCAAATCAATTAGAATTTAACTGGAACGACAAAATTAGAAAGACTAAACAAATCTTTAGTTTTACCCCAAAATCCATATTCTGAAAAATTGATAATTAAAAATATATTTGACCATAAGAAATTTATCTCAGCAAAGCCTTTTTATCCCAAATTAATTGGGGTAGGTTGAAAATGAATCCCGCATAAAACTTAAGGATAGGAAATCAAGAGTAAAGAAAAAAAAACATAATTAAAATAATAATAAAAACAATAATAAGGAGAGACACTAAAAAAACTAACAGTAATTATAGAAAACACAAGAAAAAAGGGATCAACTGATATGAAGAATAGTAATAATATTAATATAAAAAAATAATAATGAGAAAGTATGAACATCAAAGAGTGTTACAGGCTACTTGTTCTCTGACATGTGAATTACTCTCCTCCACTCCTTCCTATCCAAGGCCAAGGTCTCCATAATATTCCTCTCCTACTTGTCTCTTTGTACATCTTTCTCCCAAGTCAGTCTTGATCTCCCATCCGTCTTCTTCATCTTCCTCCTGATAAGTATACCTCTACTCACAGGTGCATATACAGGACGACGAAGCTGGATATGACCAAACCATCTCAATCGATGTATCCCCCTTACAATCTCCTCCACCTCCTCCCAAAAATGATTATTGTCGGATACTGATACCTGATTTGGGGGGTGGACATGCTAAGAACATTGATCACCATGTCCCCAAGGACCCCAACGACAATCTTCATGGCTCACACATAACAATATCACCTTTTCTAATAACATCAACCACCCACCTTTCAACCTATGAGTTAGAGAACCTATATTCTAACTGCCCAAGCGAATCCCAATCATTAAGTAGCTTCATTGCCCCCAGAACTCGATCATTTAAGTGTGAGAACCCTTGTTTATTTTTCATCACATCCAGGTTCTGATGTGGAACGTCATTATGGGGGTGACAACACAAGACTAGCTTCTTTGCTTCTCTCACCTGCTTATTAAAGTGTGAAGACCCTCGCTCAATTTTCACCACATTCGGGTGCCGATGTGGCACATCACTATGAGAATGACAACTCAACCCTTGCTCATTTTTCACTGCACCCAGATTCTGATGCGCATTGCTAAAAAAGATAAGCTCCGACAAAATATCATTACAAATAGCTAGTTTTTTTATAGTCGGCTTGCAACACCTGACGCAAACCCTCATCCTTTATGGCTGGGGACATGCTATGAAAAAGCATACCCGGCCAAAATAGAAAGCAGAAACTTCTATTGCTGAGACACTATTCTCAAATTAAGTTGTGGCCATCAGTCAGAATATATTTCATTACAAGAGAAAGAAACAACTTCTATCAGTGATAATGCATTACAAACCATGTTGCATAGGAAACAGTTATTAGAATTTCGAGGAATATAGAAAAGTATTCAAAACTGCAGAGCATATTCAAAAAAATGAAGCATAACATACCGACAGGTTATGTACAATGATATTTTTCACTTCTTGCATCCGCAGTTCAGCCTGTAGAGAAACTTGACAAATTATGTATCACATAAATGTACAAATTTGTACAGGCATACATGTACCTAAAACATAAGTGTAAAACAGAGCTGCACAATAGTCTAAAACCTACAGCAGTTATCAGCCCTTGGGCTTGCACAATGACAAGAGAACAGTAATACAGGAAACAGAAATGATGAAATTGATGAGAATGACTCAGCTGCTTTAGCTAATTATCTGAGACATTTTTAAATTTTAAATTGACATGATTCATTTAAGTTTTGAAAATAATAACTCTTATAACTAGTAGTACTTTTTAGGTAGTTTATGATATTCATAATTGGATTGATATAAACTACATAAATTCATGTCAATTTTGAGTTTGAAATTGACTTTTGAAAAGTTAATATTGATCTTATAATTTGGAAAGGAAGTAGTATTATACAAATTTGTAAATGAGCAGTATAAGTCTCCCAAGTTCATCCCTTTGGTATGTACTCCACATTGATATCATGTTCTATAACATTCATATTACCACTCTAAAGGGGTGTAGGGGCTTGAACATGACATGACCCTACTGAAGGCACTTCAGCTACATAGCAGCATCTATTGCCTGCTATTATAACAACCACTAAGCTCCAGAAGGGGCCAGAACAAGAAACTACTTCCCCCACGTGAATCTAGAAATATCCACCTTTTGAGTTCAACTTCAACCCTTTTTACAGTATCTTTTTTTTAACCTTCTCATGAAAAAGAGTATTACTGATACTAGTCTTACAATTTGGAATATTGAGACGGTGAACTATATGCAGACCCAACCTTTGGTATTATTTGCACATAGTAACTCCAATCAGTTTCAACCACATGTTATTATGTTTACTTGTCCAAAGATTTACCATCACACACATCTATGACCCTAGAGCTTCCTCAAAAATATTTTCAGGTAAATTCTATCATACTCAACATTAAAAGATTAAGAAAATATAATAATAATAGAAGAAGCATCAACCTCAAATCCTGAACCAAAGCTCCAAAGGATTGACAATTGTATATATTAAAACTTCTTTTTGCTTCATTCTTCATTGTTATGTCCTTCATTGAGGTGTTTCATGCTTCATTCTAGCTACATCCACATTCTATGAGTTAAAGAATCAGTGCACATAATGTGGCTTAGTTTACTTTTAAAATATAATCAAATCATAGTAATATATTTTTAGTTCCATAAATGGCTATAAAACTGAGGGCCTTAATCCACATATTATGAGGTCATTAAGTGTCGATGAAGAGATTCAAGTTTGTATGAATTATATTTGATAAATTTAGTTTTAAGATCAGGGATTTGGTTTGGTTCTTAGTTCTTGGTAGGCACAAACTAATCGCAAATGATTTGCACCAGATACACAGGCTCCATATGATCTTGTCCCTGGATATATCTATCTTGTACATTTGGAGTAGTGAGACTCTCTCCCTTGTTTCTTTTCTTTGTTGTTCAGTGAATTGGGACATATGGTGTTCTATGTTCAAGCTTTGATGATGTTTAGGTGTATCCTGTATCTCTGGAGTTCGGAGAATTTATTTCTCACCAAATTTCAAGATTTTGGGAGGTCCAAGAAGGGAAAGATCTTGTAGCACTGTGGGTGTTTTGCAGTTCTTTGGGGTTAATAGCTTAGGGCTGGAGAGGAGTCTGATTTGTCATGAGAAATCTATCCCTGTGAAGATCAGAAATAGAAACCCCTGGGAAGGCCTCGAAAGCAAAAGCCCTGAAATAGCTAAATATCTCGCTCTAATCTTCGTTGAGGGCCTTGGTATCTCAACAGTCTGCACCTAAACTTGCAATTAAAGATTAAGCACTATAAATAACAAGTACCAACTTACAGAATATTTCAAGACATGTAACAAGTAATGGTTTCAACCTGTCATGAGATCTATCCCACTTAAGAAAAATTCTTCACCGTAGGTGACCAGCTGAATTGTACAGATGCAGAACACATAAATCTTTATTTTTTAACAAGTCATATCTTGCTTCTATTTTTAAAGTACTAGATAATGAAACCAGTATAGGTATGAAAAAAGTATGTGCCATTAGAATCTATTATAATAATGAACCCTGCCATTATTCTCAGAAAATCTAAAGTTGAAAAGGAAAAAAGGTTGTAAGGCCATTCAAAGTAATAAATAGCATATAATCTCAAAATGGAAGTTCAGCATTTACCTGTAATGATTTTGTTAAATGCACCACACTGCCCTTAGTTGCTCCATATGCGGCAAATCTAAAGATTATGAGATCATTTGGGAAATAAATTCCATTGGAAGTAAAACAAGTAAAGGCATTTCATAACACTTATGCAAATGTTTGTAAATTGATAGGGAGGAGAGAGAGAGAAGCTAAAGTGCTGCTGATTATGAACTTGTAATCATGATAAACAGGAAAAAGCTGTAAGAAATTTTATATAATAAACCTGTAACTTAATAGACATCAGTAGGATTGATGCATAAGTGAATGCCAAACAACAGGCCTGTTAACTTGAGGACCAGCTGGTTACCTTGAAAATGGAACCAGAAGGGCTCTTTTTAGAGGCCAGACTCAATCGAGCAGGCCACCAGTGGGAGATTCGATTGAGTACTGACAAACACACGCACATATAGACTCTAACAGGGTCAATTAACCTTTACATCCTGTTACAAGTGATTATCCCATGTTATCTACTAGACCATAACAGTATAACACTCTAAACCACGGTAAACTCTCCTCTTTCAAGATACCTCTAAAAACCTCCATACCATACAATTTACTTCAAATTCTAAGATACCTGAAAGGATGCAGGGCACACCTGAACCACCACACTTACATGTGCCAACTTATTTCAGTAATGATAAATCAGCAGTTCAACATGCATTTACTTGAGAAGAGAAAGTACTGTCGGTAACTGCGTGAAATTAGTTAGATCTGAAAAGTACAGAGCTTGCATCAAAAGAAGTGTCACTGTAAGTAGATAGCAGCTGCAACAGTGACCACACGAAGATGGCAATAGAGGTTCTGGAAAAGGTTACAGGATGATTTTAGTGATGGAAGATAACCAGAAATACGACTCAGGTGCCAAAGAGTGACGTGGAAAAATGTTAGCAGGGAAATTATGCCTCGGGATATTACTAAAAGAGAAAGTCGGAGAGAGTACTGTTAGCAGGATGCATCACGAGAGTGCTTAAAGGGAGGAGAGTCAAAGAGAGATAAAACGCACCAGACAAGTAAATGACGATCTTCAGTAAAGATAAAAAAAGGTCAAAGAATTAATTCTGACAACTTCTTTATTTCAGTGAGCAACACTCTTCTTTATGGTTTAGACAACACAATAGAAGATCAATGCCCTTAGAGCAGTAAATTTTCTTCGAAAGAGATCGTCAAAGGAATATAGCATATTCACCACACATACTCTTTTCTCAGTCATTGCGAATTCCCTTGTATGCTTTACCAGATTTTTGTCTGGCAATCTGTCCAACATAATAGTTTAAGATCCAATATCCTTCAACTGAAAGGATGAACAGAAACGTCACACACCTGGGTGTTGGTCTTCCATCTGAACCAGCTCCATCAATATTGAATATATGACCTCCCCGAGGTTGGTTTAGCATCATGTTTATCGCCTATATAGCAAACAGATTAGCGAAAGGTATGATAAATGCCACCTAAAAACCTAGAAAAGACAATTCACCTCTCGACAGCATATCATCAAACCGAGGGTGTTTGTAGTGACAACTTCTCTGCATAGCATTCACAAAATTGAGCCATAGAACAAACCAAATATTACAACTAATTAGTCACTATAGAATGAAAGCACATAGAATGCTTACAGAAGATCTTCATCTGAAGCTTCTGCCAGTGGTTTGTAACTATATGCGTTTGATCCTGCATTATTAATCTGCATCACTCTCAAGATTGTGTAAGAAAGTTGCAAACGGGAATTTCAATATACCACTCATTCAATAGTTGACATGAAACGGAATGTAAAAATTTACTATTAGAACTGATAAACATATAAACAAAAACAAACATCTGCTAAATTCAAGAGGAATCAACTTTAAGGTGTAACATTATGGCCCATCTGCTATCAGATGAAATGGCAGTGCCTAGGGGTGGACCAACATAGGACCGAACAAGGTCAGTTGCCCTCACTGAGTTTTTTTTTTAAAAGAAATATTTTGTTTAAAGATGTAACTGAGAAGTGTTTTTCAAATTTAGGCCCATAGCATAATACTATAATACTTACCAGCTAAGAGGTCAATATGTAATTTTCAGAAACATGTTAAAATAAAAAGTGCTAAAGTGATCACATTCAACGATATTAAGACCTTCATTGGAAGATCATAATATCCTAGACTTTTCTTTTACTTTTGACTTATTATTAGCCATAATTGCTCATTACTTATGTACTTCATTTGTGTATCCAGACAAAAATTTGAAGATTTATTCCACTTGAATATTAAAACTTAAAAGGTTAATTAGTATAACTCTCTCATTTTCTCTTTGTCGCTAAGTTTATATATATAATAGATTACTAGAAAACGAAAATATGCATAAACATTAAAGTATAAAATACTATGCAAATATTGCTACACAAACACAAACAAATATAACTAATAAACTAATTAACGCAACTAAAATTGATATAATGATTGGACATTTACATTCTCAACCTTAGGTTTTTTTATTTGCTTATATAATAAATTACTAATTTTAATACTATTTGGTAGTGCCTCTTGTTGTATCAAATCAATTACCATGTACATGTCATAGCCTCTAAAGTTATAGGTAGTCTTTACATATGTTGTATGCATATATAAATGTCTTATTTTATAAACTCCCTTTAAATGTCCACAAAATGTTATTTTTTGGTTTCCTACGTTCATCTATTGGTTAATTTTCGGGTCTTGGCTTTTTTTTACTTCTTTTTTTTGGTAAAAGAAGAATATTTTATTGATTAGAAGAGAAAATTACAATGCATGACAAGGACAAGAAGTCCTCTCAAAAGAAATTAAAGAAAACAAAAGGAGAAAAACTTAAATTATGAAGCACCGCCCGCCAATCTCTTTATTGATAGGAAAAGAAATTCCTCCAAAAGCTCCCACTGTATAAGCCCAAAGAGAAGCAAAGAAAGATATTCTATCTCAAAGTAACTCAATATTTGTAGTTCAATCGCAAAAAATTCTAGCATTCCTTTCAATCTAAATTCCCCACAAAATAACAAAACAAGCATATCTCCAAAAAATTCTCCTATCACTCGTATGACCAAAATCCTGAATTTTCATAATAAAAGATCTATCACTGAATAGGGATATATCCAACTTTCACCTATCACACTAAACAAACAACACCACAACCTCCAAGCCACCAAATAGTGAAGAAATAAATGAGAATAAGACTCACTCTCCTTCAAACACATTACACACATCTGGGGATAAGGATTTGTAAGGCTGACGCCTCTAACGCATGTCATTAGTGTTAAGCCTACCAAGAGATAAGAACCACATAAAAGCCTTACTTTTTAGGGATTTTTTACTTTCCAAATATAAGAGGCTAGAGTAAAATAATGAACTGAATGATAACCAAAAAGTAAGTGAAAAAAGAACGAGCGAGAAGATTCCCAAAGAATCAAAACACCAAACACACCTATCCAAGGATTGAGAAAAAAAATCCGAGTTAAGTTGAATAAATAAAGAGAATTCCTCCGTCTTCCTATCATTTAAATTATAGAAAAAAATAAAATCTCAAGAAATTGAATCTCTCTCCCAAGTATAGAATTTAGAAATGGAGAATTATGCTCAGACGAGAGGTAAAAATATTATAGTCCTTTGAAATTTTCAGGTCTTGTTAAAGATTGGCTCTTCATTCGAGGTTTAAACTTAATTCTTCATTGAATAGTTATGTTTGACTATTGCTGGTGAGCCATTATTAGTTTATTAAATTTATGAAGGATGCGACTTAATTCTGTTGTTGAATCAAAATCACTTGCTTTATACTCCCTCCTCCAATGACCAATCCAAATATAGGGTCAAGTTTTCGAAGTCAATTTAAAATATTTTCAAATTCAAAATTGATATAAATTCGCAAACTATCTAAAAACTACTAATTACAAGATTTACTATTATCAAAAGTTAAATTAATCAAATCAATTTTGAATTTGAAAATATATCAAATTGACTTTTAAAAGTCAAAATTGATCTTATATTTCGGGAATGGAAGGAGTATCTTTTTAATAGAATGCTTTTTATTGTGATATTATTCAGTATCAAAACAAAATATTAATTTTATCAACTATTGATTGTATTTTATTAATAATTAACTAATACCCCCAATAAAAAAAATAATCCTAATTCCACCACTGTCAGTTCAATGCCATGCTTAATGACAAGTAACTTAATAGGTTCAGAGATTCTATTCCAATTTGAGTACAATTTAAGTAAGATCAGACTGGAAATTTAATGCCATCATATTTTGTATCCCAATAAATAAAGTTTAATTTCATCTAATTATATTTGGAGCAGCAGTAAAATGAATTTATGCTCCTGCTGAGTGGATGTGAAAGTGTAGGTCCCAATATTAGGTCTTATAGACCGTGGCTAGATGCAATGCCCCTTTTATCATAAAGAAGGAGCACATGTAGGATCCAGCAGCTAAAATAGTTTGATGGAGAATTTGCACGGTAAAGACCTCTTGAGCAAATACTACAAAAATACCTCATCATATAACTTCAAACATATTTTGTCATTATAATTTTCCATACAGACATCCTCACCTGTTCGGAGCTCACTTGGTATGTAAGTTGGCGAGTTCTTATTTTCAGGTGTAGCAAGACTTATTGGGTTGCACATTTTGGTATCGTATATGTCGCTATTTTCTTTAATTTTACTTCATACTTATTAAAAAGGAATAAAAATAAAAAGAAATGGCTGAAGGAAAATATTCCCTATGTTCCAAATATATGATCAATATTGACGTTTTAAAAGTTAATTTGAGACATTTTTAATTTGAAATTGACATGATTTATTTTGGTTTTGAAAACAATAAATCTTGTAATTAGTAGTCTTTTTAAATAGTTTATAATATTCCTAATTGTGTTGAATATAATTAAATGGATTTATATCATATTTGATTTTTAAAATGTTTTAAGTTGACTTTTCAAAAGTCAATATTGGCCTCTTATATTCTTAAATTGAGAGAGTACAAATCATAGAAGATACTTGCAACTACGTATCACATATACAACTTAAAAGAAAAATAAATACAGAGACAAAAGGATATCAAATCAAGTACCCATATATCAATGTACTTCAGGTTTTGTTGTGCAAATTTAACTAGATTCTTCACATCATTCCCATCTCGAACATCACATTTGGTACCCTGTAGATGAAGTAGCTTGTTAGAACTAGAAATATGAAGTATAGCAGCCAGAGCCGAAGGAAATAAAAAGGAAAATAAGAATAGGAAGAAGTATATCTTTCAACAACAAATACGAAGTCATGAAGCAGGTACCCACACATGCTGCTTCCCAAATTCTCCTCTTAAGCTCTGAATAGCAGAATCCACCCTTTCAGCTGTAGAAAATTTCATTAAAAGATATGTTGGATTATATTTCTATTGTAAGATAAAAGTAATTCTTCAAGGGTTATGGGATAATTAGGAAATTCTAGTGAGGCATGTAATTTAGTTCTGGTCAGAGCTAAAAGATCCACAAAATAACTATGCAAGTTGGAAATCACTAGTAGAATAAAAAACTACAGGAAGGATCAGGCATATGGAACACCTCAAAAAAAAAAAGACATATATATATATATATAGATATACACTGCATGTGTGATAGATAAAGATAATTTAGAAGCCATAGTTTGGAACTGCTTTTCCTTGACAGGTGGCTTGGGCAAGGGCCTAGGTGAGATTTTTTTATTTTAAATCTAGCATTTACCCAATAGATGTAATGATAATAAAGGCTCTCCATAGGAAGTTTCCTCAAAGATCTGTCTAGATTATTTTTTCTTATCAACTTAAGAAACTAAACATAAATTTATGAATTATATTGAATTCCTTCATAAGACCAGCTCTTAAACTTCATTTAAAATGTATCTGGAAAGATGAATTTTCAGGTCTGATAATTATTAAAATTTTTCAACTAAAACTATTTGCCATTGTCTCACTAGGTGAGGCTCACAGACAGTACCTTGATTAGTTTCTTCTGCCTATGTAGATGAACAGCTTGTCCATTTGAACTATATCCTTCATAAGAAAAATCATATATAATGTATCTGGAAAAGAGTGTGTCTAGTTATTCCTCCAGATATAAAACCTTCATATAGCATGAACAGCTTGTGGTATCAGTGAAACATCATATTCTAGTGTGTCTAGCTCAGATATAAACTATATTCCTCGACTATAGCACCTCACCTCATCAACAACCAAGCCAATTCACCACTTAAACAACAATACCCACAACTGAGAAGAGAGGTTAAAAAGAAACCAATTCACCACTTAAACGACAACACCCACAACTGAGAAGAGAGGAAAAAAACAGCAAGAAGCCGCATATTGTTTAATTTGTTTTACTATCTGATTTGTAGTCTATTTAGTCATAACTACAAACACCACTTATATACACACACAGCTTGTTAAAAATAACAAATAAAACTTATAAAACTTGTAGATATACGAAAAAGAGGACATTTGAGAGGCGTTGGACAGAAACTTGTAGATATCCAATCTTTACATAAATCTAAAACTGAGATACCATACACACCCATAGCTGAAGAAAAAGTACAAAGATAATTGTTTCTGCGTTTCATTCATATCAAATCCAATATTTTAAAAATCCCCGCCTAGGTTCGATTAATCCCCGCCTAGGCGCTAGGTGGTCCTCTACCGTCATGATTTGGCTAGGCACCTAGCCCCCTCCTAGGCAGAATCAGACCTCTACTTTGAAGCTCTAAAATACTTAAATGAATTTGTTCAGCCTTAAAAGTTTTTTTTTTTTTGGAAAATATTTCATGAAAAATTTAAAATAATTACATATACTATATGTTTTGTATAGTATATCGAGTATAAACAATAGAAAAATAAATAAATGGGATCGCTTAGGAAAATGCCTAGCCGCGGCCTAGGCGCGATTTTTAGAACACTGATCAAATCCCCCACAAAAATGAGAAAAGCACACTTCCAAAGCACCTTGACATCCTTACTCTTCCTAAATCCCTCAACGAGGATATAATATGCATATTAGAGAGCATCGCCACTAAATTTGGCCTTTCATGAAGAATATCTACTGCCATTGTCTCTATTATTATCAAGTCTATTATTCTTATCAAGTATGTTCTTTGTCAGACTCAACCAAAGAAACCACAAAGGGGTTTTCACTTTACTAAGGGAATTTTGTACATCTTCTAACTCCCATAATGAACATTTAAACTTTCACCCTCTCTACATCCAATACCATGGCATTCCTTTCATGTGATTCCCAATCCTGGAATGACACTGAAAAAATTGCCAGAGGGAACATCTGTCTTTCCAATCCCAATATTTCATCAACCCCTGTGCCATTTTACTTGCTTCCTCAAGCACCACATTCAACCCTATTGTAAGAAGAGTAGGTTGAAAGGTTTTTTTGAAATGTCATTTACCCGATTATCACCTTCTGCTTCCTCAGTTACCTGGGCTTGGGCTTATCATCCTTTCCTCCTATAACCCTGGTACCACTATTATCAGCAGGTATCACAATCCACCAAGAGTCCAAGAGTCCAATACACTATTTTTTTTCCTGCAGTTTCCTCTTTACACAACAACTCAACAACGTACTTTCTCCTAAACTACATGTGGTAGGTTGAAAATAAGTCCATGTATGCAGGAAGAATAAAAGTAAAAAGACAAAGAAGAAAAATAAAAAGAAAAAACAAATAAAGGTTAGAAATATATTACCTCCGTTCCAAATTATAAGATCATTATTGACTTTTGAAAGTATATTTGAGACATTTTAAAACTCAAATTAAGATGATTCATTAAAAATTATAAAACAATAAATCTTACAATGAGTAAATACTTTTTAGATAATTTACAATATTCATCATTGTATTAACAAATTAAAGGAATCCATGACAATTTTGAGTTTGAAAATATTTTAAGTTGACCTCTAATAATGATCTTATATTTGGAACTTAGAGAGCATAAAATAAAACATAAAGAATAGAAAATAGATTAAAACAAATAAAACAACAAACTCCAAGAAACATACATACATATTAATGCAAATCCTAGTGCTAATTAAAGATATTCATAACTCTCAGCAGAAATTACATGAATAGTTTGTATCAATTTTACAAAATGTCTAAATAAGATAAACTATCAATAAAACCTCAATAAACCAAGTAACTTATGATACTGATTGCCAGTATCATGAAAAGACAAAATAAAAATTATGGAAGAATGAATCCAACATTAGCACATGCAATTTCCTTGCCTGATCTTGAGCAAATTACGACATTATCACCTTCTTCTAGAAATTCTTTAGCTAGTGCATATCCTATTCCTGAAAACAAACAAAGAAACTGACAAAAGAAAGCCCCAACCAAAAATTAACCTGAATATAAGAGATACTATATGCATTAACTGAACATATAGACAACATATATATATATGGAGAGAGAGAATAGAAATATCACAATGCATTAGTTCACATACACATTTTACACTAAAAAAACTGTTTCATATAACTTGTTAGAAGATATTCCAAGATTGTAGTTTCCATAACCAGTGCGTACACATTACTCTAATTTAGGAATTACCATAATTGTAATTAGGATACTTGTGTACGTATATATCAGCCTATGTAATAGAGAAATATTATTCAATGAAATAATCTATTCAGTTTATCATGTTTTATCATGGTATCAAAGCTTGATCCTTTATCACAAGTTGTGTCCTCTTCTTTTCTTCCTTTTTCCACTGCCGTTCATAGTTTCAATTAGAAAACTAGTTGAACAATTGTATATAGAGGAATTGAGATCATAATTGGAGTACTTGTTGATGGGCGATCAAATCGGAAAGCCGCACGCGCCTCTCCACTCACCTGTCGACGATGCCACGCGCCATCATTGGCCAGCACGTGAGCCTTTTTTCGACGACCTTTTCCGACGCGGCTTCTTCCAAGGTAGACTCCTCTTGCTATCTACAGTGGACTCAAGGTGTTTGGTTGAGCTTTTTTCACAAACCTTTGTTAACAGTGCTTGTTTTTTTGCGACTGGAGTCACTGTTAAAGAACTGAGTTGGTTAAGAGTGATTTTTTTGTGCTTTGTCTGCCTATCCTGTGTTTTGGAGTGTTGTACAATCCCTTGATATCATTTGGAAAGTTTATTCTCCTTGGTATAGATTGTATCTCCGTGTTAATACTATTTTATGGCGAAACAAAGTAAACAAAGTGGTGCTAAGAGAATGGAACAAGGCTTGTTCAGAGTCATACTCTTTAATTCAAAGCATCGACTCTCGGCCCTTTTAAACTGGATGGAACCAACTATTTAGCATGGTCTCAAACATGTCGCATGTCAATTGAGGTCAATCGTATGCTACACTTCATCAATGGAATAACCACTATGCCTGAGAAACCGGGTCTGACCCAAGAAGAATGGAAATCTGATAATTCCGTGGTGAAAATGTGGATTTTTAATTCCATGTAACCTAGCATGCAGAATAGTTGCATATTCTTAGACACTGCCTATGAGCTTTGGGAGGCTATCTCTCAAAATTTCTCTGTTTCTGGTGATATGTCTAAGACATCTGACATTCGTAACAGAATAATCCGTGAGCTAATTCAAGGGGAGAGGATTGTGGCTCAGTATTTTGCAAAAATTAATGCTCTTTGGTAGGAGCTTGATCATTACTGGGTTTTTTATTCTAAATGTCTGGAAGATGCAACTGCTTATCAAAAGTTTGTTAGTGAGGATAGAGTTGTGGATTTCTTGGCAGGTTTGAATATAGAATTTGATCAAGTTCGAGCACAGTTGATTGGTCAGACATCTTTTCCATCACTGCGAGAGGCTCATGCTAGAGTCCAACAAGAGGAAAGTAGGCGTCAGGTGATGGTTCTAAATTTTGTTAGCCGATTAACCATGGTTGCTTCGTATCCTAAGTTTGGCTCCACCATTTAGTCTCTTGTTGAGAAGGAATCCCGCAAATGTGATTACTGTGGGGGAAAAATCATACTAAGGATTGTTGTTTTAAGCTTCATGGACGTCCTAAGGGACGAGGAGGTCGGTTTAGTAGTGGTCGTGGACGTGGATCTCAGGCGCGACTACTACAACACTTCCTGTTGATGCATCCAGTGCTTTAGACACTATCACTGCACTTACTCATGAGGAAATCTTAGCTTTTCGGAAATTCTATTCTAAATCTACTTGTGCTTTTAATGTTTCATTAATTTGCCCTGTTTGGATCATTGACACAGGTGCTTCTGAGCATATGACTGGATCCTCCACCGTCTTTACTTCATACACGCATTGTTCTGAAAAAGACAAGGTTCGCGTAGCTGATGGTTCCCTCTCCTCTATCTCTGGGAGAGGCTCAGCATTCCAGAAACTCTATTCCAAATCTCTTTCTTCTCATTATGTACAATCAGGTATACATTCTTGTGCTCTTAATGTCTCATCAACTTGCCCTAGTTGAATCATTAACACGGGTGCTTCCGAGCATATGACTAGGTCCTCCAATCTCATTACCTCATACACGCCTTGTTTTAGAAAAGACAAAATTTGAGTAGTTGATGGTTCTATTTCTCCTATCTCCGAAAGTGGTTCAGTAGTTTGTACTCTATTAACATTATCATTTGTTCTTCATATTCCTCATTTACCACAAACTTATTATTTATCAAACGTCTTACCGAATCCTTACATTACCCAGTCACCTTTTTCCCAGCTCATTTTTTTTTCAGGACTTGGTGTGGTCTATATTATTTGGATGTTCCCACGTCTAACATGCCTCTGATTACATATGAGACTGCTACTTAGGCTCTTCAATCTATTTCTGAACCTAACATGACTTCTCTTCATCAACGGCATCGACATCAGTACTAGGGTCTTTATTTCCCTCTTTAGTTAAGTAGTGTCACAAAAGTCAGTTTTTGTGTGAACCGTGTGAATTAGGTAAACACAAACGTTCTATTTATTTTACTATTAACAGTCGACATACTTAACCTAAAGGCTAATAGAGAGATGACTCAAATCATGTTTGAGAACTTCAATGTGTCGGCCATGTATGTTGCTATCTAGGTTGTGTTGTCTCTTTATGCTAGTGGTCGTACAACATGTATTGTTTTGGATTCTGGTGATGGTGTTAGTCACACGGTTCCAATTTATGAAGGCTATGCCCTTCCCCATGCAATCCTTTGGTTGGACCTTGTTGGTCGTGATCTTACAGATAGCTTAATGAAGACCCTCACTGAGAAAGGGTATATGTTTACCACAATTGCACTGAGAAAGGGTATATGTTTACCACAATTGCTGAGCGGAAAATTGTCCGCGACATGAAGGAGAAACTTGCCTATGTTGCTCTTGATTATGAGCAAAAGTTGGAGATTGTCAAAAAGCAGCTCTGCTATTGAGAAAAGTTATGAGCTCCCAGACGGGCAGGTGATCACCATTGGAGCTAAGAGGTTCCACTGCCCAGAAGTCCTATTCCAACCATCATTGATTGGAATGGAATCTGCTAGAATTTACGAAACTTAAAATTCCATTATGAAATGTGACGTGGATATCAAGAATGCTTAGTGGTGGATCGACCATGTTCCCTGGTATTGTTGATCGTATGAGCAAAGAAATCACTGCACCTGCTCCCAGTAGCATGAAAATAAAAGTGAAGTATTAATGAAGAAATCCAAAATCAGTTTCTCTCTTTCAACAACACCCATTGTATGGGCCTGCTAAAAAAATCCAAAAAAGGTTATAGAGAACGCAAAAGCATAACAGTTTTACAAAAACAAATTGAGGTTTAATGTCCAAAATCCTTTAGCTTTTTATATTTTTTGTTTTTTATTTTATTTTGAATTTGACCTAACAAATGTAGGTTTAATGTCCAAAAACTAGTAATCTAGTATGAAACAGGTGATTTAATGATCACTTTAAGTTGCTTATTGTTTTCCCTTCTAGATAAAAAAAAGAAAGTTTGTTAGAAGGATAAAGAGATTACAAGCAAAGGGCGGAAGAGGAGTCTAAACACCCTATAACAAATGGAAATAAAAGGAAAATGCTAAAAAGACAGCACCTCTTCAATCTCTACAAAGATTTAGACACAGAAATACGATTGAAGCCAAAGCGAAGCAAGAAAAATAATCCTCTCTTGCAGCAAATCAAATGATAGAGAACTGTCTGTGAAAAGCTAAGCATCACACTCATCCCAAATCCTCCAAAGCACTTAAAAGGGTGCACACTTACATAGCATATTTCCTCCCCAAAAATCTTTGAATCGAGTAAGTAACAAATCCTTCACATATGCGGTACATTACCCACTCCACAGTCCACACACCAAATATAGAGTTCGACAAACCCCACAGAACAATATATTCAAGTAGCTTAGTCCACTAACTAAACCTTACATTTATCACGGTACTTATGTTTATTAAAATTTAATCTATAAATGAAGACACTACCATAATTAGTGCATCGTTTTGATGCATCAAATCTATTATGTTGTTGCATGAGAATTAACTTTGATGTTATGAACTCAAAAACTATATAAATATATGAAATTAACCAAGTAAGAATCCACTAGAAAAATAAATAAATAAAACTCTTTCAAACATAAATTGTATTATCTACCTTGTCGACCACACTCATCACATGTCACACAACAAGTCTCTTTTATCACATTAAGTCAACCCATCAATAGATGTCGTCCACAAATCTTATAAGAAGTATAACAAGAAGTCTCTTTTACCACATTAAGCCAACCCATTAATAGACGTCTCTTTTAAATTAATATTTCGTTGTGCAAATCAAGTAAAATTAACTTGCTTAACTACTTGGTAACTAATCTTTAAAATGAAATTTTAAAGAATCTATTCAACCCCCCTTATAGATTCTTCCGAGTGCTTTTGGGAATTACAAGTGGCATCAGAGTTGTGTTCTCTTGAACTAAAACTTTACAGCTTCAGCAGATCCATGACACTAAACAAAACCAATTTTGAGCTTTGTGGTGGAAACAAGTCACCATTGTGCAACAAAGATAAGTTTGCTAATTGGAATGTTCGTATACAGACATATATGGATGCAATTGATGATGAACTATTCGATGATGTGCTTAATGGTCCACACGTACCAACAAAGCTTGCTCCAACTCTAAAGGACCCAAACAAAGTAGCAATCAAGCAAAGTCTGAAGAACATCCTATTCATGAATCTTGAATATGAGTTGTTCGAAATGTAGTCAACTACAAGAATGCAAAAGAAGTTTAGGAAGCTCTCTTACTTATTCATGAAGGCATTGAGGAAGTAAGGGGGAACAAGCAATAATTACTCACTCAACAGTATAAAATGTTATCTCACATTCCTGGAAAAGATATCATTGGTACCTATGAAAGGTTCAATGTTTTGCTCAACTCACTTGAAGTATTTGGAAAAGTTTATCCCAACAAAGATTTGAATATCAAGTTCATGAGAGTCTTTCCAAACAAGTTGACGCAAAAACCACTACCATTTGAGAATCAAAGAACTTACATGAGATGACAGAGTGTTGAAACAACAGCTGAGACAAGAAAGAAAGATAAGGGTGTAGCCCTTAAAGCTATAGAGATCTCCTCCAAAACCCACATGGATCTGGCTTTTCTAGCCAGAAAACTGAGAAAGTTTATAAGAAAAGGAAGAAGTTGCAACAACAATAGAAGATTCAACAACAACAACATCAACAATAAAAGAGACTCCTCCAAAGACCTATGCTACAACTGTAAGAAGCCATACCATTACATTGCTGACTGCAACACGCCTTTTAAGAGAGGAGTTCAAGAAGTATACGAAGAAGGAATTCTCAAAGAAGGACCCACAAGTCTTACAAGAAGTATAACAAGTCTCTTTTTACCACATCAAGCCAACCCATCAATAGATGTGGCATATAAAATCTTAACATAAAACCATCTCTTTACTTGAAACATGCCAAGCAATTTTTCTTCTTCAGTTTTTATTATAGTTTCGTTTTATATTTTATTAAGTTTTTGATATAGATTTTTTTAAATTTTCAAAACTATGTCATGGAAGCTATTTTTCTCTAGATAACTACTTTCAAAAGTATGTTTGTTCGAGTCCAGATGTTTAATTTCAATATATTTTATAAAGACTGACAAAAACACTTGCATTGCATGTGTCATACATTAATTTCAAAACCAAAGAAAAAAAACTACAATTTTCCTGTAATAACCAAAATTTTTGTTAATAATTAAATATTAATTGATTTTATTTTATAAAATTATAATTTAATTGGAAAATGTAAGTTACTAATTTTTTTTCTTTCTTATTTCGTTTGGAAAGTTAAATTCTTCTAATAGATAATTAAATAATTAATTTAATTAAAATTGAAGAGTCCATTATTGTTTTGGTAACTCGTATATTGTTTCCTTGTTATATTTAAAGAGTGGAAGTATAACCCTAATCCTATTTTAATTTGATTAGTTGAATTCCAGAGTAGAATACTTATACACATAGCAATCCATTAGAAAATTCATAAGAAAAAGTTATTCGACGTCATCTTCATGCCTGAAATTGCTGAAAACCGCAACTTGTCCAAATTCCCGTCACTATTTTCAGTCCTAATTTTGAAAATTCGTAACTCAGTCATATTAACTTTGAATTGAGTGATTCTTGAGCCTGTTTCATATATCTTTTCGAGAGCTACAATTTTGGTGAAGATATAAAGAGATTTTAAAGACTTTAGAAGACCCAAAAGTCAGATTATTTACTGTTGCGTATTGAAGAAAGGCGAACAAGGAAGGTAAATATTATTTTATATTTTGATTTTAAGTTTAATTATGAGTGTTTTTAAATAAAATATAGACATGAAATTAGATACCATGATAATCGGAAAGAGAAGATGAATTTATACGAAGGAATATAATTGGCTTAAATGTAAACGTTAAAATCTGAAAATCTATTGCGATATTTTAAGGTATATTGCATGAGTTATATCTCTTAATCCGACCGTTGGATCGTTATAATGTTTGGATATGTTACACATATATAAGCTGAGAATATGTTCACAAATTTGTTATGAATTTTAAGAAGTGGTTGGTCTAGGATTTATCAAGCAGATTTTCTAATATTTAAAAATGTATAACTTAATGATTTGAAATCCGATTTGGATGATTCTTGAGGCTAAATTGGAGTATTTGAAGTCTAGTTTTTGTTAAAATTAATTAATTTGATAAATAAGTTTTAGCTAATGGTGGTAAGACTAGAATAGTGAACTGACGTCTTAAAAATAATTTGTCATATTAGGGTTTTAAGATTTCTTAAGTTTTGTTATTGACTTTTTAAGTTTTGGAGTATTAATAGTGATCTAAGGCGATAATTAAAGGCATCTTAAATGGATTACGAATTATTCTGGAATTATTATTTATTAGTTTGGATTATATTTAATTCGAGAAGAATATATTTAGGTGGTGAATAACATTTTGTATTTGATATCGTTGACATTTGAGGACAAGATTTTGTAAAGTGTGTTATAACTGATTTTGAGTATCATGTACGGATTCCGTACTCCACTCTTTTGATTCTTGTTGTATTCTATATATCTCATGATATCTCGTCATTCGTTACTTTCTTCTTATAATTCTGTTAGCACTCTTGAATAGAAATTTGATTTTTGATATCTTAACTTTATTCTATAATTTGAACTCCTTTGTTTCTATTACAATTTGTAGATTCCATAGTTTTTCAGCGATACTCTCATCATGTTGATTTGTTTGTTTTGCTAATCGCTCAGGATTTGGTCCTCGCTTAATTGTTTCGTTTCTAATCAAATCCTTATTTTGCTTTGGTTTGGTATAGATATTCCAAACTTCATATTTTGTAATCTTTTGGATTTGCTCTTCATGCATAGAATTTTATTGATCTTTGTAGAGCGGAACATGTTGTTACCTTCTTTTGGAGATATTGTGTTTATGATTTAATTTGGTTCATGTTTAGAAACATTTTGTTGGTATTATATCGCATGTGTTGTGACATCATATCTTTGTAGAATATGCGATATGGTATACCTGAGCTATAACCACCTGGGGGCACCATAAGCATGTCCTCTTAGCACCGAGGCATATGACACCTTCTGTGGCAGTGTGATCAGTCAACGGCGTATCCGTTTTGTGATCCGATGGGAGTTGGCCATATGGTGATTTTGTTGTGGGAGGCCTATGGGTCGACCCTAGTTTTTTGTTATGATCTGTTTTGCAAATTGGTGATGCAAGTGCCAAACACACCTTCCGATTTTGCATGCATCTGGATTGCGTAGTCCGATGTGTGATTGTATGTGTGGTATTATTTGACTTGCCTATGTGGCAAGGTATATTTCTATTTTGTTCTGAACTCGGTATGAAATAACATCCAACCCTTTTGATTAAACCTATCATTTTGTTGTGTTAGTCTTTTTCGTTTCAGTTCGATTTAATTAATTGAGTTAGTTATTTCAATTAATTATTTTTGTACTCTATATCCGTACTGGGCATTTGGCTCATGCTGTATTTTTCTTCCTGCAGGTGTGCAAGGGCGATTTAGGGTTTCGTGTGAAGAGAGTTACATTTGACCGAATAGATTTATTTGATTTTAGGTTTTGATTATTGTGTACATTTTTAATTTTTTGGAGAATTCTTTTTAATTCAACATTGATAGAATATCAACTATTAAATATTTTGAAGTTATTAGTGCTCTGTTTACTTATTTTGAGATTTGTTGTATTTTACACGTGACCTCCCTTTCTTATTCGGGAAGGAGGTGTTACAATTCCAAACTATACACTCCTGCTCCACACTATAAGATCAATTCTGACTTTTGTAGTCAATTTGAGATATTCTCAACTGCAACTTTCTAAAAAGTACAACTAATTTCAAATTCTTCTATCTAATGGCACTACTAATTACAAGATTTATTGTTTTCAAAATTTAAATGAATTAATATCAACTTTGAATTTGAAATGTTTCACATGCACTTCAAAAAGTCAAAATTGGTCTAATTATATATAGTTTCAAAGAATTTACAACCAACTTTAATGTAAATGGATATTCTTTTAACATTATGTGTACTACTATTAAAACCTATACGGCTATACCATCTTTTTTTACACTGTTTCTGAGTTTTTATATCAAAATATTATTTCACCGTTATATTAGTTTTGTTATGTTTATAATGTAAAGATACAATAGGTATTATAAAAAATTTACTTAGTTTATTTAGTTTTCTAACCATTTTTGGACAAAGAAGTGACCGAGTTTTCCTTCCAATTTTTTTTTCTCTATTCATTAAAAAACTTAAGTTTTCTATCTATTTATTTTCTTTTCCGTCCTTTTTAAAACTCAGTAACATTGTTAATTTTTTTTCCTTTTCTTTCTTTTATTTTGCCTCTTAACTTTTTGAGTTCCAAAAAAAATCCCAATTCCAGGACAGATAAAATGTAAGGAACTAGACTAAAACAAAGCTTATAATCAAGAAAAATCAATCATCTCTCAATTTTAACTCTAGGATGATAAATTGAGTATAAATAGCTAAACACAAACCGAATGAGACCAACCTTTTGTAGAGCCAGTGATCAAAACGTTGTAAGGAGGAACCATTGGCTGTGATGAAGAAGCTTTGGCCGTAAAAACCCGAGAATGTGAAGAATTCGCACCAGGCTCTAAATTGAGGGGTTTATGGCGGGAACCAGCGGTAGAGAAACCGTAACGGTCGAATTTAACGGTTGATTGAGGGAAGGAAGAGGGGAATCGAGGAGGGTAGAGGTATGGGGAGGTTGTAGTAGCAGCGGTGGTGCTAGTGGCTATTGCCATTTGGGAAGAGTGGATTATAGAGGGGGAATGGTAGAGATAGAAGGTGCAAAAATAGGATAGACTAACAAAGAATTCTTGCTGTTAGAACCATTTTTTTGGTAGTTTTCTTTTTGCCTTTTTGGATTATTTTTTTCTTGTCTGTACATAGGCTTGGTAGTAATGTTGTGGCAAAAGATTATTATAAAAAATTAAATATAAAATAATGCGTCGAATTATAAATAATTGATGTTTTAATGGTTAAACTCAATTGCTATTATACTCATCATTTTATATCCTTTTTTATATTCAATTTTTTGTCATTAAAATATTATTGCGAGAGTAATACTATTGACATAAATGTACTTGGCTCCCTTCATTACAAATTCTTTCAAATTCCATCAAATATATCATATTTTAGATAGTTCAATTGAAATTAATATCGGTCAATTAATTTATAATATTGAGTAGTATAATTATTTTTAAAATGAAAATAGTTTGACATTTTTTCACTATTTAATGAGTATATGAATTTTTCATCAAATTTTTAATAGTTAAAAAATCTTTTAAGCTTTTGACGGATAAAATATTTTTAATAATTATAATTTTTAATAGGAATTTATCTTAATATCATAAATTATCTATGAACATGATCTTATTAATTTTCTCATTATTAACTAAATTAATATGATTGCATTGCATTGGGTGTGAGTGTGGGGTGTGGGTGTGCGTGGGTGTGGGGTGGGGGGGGGGGGAGGGGGGTTGAGATATAATTGAGAGAAGTCAAATCCGACATAAACTATGCATCAAATATTATGCACAAATAACATGACGAGATAAATATTAGTCCCTCCATTTCTATATGTAGGTCGTTTTAGATTATTTTTTTTATTCCTAATTATTTGTCGTTTGTGGTTATCTAGGAGAATTAATTATTATTTTTTCCAAATTGCCCTTATTACTCCACCTAATCTTTTAATCCATATTTATGAGATAAGTGAGGTGAAAGATATTCATCTTGGGTCGCCACTTACATGGTACATAAATTCAAATACAACTTAATAATAAAATTATGGTATACAATCGACAAAACATAAAGCTGTGAGTTTGAATACAAATATTGTACTAGAGATTATACAAACTCAAAAAGAGTCCTTATTACAATTATTATTACACTATTTCACGAGAATAGTGAGGACTACTAATCTATATCATCATGATCAAAGTCACTGGGGTTCCAGACTAGTCCACTACGTTCTCATTTCTGACGAGAGAACAATAAAAGTAAAAGGTGAGCTCAACTAGCCCGATAGGAAATATTATGACTAAGATAATGCGAGAATATATTATCGTTAGCCTTGACGGTGTTAAGCGATCTGATATAACAACCATCAAGTTTAAGCTGCGGTGGAACAAGCAATCCATTAAAAAGTGAGTAGAGAATAAAATCTACTATCTTTTATGATTTAGAAAGGTTTTCATCACTTTTTATTGGGACTCGACAATAAATAATCCACATCATCGAATCACCCTTTTCTGACCGAGGATATTCTTTAGTATCACGACCACAATTATCCATGCACTACGGGCGAGAATATTTGTGTATTCAATAATGGTCATGATCATACCAACAAATTTGTCCATCGATGCACTACGGGCCAATGAGGACTTTTACCACATCATTTGTAACATTACGGTCATGATTACATAGAATAATCACAGTCGTAATCATACCAAGTCCATCTACATGCCTTTATAGGCCCACAGATGACTTTCAACAAAATATAAACATGAGGATGATGACAATGATATAAGAATTCAATAAAACAAGTTCAAAAATTATTTTATCGAGGAACTAATAACGTCAAATTATCGACATAATCTTTGCTTTGTAGAGTAAAATTCAAGAATGCTCGGAAGAATATTTCCATGAAAAGATCTTTGGATGAAGCGCAAATATCGAGGATATTCCACTAATTTCATGGAGTATAGAAGTCAAAACTTTAACTTATTTGAGTATAATAAGGAATGGAATAACAAAAGAAATCACCGGGCATGCGATAGGCCTTTTGAGGCGAGTTATTCAATAGAATAATAAATAACGGAATCGGTCGGCGTAAAAGCGCCGCAGACGAGGATATTCAGCGAGAATAATAAAAGGCGGAATCGAATTCGGCGTAAAAAAGCGAAGACGAGGATATTCAATGAGAATAATAAAAGGCGGAATCGAGGTCGGTAAGTAAAGCTTGACTGACGAGGATATTCAGCGAGAATAATAAAAAGGCGGAATCGGTCGGCGTAAAAAGCGTGAACGAGGATATTCAGCGAGAATAATAAAGGCGGAACCCGGTCGGCGTAGAAGCATACCAGACAGGATGTTCAGCAGAATGATAAAGAATGGAACAAACGAAGAATTTCACCAAGTATAGGGTAGCTTGGCGTATCTGAGTTATTCAACGAGAATAATAAGAATGGAATAATGAAGTTCTCTTCATAGATAAGAAAGAAAATAATACTCCTACCTTGGAAAAAGCTGGATCTTTGGAATAGTGAGTAGTGATTTCTCTTCTTCTTTCTCTCTATAATTTCTCTCTATAATAATCGCTCTAAAGCTTTTGTGAATTGGTGAGAAATGAAGGAAGAATGAGCTTATTTATAGGAAAATATAGTTTCGATAATTGCGTTTTGGGGCTCGAAAATTACGATCTGATACCTCTCGACTTTTCTTTCATTTTTAATTTAGTCTGCAAGTATTATCAATCTTGCACCAACTCCCCTAATAGTAAATAATGTGAATCAATAGTTCGATCATGTGAATCGATAGTATAATCATGTGAAAAATACGAATTACGATTATAGTACCTCCATACATACCTCGATTTTTAACTTAGTCATGCAAGTATTATCAATCTTTGACTCCCCTAATAGTAAATAATGTGATTCAATAGTACACATATGTGAACAAATAGTTATATAAGCATGTGAATTAGTAGCAATTAATTGCTCATTTATCAGATAAATTACACGATTTATCAATATAACCCCCTAGACATCAATTATCATCGGAATAAATGTCGATTTTCACTAACACAAACAATTCCAACATAATGAAACTATTTTTATCAAAAATATAAATTTTGAAATTTTGAAGTTTGACTTTTCTAGAAAAAAGTCAGCTGTTGACTTTTTGACGAATAGTGAATCAGGAAAATTTTGTGTTTATAGACTATTTTACTAATTTAAATAGTCGTTTAGGACTCAAATATCACGTCGCGTCTCCAAATTCAACTCGAACAACATTCATCATTAATATTATAACTCTGATATTTATCAACGAAGGTCGTTCCGAGGAAGAGGGGCTTTCGATAAGGATTTTCTCCTATTGGTAGCATGATTAGGTGACCAAACCTCTCCTTGGTGAGAACTTCTAGACATTGTAAATATTGCGGTTTATAATATGAATAACTTTGTAAATCTCAAGTATTGATTTAATAAAAAAAACATTTTATCACGGATAATCTTGTGACCATAATTGAATCCATAATATGATAGATATGATCACGACAATTCTTTGTAGCAATAATTGAGTATAAATGAGTGACTTCTCACGTAAGCATCAATAATCAATCTAGTGTCTTCTTATGCGACCACAGCGTATTCTTGTACTTTTAACAAGGGTGTTTCAGCGATTAACGGTAAAACTTCGTAGATTATTTTCATAAAAAGTATTTTTGTCGTTTTTCTCGATCAAGCAATAATTCCGTTGTGGGGTCCACAATGATGATTGTCTTAGTTTATACGAATATTCCTGTTAAAGCGAATATTCCCAGAGCCAATCGAATATTATATAACAACTTGCGTACTTTGCAAAATTTGTAAATATTACCCAACTATAACATTATATCAAATCCACACCATAATATTCAAAAATATATTTTGAGAAAATTTAATCTTTATTCAAAAAGTTGGGGTCTTACTGACCTCCCTTCTTATGAAATTTCGTCCTCGAAATTAGGGTGCGATACTGGTATGTCGAAGAGGTGAGGATACCTTGATTTCATTTGATTCTAATTCCCAAGTCATTTCCTCGACATCGTGGTTTCTCCACAAAACTTTGACTTGAGGTATAACCTTGGGGCGTAGAATATGTTCCTTCTTATCAAGATTTTAACGGGAACCTCTTCATCGTTAAATCTTCCTCTATTTAAATCGGTTCTAACTTCGATAATGTGGTTTGGGTCTTTCACATATTTACGTAACATGGATATGTGAAAAGCGTTATGAACACGAGACATACTTGGCGATGCGCATGAAGTCTATAGCCCACGAGTTCCTACTCGATCGAGGATTAAAAATGGGCGATGAATCGAAGTTGAGCTTTCCTCTTTTTCCAAATCTTGTAACTCCTTTCCATGGAGCAAGCAACACGTAACAACACATGATCTCGATATCGAATTCTCGTCCTTTCGATGAAGATCGGCATAACTCTTTTATCGATCTTGTGAGGTTTTTATCGTTGTCGGATCATTTGAATCTTTTCCGTAGTCATACGTACCAACTCTGGTCCCAACAACGTTGCTTCACCCACCTCATCCCGGCATCTTTGGAGAAGCGACACTTTCTTCCATCTAGCGCCTCGAATGGAGCCATGCGATACTTGCTTGATATTGTTGTTGTAGGAAAACTCCACCGATGGTAAGAACTTGTCCCAACTTCCCTTGAAGTCGAGGACCACGAGTCTTAATAGATCTTGAGAGTTTGAATCGTCCTCTCCATTTTGCCCGTCCAAATGCGAGGATGATATCTTGAAACTAAATAAATAAATCCGTGCCCATAGCTTTTTGCAAACTAACCCAAAATCTTGAAGTGAATCTTGGGTCTCGATCGAAACTATGGATCTTGGCATACCATGCAATCTTACAACCTCGTTTATATACATCTGAGCAAAGGCGTTCAAGTGTATAAGTTTCTCGTATCGGTAAGAAATAAGCGAGACTTGGTCAATCTATCAACAATGACCCAAATCGCATCTATGCCTTGAGAAACTTTGGGAAGGCCGATGCTTGAAATCCATGGTAATGTGCTCCCACTTCCATTACGGAATTTCAAGTGGTTCTGATGGACCTTTTGGTACTTGATGCTCGCCTTTGACTCGTTGACAAGTTAAACACCTTGAGATAAACTCTGCTATCTCTCTCTTCATATTGCACCACCAAAATGTATGTCGAAGATCACGATACATTTTGGTACTCCCAGGATGGATTGCAAACGGTGTGTTGTGCGCCTCCATCATGATTTTATACTTTAAATCAGGGTCGTTAGGAACACAAAGTCTGGAGTTGACTCGAAGTATTCCTTCCTCATCGATTCTTGCTTCTGGCATAGCACCTTCTTGCACTTTTTCTTCTTACGCATCGCATTAGCTCGGATGCGTAGCTTGAAGCGACTTTAACTTTATCGATTAAAAGTCGGTTCTACTCGTATATTCGCCATCATCATATGGGTCCACAGGTCTTTAACTCTATCTCCATCCTTTGCAAGTCACACAAAATGGGCTTTTTTGTGTTGTGAATATTACTTTTCGTGCCGCGTATGATCTTCTACTTTCGATCGTCGGCTACCACGTTCGCTTTTCGGGATGGTATTGGATGGTATGATCATAATCTTTCATGAGTTCAAGCCAGCGTCGTTGTCGCATGTTGAGTTCCTTTTGAGTGAAGAAATATTTGAGGCTTTTATGATCAAGTAAAGATCTCCACTTTCTCTCCATACAAGTAATGCCTCCAAATTTTAAGTGTGAAGACAACAGGTTTTTGACTCTAGATCATGAGTAGGATAATTCCTCTCATATTCTTTGAGTTGTCTTGAGGCATAGGCTATGACTTTCCCATGTTGCATGAGAACACATCCTAACCCTTTGCGAAGCATCCTTTGTAGATGACAAATCCCTCACGAACCGGATGGTATTGTCGAGCAGTCTTTGAAATGAGTCTCCTTTTGAGTTCTTGAAAACTCTTCTCACATTCCTCGCTCAATAGAACTTTGTATCTTTTACGAGTCAATTTGAGTTAATGGAGTAGCGATTGAGAAAATCCTTCCACGAATCTCAGATAATAACCGGCTAAGCAAGAAAGCTCGTACTTGATTCTTGATTTGGGTTGCTCCCGACTTTGAATAGCTTGATCTTTCTTGCGGGTCAGCGGATATTCCATGACTTGATACTACGTGCCCGAGGAATGCTACTACTTCCTCAAGCGAACTCGCATTTCTTTAACTTGGCATAAAGCTTATATTCACGAAGCTTTTGGAGTATCGACCTCAAGTGTTGCTCATGATCTTCACGGCTTTTGGAATAAATAAGGATGTCATCGATAAAGGCGACCACAAAGTGATCAAATATTCCTTGAATACTCGGTTCATCATATCCATGAAAGGCGGCGGGAGCATTAGTCGATCAAAAGACATGACTAAGAATTCATAATGCCGTCTGGGAGTTACGAAGCGTCTTTGGAATATCCTCGGTTTTAACCTTCGGTGATGATATCGAGCGAAGATCGATCTTTGAAAAAATTGTGCTCCTTATGGCGATCAAGCAGGTCATCAATACGTGGCAATGGGTACCTATTTTTGATGGTGACATGATTGACTCCAGATAATCAATACAAAATCGCATACTCCCATCTTTCTTCTTCACGAATAGAGCAGGAGCACCCCGAGGAGGCGTCTTGGGGCGAATGAAACCAATGTCTAACAATTTCTGCAATTGGGTCTTTAACTCACGAAGTTCAATAGGAGCCATTCGATATGGGGCTTTGGAAATGGGTTTTGTGTCTGGGGTTGAAAGGTCGATACAAAATTCAACTTCACGCTCTCTGGGGTAGGCGGGGAAGTTCTTGAGGGGAATCGTCGGGAAATTTATTAACAATAGAAATATCCTTCAAATTTGGCGTATTTTTGTTTAAATCAAGTGACATGAGCTAAGAAAGCTTGACATCAGTTTTTCAATAAGCGAATAGCTTTATGGCTTGAGATGGTAGTGATTGATTTTAATGGTTTGGTCGGCTTGAATTAGCATAATAGGTTTATTAGGAATATGAAAGCTAATGACCTTACGAAAACAATCAATTTTAGCATGATGAGTAGTTAACGATCAATCCCTAGAATCACGTCAAATGCAAGTATTTTTAAGGAGATAAGATCGACGA